>CM040434.1:39495522-39853272 GCA_022702705.1 Papilionanthe hookeriana x Papilionanthe teres
CAACGAGACGGATCCAATGGTACCAAAATTGATCCAATTCGAGCCAATTCAAGCCCTGATCAAGATATTAACCGCTATTAGAAGTTTTTCAGACACACTTGGAACGTCAAATAAATATTGAATCTGATAAGCTTATAGTCGAATCGAGTGTCTCGATTAGACAAATTCAACAAGAGAGATAGCTCAATTCAACCTTGTTAAGAAGCTCAATGTCTATTAAACACCGTCTGATCGAGGGAAGTCTTCTGAGCCATCTGATCAAAGTGATTCATATTCGTACATTAATTACACCAGAACACTATAAATAAACAATCACACATCTCATGAGGGGCAAGAGAGCTTGAGGCTTGAAGGGAGAGCTTAAAGCTTTGAGAAGGAGCTGAAGTCTAGGATCACTCCTGCCGCCGTCGACCACCGCAACTATTGTTTATCACAAGTAACCATTGTTGATCACCACCTGTTGGCTGCCGCTAATTGCTATCGGTCGCCGCCCGTTCCTTGTAACAAGCTCATCTGCAAGTTGATGTTGTACTTCAGAAGACATTGTAACTTTGTCATTTATTGGTTTTCCACGTAAAACTTTTGGTGTCTCTACTGGTTGTTTTATCTCTTATGAGTGCATGTTGAATCTTTATACAACGCTAAGATGATAATTCATTAATTTACTATTGTGAATCCACTAGCACACATCAACACAAAAAATGTGTTGACACAAATCTCGAAGTAATCTAACAACTAGAATAAAGACATATGAAGGATCCTCTAATAGAAAATTTTAGGCCTCACATGTATTGTTGCAAGGGCCGACCAGTCAACCTGAATAAGAGTAGAGAGAAGCCACTTTAGTCGATCAATCCGATTGCTGCTGAACGATAGGCTCATACATGCAAAATGATTATAATACCCAAAATAACCTAAATAACCCTCATTAAAGCAGACCTAGAAATATAATTTCCTCATATTTACTCCATCTTGTATAAGAATGAGATCATTTCATATAAGAGAGCCTTTTGGCTCTCTCCCATCACCCATGTATCAAAAATATTTGATTGTATAAAAAGGGTCACAAAAAGCCCCGAAATATCTCAGTTTGCCCTAGAGGTAGGGCTGTCAAAACGGCTCGTTGTTCGCGAACAGCTCGTGTTCGACTCGTTAAGAGCTCGTGTTCGGCTCGTTCGCTAAGTTAACGAGTAAACGAGCTGAACACCAACAAATATTTTTTTTGTTCGTGTTCGGCTCATTTTGGCTCGAAATACTACTCCTCAATTATATAAATATATATTGATGAGTGATATTTTTAAAAAATTTAATTGACTACAAAACTACAAAGATTTATAATCAATTAAAAATATTAATTAAGAAAATAGAATAAAAAAGTATTAAAATAGATCAAATGATGTTTTAATATAAATAATAATTTTTAAATTTCGCCACAACTCTTAACAACTTGTGGCTATGCGATTAGGGTTGTCAAAACGACTCTTTGTTTGTGAACAGCTCGTATTCGGCTTGCTAAACAAATGAGCCGAACACAAGCACACTTTTTGAGCTCGGAATATAAACTAGCCAAACACGAGCTGAGCCCGGGCTCACTCGCATTCGGCTAGTTTACACTTCTACCTAGAGGGGAAACTCATTCTCTCTCTCTCTCTCTCTCTCTCTCTCTCTCTCTCTCTCTACTTTTTTCTAGTCAGAAGTTCAAATGCTTTATTCCCCGGTTCTATCAGCCCGAACAAATTCAGATTCCACACAGATAAAATGTTTTAAAAGCTACGATCATGTGTTATTCTTACATATAATTATTTTTACATTTATACCACCCAAATATTTTGTATCACATAAAAAATACGATCATTTTAACCTTTAAAAAGTGAAATACACGTATTTATTGCATATATAAAGCGGCACATATATGTAAAAATTGAAATTTAGATGCTAACTTTTTAGATACATCACAATTGATTGGTATGTATGTGAATCTTCCAAATTTAAAAGTCAAATACAACTAAACCATTTGTGGATGTCTAATAATTTAGGGTCTGTTTGAGTGAGCTGCAGCTTATTGAATAATATGCTGATAAGCTGATTAAAAATAATCTGTTGATAAGCTAGGTGTGGTAGCTATTATAAATTTTCATTTTTTTGGAAAAAGCAGGACCAGTAGACGAAAGCTCACACTCACACAGGTAGGTGCGGTGTGAAAAAAACTGTTTTCGGCGTTTTAAAAACGCGTAATGTGTCAAAATGCGGTTTACCGAAATAAGTGAGATGCGTTTTAATACTGCTACAGTATCAAATAAACTGCACTGAACGGACTACTTAGTTGTATTAATTAAAAGCTTAACATAAATAATTTTAGATAAATTCAATAAATTAATGATTTCAAAGATGTTAATTATTTAATATAGTGAAAATTAATCGACAACTAAATACACATTTAATATTTTTTATTATACAAATATTAAGCCTTAAAACTTAAGAAAGATTTACATACATACCATTTAATTTCTATGTATTTACATATATACCACCTAACTTTAAATTTTACATGCATACTGTCTTATCCATGCATGAAAGTGTGTATTTCGCATTTTAAAAGTAGAATTATAGGTACTTTTATGTGATATGAAATTTTTCGGTGGTATAACTATAAAAGGTTAAGGCCCTGTTTGGGGCCGCTTTTTACGTGCGGCATTTGAATTAAGCGTTCGAAGCGGGCAGCCGCGAATTTAAGAGAAAACGGTGTCACGGGATCGACCATGCGGCCTGCGTTACCAATCCAGAAATTCCAATGTTTGGCCTGCGAAACCGTCGCTACACTAGTGAAGAGGGAGGTTTCTGCCTAGCGTCTCGTCTCGCAGAGCCCCCCTGCTCTCGAATGCGTCGTGAATCGACGATCCCCTTCGAAGGATCAAGTCCCCTCGCGAAGCCCCCCGCTCCCTGCGCTCCTTTTCCCACCGCCGCTTGAAGCACCGAGCCTCACGGATCGAGGTAAGTCCGGTTCACTCCCATTCTCCTCCACCGTCGCTTGAAGCACTGTCGCTTGAGGGAGTTATATTTGTTCCCATGTGTGATATGGTCTCTTTCTACAAAGAACCTTCGTAAAAAACATACTAGTTATTTATTAGTTTGGCGCTCTGTCTCTATCATATGGGCTACAAAATTTGGCACAAAGGACTATTTGTAAATTAAAATGTTAGATATGAAAATGCATAGGAATTGGTGGTATGCATGTAAATGTCCCCGCATTAATTTTTTAAAAGAATGGGCCCAGACGTGAGGTCCCCAACCTACTTTTATGTGCTCCCCTGCTAGGTCTGGAGGCACCTGATGTGCAAAAAATTCGAATACCGCCTGGCTTAAGGCAATATTGTGCTACTAGGGAATTTGAGCTCAGTGGCACGAGGGAGACTTAACGCTCGAAGCTAATCTCACACACACAACATAAATTAACATTATTTTAGAAATTAAATATAATAAAATATGTATTTTATACCTTTTTGAAAATTTTAAATTTATGTATTTGTTGTAATTTTTTGAAATATCATATATATATATATATATATATATATATATATATATATTCAAAAAATATATTTCTTAATATTTTGTATGCATGATTAATATAATATATGTTTAACAAATAATTATCAGCTATGGATTTATTTAGGAAAATTTTCATTTAAAATAAGTTAAGTTGTCTTAAAAAAATACTTAAAATAATATATTTTTAGCCGTGAGATATTCATTTTTTTATAAAAATAAAAATAAAAATAAAAATAAAAAATATCTCAAATGACTCGTAAGAGTTAGGCTCCGTTTGGGGCAGTTTATCTGTTGCGGCTGTGTTTTGAAAACGCAACATCACTGTTTGGAAAGTACGTTTGAGCAGCTTATCCGAAAAAACAGTTGATTTTTTACACTAAACTTTGAACGTGGTTGATCTCTGCGCTCTGTATTTCCAGATAAGCGATTTATCTAGATAAGCACAAGCTGCTCCAAATGCACCCTTAGACCCATAAATCTTTTATGTGCTAGTTCTTCTTACTTATATTGATAATTAATACGCCAAAAAAATTTCAATTTTATGTTTGTGAAAAGACATTTTCTTATACATGTAAAAACATAAAAAATCATGGTATATATGCAAGCTTTATAACTTATAATACAAATTAAGCTAAAAATTAATATCATATTCAAAAAAACTGTGGTGCTAATTATATCCACGCACGCACGCACGCGCGCGCGCGCGCACACACACACACACATATTGAAAAAATCGGTTACAATTTGAAAGCGTCACCATCTTGGCCAAGGCACTGTGGCGAAACACGGTTCTACCAAACGAATAGCTAGCAGTCTTTGCGAACCATGCACCACCGGCCCCAGACCCTAAATAATTGACATCACTCTAAAGGCAAAAAAAAAAAAAAAAAAAAAGTCATGAAAAAAAGCCTCTCATTCTCCTATTGATCACTCATGTGAATCTCTCTCTAAATCTCCAATTATTTATTCTTATCATAACCCTTTTCTAATGCCTCTCAATATCTCTAATTATTTATTTGTACAATTAATTAAAACCTACCAAACTTATATAATTTTATCCCTCCCTTTACCCCCACACCTCTCTCTCTCTCTCTCTCTCTCTCTCTCTCTCTCTCTCTCTCTCTCTCTCTCTCTCTCTATCCCTATCCTCATGCATGTGCTTGTCTATGTGATGAGATGACATTAATGGTGGTTTCTTGGAAGCTTCCTTCTCCCCTATCCTATACAAGAATATGGGACCTCAAGAAGAATTCCATTCCCATGATTTACTCATCTTAATTCCATAATTTCTCTTTAAAGGCATATCTTTATAAAGATATATATATATATATATATATATATCATTCAATTCCTATGTATTTACAAATCTCATATGTACCTAAACTTCAATTTTTATGTGCTTAATATAAATATGTGTGTAAAATAATGTATCTTAATTTTTAAATATTAAAATGATGATATTCTTGTTGTGATACGAAAGATTTGGTTGGTGTAAATGTAAAAAGTAAAGGTTAAGTGTTTGATTTGTATGTATGTAAATGCCCTAATATTTTCTCACTCATTTCAAAATTCATTATATATATTAGCCTCTTTGAAGATCATAAGTCCTCTCAAGTCACGGGTTCGAATCCTCCAATGTGTAGGGTGTGGTACTCAAATATTTACACACTGCCCTGCTCTCAAATGTAACAGGGGTGGCGCGTTAGGGATGATCAGGGGCTCTCCGAACATTCCTTATCAATATACATATAACATCTATACTTCAATTTTCACACACACACGCGCACACAGATATATATATATATATATATATATATATATATATATATTGTCGTCTTTGGCCATGTTATGGTCATGTTGACCTTGGCCTTGCTGGCTGGCTTGGCTCCGATAATAACACTATGCCGATCAACTAAACATCTTGATCTTTTGTCAATGTGTCCTTTTTTTATCGTACTCTTTTCTTATAGACCGCCCGATCCATATTTTTGGCGTTTAAAGTTTGATTTCAACTTATTTTGGCATTTAATAAATTGATTAAATTTTGATGTGGAAATTTATGTGTGGTCATTTTCAGAGGTATCAATGGTGCCAATGCCTCATTAGCTGTAAAGTGCTATATATTTATATTGTTGGGCATCATTAATTATTCTTCTAATTAGTATTAATAGGTTAATTAAAAAGGATTATTATGGAATCATTAGTACAACACACTGTGTGGGTGCTTTTTATTCTGTCTGCTGAAAAAATAATTAAGCTTTTGAGCTGCATGCAGATGATTATGATTTTTATTAGGGCATTTGCATGCATAGCACGCAATTCACATTAATAAAAGAGAGTACCTTTATTTATGATATGGGCCCCTATTTATAGGCATAAGTCTCGTCATTACAAAGTAAATATTAGCGTCATAATTATTAACGTTTTAGTGGGATTTTTTTGTAATTACAAAGTTATTTGCTTATAAGAAGATCGGTGACTGATTTGATCGATGAGAGTTGTTGATTGCCTGGTAAGTTTTAACTCGATCGATATCTACAATCAAAAGAGTGTTCTCTGTCGATTGTCCTGAAGGCTGATTACCTCTATGCGAGATCTTCTCCAATCCAAAAGTGTCCGAGAAACACATCTAAGGAAGAGAAGGTTCTGCTACGAAGTGATGTGTGTGTGTGAGAGAGAGAGAGTGCAGTAGGGAATGGTAAAATAGTGTGTCATTTATTCATGACAAGGACCCTATTTAAAAACATAGGTCATAACATTACAAAAGTACATATTAACCCCCTCATCATTAACTGGGGGTTTTTTTTTGTAATGACAGAATTATTCATATATAATAAGACTGGAGACTGATTTGATAGATGAGAGTTCTTAATCGTTTGGTACGGCATTACTCGATCGATATCTAATCTGAAAGAGTGCTTCCCTTTGATCCTCTGTAAAGTTGATTACCGTTCTGCGAGAGTTTCTCCTGGCTCTTTCTGTTGATCGTACGAACAATAAGCTTATGTTGCCACTATTTAGCCCAAAAACGATCATTGCAAAAACTGTCCGATCGGCAACATGTGTCATTCCACCACATATGTGCTAATTCGACCCAGAAGGATTCGAACTCCAGATAGAGACGACTTACACCAAAGCTGCAATCTAATAAGTCATCGATTGCGATATAGTTACCAAAATTAGCAAAAACTTATAAATTATTATCAAAATTCGAGCACACTTATTCGTAGTATACTGGTTGAGAGTATTTCTCGCTCATGAATTTGAATCCCTCGTATTATCACTCAGGATCATCATTCTCGGAAAAAATCCCTAAAATAGAAAATATCCAAATTTTAAAATTAAAAATGTAATATATAACATTTAAATTCAAGCTCATTAAATACTTAATATTTTCTTATATTTGTATCTAAATATTAACTTCCATAACTTTTTTTTTTTTAATTTTCATAAGTTAAATAAATAAATATGCGGTCTAATTTTAAATATTCGAAAAATAAAAAATTGCTATATGGCATTTTTATTATGAAAATACAAACGCAGAAAACGACATGAGTTGCAATTTGAGCTTTATCGTCAATGTCAATTATTAATAAGATTAGACCGGCTTTGACTCTGAGGAAATTTACATATATACCCCTCAATTCTTATATATTTATGTATTCAACCCTGAAATTGTTATTTACAGTCACGACTTATGCACAAAAACAATATATTTCACTTTCAAAATGTTATTATGGTTATATTTTTATTGTGATGTTAAGGATTTGAATGTTATGAATGTAATAATGAAAATTTAAGGGTTAGATATGTAAATCCACGAGAATTGTGGGGTTATGTAAGTAAATGCCCTTTTTTATTAATTATAAATATAAAAAAAAAACTATTATGGTTATATATATATATATATATATATATATATTCATTTAATATGCTCTTTTGACAACTTCATTTACTAATTTCATTATTTTACTCAAATCATTTCAATTTATTTTTATAAAATTTATTTTAAGCACTTTATTATTATTATTATTATTTTCTTATAACATTTAATGAAGCTAATTTGAATTAGAATATTAGTAAACTTTTTAAATAAGAATAAATGTTTATAAGTAATTAAGGAAAGGGATTGGAAAAAAATAAATTCCTAAAAAATCATAATGAAATTCATAAATACATAAATTTTTTAAAAAATCACACAATAAATTTGTTACAGTCACTGCAGTTTAACAAGTTAGTACGCTCAGAAATTTTTATAAAGCAACACGAATGTTTCAGACAGAACTATGATAGCAATCTAAAATGTTGATTAAGAGAAAAAGATACGGCCAAACAGGAAAAAAATATTGTGCCCGAAGAAGGATGCAATGCTGTATGCATGTATCCAGACAACGAATGCGATGCACGGATCAGAAGCAATGATTTTTTTTCTTCCGTTGTGATGAGTGCATCACGCCGGATGTCCAGACGTAATTTTTATTTTTCCCAAATAGAATCTAAATTAGGGTCCGTTTGGGGCAACTTATTTGGTGCGGTAGCGTTTTAATAACGCACCTGACGCACCTGACATGTTTGGGTAAACTGCGTTTGACAGCTTATTCGTTTTCAAAACGTTGAAAACAGCATTTACCCACCGTACTTACCTAGGTGCGGTGGGAGCTTTCTGGCTCTTCAAAAAAAAAATAAAAATTTGTAATAGACACCTCACCTAACTTATCAGTAAATTATTTTTAATCAACTTATCAGTAGATTATTCAATAAGCTGCAGCTACTCCAAACAGACTCTTAGTTGTGGAGTATAATCTATTGAAGTTATTATTATTATCATTTTAAAAATTTAATAAAAATTTTTGATTTTTTTTTTTCACATTGAGGTTTGGATATGCATGCCATTAAGCCGAATGGGACATTCCATCATGTGGGACACGTGATTAGTGCCTTGAGAGATAGAGATAGAGAGAGAGTGAGGAGGGATGTGAGAGAAAGAAGAGAGGGAGAGAGAGGGAGAGATGCACCGACATTACAGGGGAAGAAGTGTCGGTCGAGTGTTTATGGAGCATTTTACATACATACCAAACAATTTTTATGTATTTACATATCTAACAACCAAACAATTCATAATGTAAATGTCAAACTTGGGTGTTAGGCATGTAAAGAGCTGTGTGGTAGGTCTGTAAATTTACCATATTTTTATAAAGAATTGTAATAATTTATATATTATTAGTGTTTAGTATATTATTATTAGATTAGTAAATGTTTTTATAATCTATAATTGTTTTTAACGTGTCTTTAGAAAATTCGCGGTGGTAGAGTAATGAATTATCATTTTAACATTACACGAGAATTCAGTATACACACAGGTGAAGGAAAACAACCAGTAATTACACCAGAAGTTTTTACGTGGAAAAATCCGTAAAGAAAAAAAATCACTTGGTCTGACCCAGTTGTAAAAATCAAATATAAGTTGATGATTATAAAACTCCTGGTCTCACAGACGAGAAATAGTCACTAGATTTTCCAAGTTATAATGTTGACTGACAGCGTTTGGTTGATGGTGATTGACGACGATTGGTGGTGATCGATGGTGGTTGCTAGTTGTCGATGACGGTCAACAGTTGCTGACAACGATTGGTGGGTGTCGATGACGGTCAATGGGAGTCAACGACGATCATCGATTGTCGATGATAGTCGACAATGTCGACGGCGGACGGGGTGAGCATCGGAGGTCGACAGTGATCGACAGCGGCCAATGGTGATCAACAGTGGCAAGAGTGGTGCTGGCCTTCAGCTCATTCTCAAAGCATCAAGTTCTCCCTCAAAGCTTAAGCTCCCCTCTCATGTGAGAGGTAGGGTTCTATTTATAGTGTTATGTGTGCAATTTTCGTAGGGATATGAACTATTTTGATCGGACAGTGCAGAGAATGTCCTTCGATCAGACAACGTTTGATGGACAATTGAGTGTCTTAACGATGTAAGAATTAAGCAATCTTGGGCTTCTTTGATTCGTCTAGTCGAGACGCTAAAATCCCTCTCTGGCCAGTTTGTCAGTACTGAGAGCGGTTCTCGAATAGTTAGGCACATTAGTGTGACTGCAAGTTGGTAAAATAGCCTATAATCATTCTTTTAATATATGTATATATATATATATGTATATATATATATATATATGTATATATATATATATATATATATATATATATATATATATATATATATATATATATATATATATATATATATATATATGTATGTATGTATGTACGTACGTACATATGTATATATGTATATGTAACACGATTTTTAATTGAATATTTATATATCATTATTTTTTAAAATATATTAATAAATTTAAAATGTATTTTATTTAAAATCTAGTCACAATATACTGAACCAAAATTCTTCCCAAAGCAATTTGCATGTGACTTCCAGTGAGTTCCAGAGGAGGCTTACAATTACAATTAATCACAGTACTAAACACCTTTTAATTTGATAAGTAATCTTGCTGGCAATTCTCCCCTTTGCTTGATTATCAATTAACTAATGATTTTAATTCATTTGATTATTGAAATTAACTAAGATAAAATAAATGAATATATGACAGTAAATAGGGGTGCAAACGAAACGAACACGAATCAATAGAGCTCGTGTTCATATTCGATTCGTTTGAAATTAAGTATGTTTGAAATAGACCCGTGTTTGAAATTGTTCTTGAAGTTACTGTTCGTGTTCGGTTTGATTTGTTTGAAATTAATTTGAAATATTTTAAATGTTTGAATTGATTGAATTGTTCAAATTGTTAATAAGAATTGTTCGAAATCTTTCAAATTTGTTTGTATTATTTGAATTGTTTAAATTATTAAGATAATAATAAATCTTTAGATAAATTTTATAGGATTTAATTTTTAAAATATGATTAATTTTTTAAGTATATAATTATTTAAAAAATATGATAAATATTTCATATATAAATATTTTAAATTATTTTATACTTCAAACAATAAAAATTCGAACACGATCGAAAGCATGATTGTTTGTGTTTGGTACTTTTATAAACTGAACTAAAAAAAATTGTTCGTGTTTGCCTTATTTGCTTATCGAACGAATCGAACACAAAATCTTTGATAAGCTGAACATGAACTGCTCGTGAACAACGAGATTTTTCGACAGCCATAACAGTAAATAAGATTATAAATTAACAAATTTTAGTTGAAGTCAATGTTTAATATGATACATACTCAAAATTATCTTTTAAGACTTTTATCAAATTTAACTACATGTTTAATGCTAATGACCTAACTTTATGCATCATTATTTGGTCGACGTATTAATAATTTTTAATTAGAATTTAAATATGGAAATACATAGGAATTGGGCGGTTTGTTTGTAAATGCCCCCAAAAAATATTGAAGTACCTGTGCATCAAGTTTGCTTATTTGCTTATCACCCTAGAAACAAATTATACCAAATTATATATATTGTACATCAAGAATGCCCCGATACGAATCTCGAGGAGATACAATGAACTAGAAGACAGAAAAGTACAACTAAGAAGGGCGCACTAGTAGGAAACCAATGGATGTTTCTTATAACCAGATGCAACATTTCGAATTTGGGCTGGAAGACGACCGGGTGCAGCTAGGCCACCCAAACTAAGGACTAAGCCTAGTTGAGCCGAGCAAAGATATTCTTCTGCATATCAAAACAATCCGACTCAAGGGAAGAGTTTGATATCGCTAGCAGTCTCATGGTTGCCCTTGAGGCTCATCATCAGGGCCTAATTAAGAATTGAGAATAAATGACATAATCCCACAAACATCTCGAAGGAGCCCATTCTCCAAGCATAAATTACCTATCTGATTACAGTGATTTGTCCTCTTCCCGATAGCCTAGTCTGACAAAATCTCCTCATTTAAGGAAAAATAATCGACATCCAGATTAGAACGGCCAACCAACAAAGGCATTCCGATCGACAACCATATCTGACAAATACAAAGATCATCAAAGACGAACTGACAACCCCGATTCAACACAATCAAGACCCACTGATTTCAGCTGATCAAGTCAGATGGTATCCGAGACGTATGCCATAGATATAAAATAACTTTTAACACCCTCATTAAAGCAGGAGGCAAACATATAACTATACATATTACACGTACCATCTCTTCTATAAATAATGAAATCATTCTATAAGACAAGACTAATCAATAAGATAGAGACTCCACCACTACTTTTACATAATATTTTTTGTTATATCATCACCAATATTGTTCTTGTAACAACTCAACCTCCTTCGCTCGCATTAATATGTAACAGATCAAAATCATAAATAAGCCAACTTTAATTCAAACTAAACTTAAGATATCAAAAGTTTCTTCAAGAACTGAACGCCATAACTCAACTGAAAGCCGTCAAAGTGATAAAGAAGAGCTGTTCTCTTGACAGTACTTAGCCATAATATATCAGTTTCCATATTCTGAACTCCTTTACTCTGTTAAACTTTAAATAGATTTGAACTTTATAGCTGTTTGATGAAAGTGGGGGAATTAAATATGCGAATGGGTGAATGATCACCGACAGGCAGAGGGCTCACATGCAACGTAGAAGATTAGGGTTTGGTGGGGGCCATGGAAGCATTTATGATTTCGTTGATGGTAAAGGGAAGAATCATGTGGAAGATGATGTGATGACAACTGAGAATTAAAACAGTTTGTATGTGTTTCTCTTTCCCTTAGAAGTGAATGGGAATAGCATAGGAAGGGTTATATTGATTGGGGCCTTAATAACAAGTTCATAATGAAGGTATAAATAGCTATTTTGTACTACTAATTTAGTTTGTTTGATAAGATTGGTTTGATTAGAAAATATATAGTAAGATAACACTATTTTTAGATCTACTTATTAATTTTTTTTTTGATAATAACTTCATTATCGTGATATGAAATGAATATGAACCAAACTCAGATAATCAGAATAATAATGAAATAGGCTTGAGCTTAATGCTAGCTTGAATTTTATAAACAAGCTCAAGTTTGGACAAAAGTCAGCTTGACTTGATTCGTTTGTTATTCTATTATGAAGTATGTTTTTGCACCAAAAATTATGTATTCATGTTGAGTCATTCTCCATCCTTGCCCATAATAATCATAGGTGCGGATGAGAATTGGTGGCACATATATAATAAGTTGTGAAGTTTGATGGTGCTTTATTTCTCCGGTGATGTTAGATGATGAGTGATAAAGATTCTTGTAATTTGCTAGTAGTTAAGAGAGAATTGAAGACAAGTGGACGAAGTTCTGTTATGCTATTGTTAAATTCGATTATGCTTCACAAAAAACTGATGGCAGTTAATGAAGTTCGATGTTGAATATATTATTTATCAAGGCATTGAAGAACACAAGCTAAATGAGGATTAGTTTTGAAAGCACTGGCTTTAGATATTCGATAGAAATGAATGAGATGAGGATGGTGTTAAGAGAAGGAAGGAAATTTAGATAATATTTCATAATTAAACTTTGGTACGCTCGTTCTCAGAAGTTAAATCAATTTATATTGACATTTTTGGTTAGGCAGCTCTGGTCTTCTTGAATTTTATCTTCAATTCAATAAGATCACTATTCCTTTGGTGTATTTATGATCATGTTCACATAAAAAATGTGTTTTTACCATGGAAAAATAGGGATTGAGATATTTGCTTTTTAAAAGCATCCTCATTGCTTGTTCATGATCTCTACCACACAAACTTTTTCCATTATTGCTCGAGGCTAAACTTTTCTCTTAAGCGAATATAAACAAGCATCCATATAGATAGAAGTAGGGGTTGACAATTACATATAAGAACACAAGAAAATCTTAAAATTCCAGAAATCCAATTCAAAATTTATGGAAGTAACACAACTATTGACAATAGATTCCTTAAGATCCAATTGAAGAAAAAAAGTTATAAGTATATTTCTTTCTTGGAAATGCACTCAATCGTTAAGGAGACCCTGCGTTCTTCCTCATCAAAATCTTATATATTTCATAAGTAACAACTTAAATATTGGTACAAAACTCTTTTCACTTATCTCAATCGATGTTGGGACTAAACACCAAATCTTTGCAAATCTTATATTCTTACTATGTCATGATCCACTCTTCATTTTCATTTTGAAATAATTGTTACTTCTGTTTTGCCATAAAGTAAGCTAAATATTGTTCGATTTGTTAATTATCACTAAACTGCAATGATAACTTTTCTCTTCTGCATGCAGTTCGCCTCACTTAATAGTGGGTGTCACAATCTAAACTATCAATCATTAAGATAGTGCATATTTTGTTCTAATGGATATTTTATTTTGTCCGCATGGCATGATATTTTAGTGGATAACCTATTTGAGAAGTACTCTTGTATTATCATACTTAACTTTAGAGTTTTTAACAGAATTTTAACAATTAAAATATAAACTGACGCTTCACTGGTTAAGGGTTTTGTTTTATTGAAACGAAGGAAAAGTGTCACAAAAGTTGAGAAAAATAAATTGATAATCGTCTTTCCTTTGGGTTTTGTGCCCTGTGAGTCCTATCAATAAGAACATATAGTTGGTCTTACATCCTTTTCTCGTATTCAGTTGTAAGTGACATATGACTAGTAAGATATATTAATCTGCTATCGTGAGAATTATCTTTATCAACTAGCGCATATTAACACATATTAGCACATGTTATAAAAATAAGTATGTCTTATAAAAAATATTAAACAATCAAAGTGTTGATGATAACATATTTTGCTACAACTAGCACATATTAGGACATGTTATCTTTAGGTTTGTCATGTTATTAAATACTTTAGGATAAGTTGACACTGAATGTATGAAATAGGGTAATTGGTTGGCTTTAGGTCTGACCTAATTTGATTCGACTTGGAAAAGTGTGATCTGATCATGACATGTTTATTAAATGGATAAAAAACCCAACCCAAAGCCAATTTGACTTTAACCCAACCATCCCAAACATGGCTCAAACCCTAACCCTAAAAAATAGATTTGTTAAACTTCAAGATCTGAATTTGACCTAAAACCGAGTATGTGTTAACCATTTTGTCATGTCAATTCTTGACACCCCTTGGTGACATGAAGACCAAGAGATTCTAATATCTTGAATACCATAGTCGCAAATATAACATTGTGACAATGAACAAGCCAAGAGCCGAACCAATATTTTTAATACTTTAATTACTTTACCTCTTCTTTATTTAGAATTAGGAACATTTACATACATACCTCTCAATTTCTATATATTCGCACATCTAACCCCTAAACTTGAATTCCAACATATACGCTGCCTTATCAATAAACTTAAAGATCAACATAGACATATTTTTAATGTGACGTGAAAAATTTGTACGGTATAAATGTAAAAAATAAAATTTAGACGTAAGATACGTAAATACATAAGAATTGGTTGGTATTTATGTAAATGCCCCAAGTACAACTAAATCAGCCAACAAAACCCAACACCTGGCCCCACCTAATCTCTTTTATTTTCTTATTATTTTTTACATAATAAGAAAATAATACTCGGTTGAAGACATATTGAACGTGCCGACACATGACAAGCCACATCCATCCTAATAATGAGTATCAAATTTAAATTAAATATTTTGTTCACCGACAAAAAAAATAAATAATAAATGGGATTTCATATATGAGAAATTTGCATACACATCACACAATTCTAATGTATTTACATATCTAACTCCTAAAATTTCATATTTACACTCATATCATATGTATGTTTAGATGTCGGATATATATGCAAATAAGTAAATTGTGTTTTATGTATTTGAGATTTCGATCCCTCGGAGGAATGATAAGAGAAATATACTTTTTGAAATTTGTAGTTTTATAGCAATAATTAAAGTTAAAATTTTGATTAAAGTAGGGGAACAAAATGATACTTGTCATTAATTATCATTAGAAAGGCACCACACAATAGGGTAAGGGGGCCAAAATATGGCGATGTTAATATTATATTTTCCCAATATATTAATAAGTTATTGTTGTGAGATAGGTACTTCCTGGTATAGAAATGAAACACAAAGAACACAAGCAAACACAGATCGTTTACGTGGTTCGATCCAACTGGATCTATGTCCACGGGAGGGAATCAATCAAATAGTTCACTAAGGCAAAAGAAATGGAGAATACATAGCTTATACATAGAGATGAGCCCTCATATTTCTTTTATAGCCTCCCTCTCAAGCGACACCTTGATACAAGGCCTCAAAATGTTCTCTTTCTCTATAGCTCTCTAGCTATTCTCTCCTCCTTTGTCGTAGCTTAAGACCTCTTTCCTTGCTCTCCTAAGCCTCACACCCTCTGTATTTATACAAAACAAAAGAGTGGTAGGTGGGAGGTAGGTGAGACGTGGTAGGTGAATGATACCACATTACGAAAGTGTCCTTTTACCTTAGTTCATTAATTGGGGGTCAAAATAACAGTTATTAAATATCAAACTCTAATTAATTGCTCAAGAAATAATTTTAATAACTAATTATAGCTCAAAGAAAAAATCTCTCTTATAAATATAATGCTGTTGAGAAAATATAAGAAAACAATAATTTTCATCCCTTCTATATAAATTCTAAAGGAATGACCAAAGACTATTATATGAGTCTCCAGCCACAACTAATATGTCTAACAATTTGAGTACTATCTTCTTAATGTTAATTGTGCATGAGGGGATTCAAACCCTTGACCTGAAGAGTCTTATACTGTGGATGTCTCACACACACACATAGATATATATATATATATATATATATATATATATATATATATAATTTTCTATAACATTGATCCATTTATTATTTCATAATAATAAATTTTTGGAGTAGCTTACAAGTTTCAACAACATTATTATGGCTATAATGTGATTTATAATATTATATTGAGATAATATCTATATAATTTTTAAAATATTTAAATTATTAACAATTTTGTTAGAGGACAAAAACCAAGTAATCAATCAATTGACAGGCGATTATATGTCAAAACAATTGATTAAAATTAAAATTAAAATCAAACCATAGTACAATGAATCATAAGAAGTCTAAAGATTGATACTGACTGATCTTTATTTCAAAGTTTTGCCAAATCCGCGTAGAAAGAGAGGCACATGAGAATCTAAAAGCCTTCTAATATATACTGCAAATTTTATTCATGTAATAAAATATATGGCACATATATATATATATATATGTATGTATATATATGAATATATAACTCTCAATATATTTACATTTGTTCATGTTTAATGACTGCAAACTATATAAGATAAATGAAATTAGTTAGCATAACATTTCATTTTCCTATTCAAGATTTTGAATATGTGTTTTTAGAATATATATATATATATATAGTGCCACCAGCTGTGACCTGTTGGTAGAGCAGCATCTTTAAAAGTCGTAAGTTCATTCAGGTCATGAGTTTGAATCCCCCACTTGTCACTTACTGGTAGTGAGAGTGGTACTCGAATAATTTTAAAACAGACATACAATCTCAAAAAATATATATATATTTTTATTTTTAAAAATTAATTAATAGCTATATTTTTGTTGTGATAGAAAATATTTAAGTGATATAGTTATAAACATATAAATTTTGATGTTAGTTATTTAAATTCATAAGATTTGGTGATATATAAAATCCCTTAAAATGAGAGTTAGAGAGAGAGAGAAAGAGGAGGGATGGTAAAAAAGATACCACACCCCAAATTAAACTAGAAGAGAGAGAAAGAAGATGGACTGACCTCCAACCAGTCTACAGCCCACCCTGTAATCCCTTCCTCCTCTCTCTCCCTCTCTACCCCCTTTAAATTTAGACCACCCTTCTCTTTCCCTCTCAGGGCTATCACTCGCCCCTCCCGTGCTCCAAAGTTCCTTTCTTTCCCACCCCCCTCCTCCTCCTCCTCCTCCTCCACCCATGGCCTCTCCAGCCGACACAAGCAAATCCAACAAACTAGAACGCTACAACTCCTACCTCCGCCGCCTCTCCATGGCCAAACTCATCTCCTCCTCCTCCAAACTCCTCTTCCGCTCCACCCTCCTCGCCACCATCCTCCTCATCCTCCTCCTCATCCTCCACCACCCTTTCCCTCTCTCCTCCCCTGCCCACTCCTCCCCCACCTCCCCTCACCGCAGCCTCCTCACCTCCTCCCCCACATCCCTCCCCTCCTCCCAACAAATCCTCCTCTCCGCCACCCCTCTCCGCCCCTCCGGCCTCTCCGTCCTAGTCACCGGCGCCGCAGGCTTCATCGGCTCCCACTGCTCCCTCGCCCTCAAAAAACGCGGCGACGGCGTCGTCGGCCTCGATAACTTCAACTCCTACTACGATCCCTCCTTAAAGCGCTCCCGCCAAGCCCTCCTCTCTCGCCACTCCATCCTCATCATCGAAGCCGACCTCAATGACTCCCCTCTCCTCTCCCATCTCTTCTCCTCCTACCATTTCACCCACGTCCTCCACCTCGCCGCTCAAGCCGGCGTCCGCTACGCCGCCAAAAACCCCCATTCCTACATCTCCTCCAACGTCGCCGCTCTCGTCTCCCTCTTCGAAGCCGCCGCCAAGTCCTCCGACCCCCAACCCGCCATCGTCTGGGCTTCCTCCTCCTCTGTTTACGGCCTCAATAAAAAATCCCCCTTTTCCGAATCTGACTCCACCGACCAACCCGCCTCCCTCTACGCCGCCACTAAAAAAGCCGGCGAAGCCATCGCCCACACTTACAATCATATCTACGGCCTCTCCCTCACCGCCCTCCGCTTCTTCACCGTCTACGGCCCCATGGGCCGACCCGACATGGCATACTTCTTCTTCACTAAATCCATCCTCGCCGGCAAACCCATCACCATCTTCCGCACCCCCGACGGTAAAGACGTCGCCCGCGACTTCACCTACATCGACGACGTCGTCAAGGGCTGTCTCGGAGCTCTCGACACCGCCGGAAAGAGTACCGGTTCCGCCGGAGGCGGCCGTAAGTCCGGCCCCGCACCGCTCCGAATTTACAATCTCGGCAACACTTCCCCTGTTCCTGTAACAGAGTTGGTGTCCATTCTCGAACGTCTTCTCGGCGTGAAAGCGAAGAAGAACATAGTGACGATGCCGAACAACGGCGACGTCCCCTTTACTCACGCTAACGTCAGCATCGCCGCCGGCGACTTCGGTTACCGGCCGACAACTGACCTCGCCGCCGGGTTACGGAAGTTTGTTAGATGGTACGTTCATTACTACGGAATCAAGCTGAAACGCGGCGGCGGTGATAAGGGGGTGGAGGAGTAGAGGGTGTAAAATGTAAATTTGATTTGAGGGAGGGAGGGTATTTGTGCAATTGTGAAATAATATTTTAAGCCGTGCGTTGGTATTATGTTACCAAAGTTCATAATTTTGAGATTTGTGAGGGGGGATTTAGAAAAATAGTAGCAAAATATTAAAAATAGAAAGGTGGGACAGATTTATGATGTTGTAATTGTTGGGGAAATGAAGGGGTTAAATGAAAATTTGTGGTGACTGTTATATTGCCCGTGGATTAAAAGTAAATCCTCGTGGCTTTTTATTTCAAAGAATAAAGTTTGTATTTTGGAAGATTTACATTCCTGTCCCTCAATTTTTATGTATTTACATACCTAACATCAATTTTAATTTTTACGATCATATGACATCTTAGTTGTAATAATATTGTTGATGTGATACGAAACATTTGGATGTTGTAATAAAATTTTAACATTTTGAAAAAGGGATTGTAAGGGCGGGATCGAGAAATGCATCAGGACGGGTCGTGAATTTTTTTTTAATCGAAAAAACTACTTTTAGAAAAGGTATAGTGAGAATTACAAAATGTTGAAAAGAACAGTTTTCTATCATAAAAATTTGAATTGAGGTGATGTTTTGAAACATAAAAGCAGACAGAAAGTCGTCCGATTGATTGGCTGATGTGTACCTATATTCTCTAATTTTTTTTAATTAAAATTTCAAATTTTTTTCTTAATTTGCTTAAAAGGAAAATAATATTAATTATATATATTTATTGCTTATCTAAAAAATAATTTTAAATTTTAAAATTCGTCATGGTGTAATGTTTTCTTACACATGACTTTGCAAAGCCGTGTGGGCCCTTTACTCTGAACAAATTTAACTTTAACGTAGAAAAGTTGAAATGATTTCCAAAGTAAGGAGTAGAAGCCAAAAATGGGGCCATAATAGTTTTATCTATTTTTTTATGATAATTTATTTTAAAATTAGTTTATTCTAAGTATCATTGGAGTAGTGGAATAAGCTTTGTAAGCCCATTGACAAAGGTGATCTGGGTTTTTAGAAGTCTTTCTGATTCGATTAAAATTAATTACATGAAGTTATGGTATAGATTCATGAAGGATAATCCTATTAGGGTTTCTTTCTTACATGCCAGCTGTCACTGTCAATAAGAAAGACTCTTTTATTTGACGTGATATGGTAAAGGTGGATAGGAATACTGAAGAATTGATTTGCTGGGACATTGGTAAAGGAGACTGCTCCTTTTGGTTTGATGATTGGAGAGGTAAATGTGCTTTATCTGATTGGTATGGTGGTCCTTTTGAGATTGGCATTAAGGTTAATGATTTTTGGTTGAACAACCGTTAGTCCTGGAGATCTTCAAAATTTGGTTCACAATGTTGATGCTCAGTTTATTGCTTATATTCCTATTACTAATGATAGGATTGATATGCCTAAATTTGAAGGTAAGTTAGGTGATTCATGTTCTAAAAGTTTTGCTCAATCTTTTTAGAATTTTCAGGGCTTAGACCTTAGTTGGAATTGGAATTCTTGGGTCAAGCCTTCCATTTCATTCTTCATTTGGAGATTTTTTCATATGCTTATTCCTACTGATGATTTGCTTAAACTCAAAGGTTTAAGGCTCCCTTCTTGCTGTTTATTATGTCGAGAGCATGAAGAGTCTTACCTTCATATTTTTACTGATTGCAAGTTTGTGGCTGAAGTTTGGAAGCAGATTGCTATTAAATTACAATTGCCTGCTCATATTTTTAAGTATGTTGATATTGCTGATATTTTTAACAGTTGGAGGAAATATTGTCATATTTTCTTTAATGCTTTACCTGTTGTTATTCTTTGGTTCATTTGGATTGCTACGAATGATGCTAAATTCCTTAATATTGTTCTTGAAGTGCATCATTCGGTTTGTTTGATTCTTTGCTACCTTATGTAAGGTTTTAAGTGGTTGGTTCCTAATATGAGGCTTACGGGTGAGCAGAAGGTTATAATGCAGAATTTGATTGTTCCTTATCCTATTCATACAAAAAGTTTTTCATTAATCCCTTGGACTAAACCGTATGCTCCTTTCATCAAAGTTAATTGTGATGGTTGTTGGAAGCAGGATAAGGCTAGTGTTGGTGGAGTTTTTAGAGATGCGTTGGGTTTCTTTATTTGTTGGTTTGCTGCTAATTCTATTTCTGTGTCTCCTTTTGTTGCTGAGGCGAATGCAGTTGTTTTGGGTATGCAGGTGGCTATTAAATGGGGTTGGAAATTTATTATTGTTTAAAGTGATTCGTTGATTCTTTGGAAGTATTGTAATTTGCAGGATGATCATCATTGGAGTGTCAATTTTCAAATGAAGATGATTTCTGCTCTTTCTAAGTACTTAACCATTTGTTAGTCTCATGTCAAAAGAGAAGGGAACATGATTGCGCATTAGGCGTCAAAAATTGGATTGAATTTGAATGGTCCTTTGATTACGAAATTTAGTCCTTATGACTTGCTCAGACTAGCTTTAAATGATATTTCATGATTGTTTTGTCCTTGTGGTTATGTTTGTGTGATCATGTGAGTTGCATTTTGTCTTTTGTTTGGAAAGATGACCTTAGATTTCTTCTTATTTATGTGAGTTGTTTGTGTGGTGTTAGAAACAACCTCTTTCCCTATTTTTGTATTTCTTTTTTCGTTAAAATATGTAAGGAGCAGAATATGTCTCTTGATAACAAAAAAAACTATATATATATATATATATATATATATATATATATATATATATATATATATATATATATATATATATATACACATAGAGAGAGAGAGAGAGAGAGAGATCACAAGGAGAGGTGTCATGGTTGTAATGGCACAATATATTTAGTGGTTGTCCAATTTAAACTAATGCATGGAAGTGAACTATGAGAGGAATATCAAATTCTCCTAATATATAAATAAAAATGATATTTCATGAGAGATAAATAGCTAAATAGACCTAAAATATAAATAAAAATCTGAATTTGAGGAGAGCTAATTGCTCCATCGACACTACATGAGTCTGCCTCTAACTATAAATACTCATTTATTTATTGTTAAAACAAAATATCAATCAAATGAAATTGATTAGACACCACTAACTAAGAGAAAATAATCAAACAATAATGGTCTAGAGATATAAATTAGGTAATAATAATTGTACGATACTAATTACGCTGAGCTTCAACACTTGTTGGTGGTTGTGAACAATTCTTGGCAGTCTTCTGGATACAAATCTTTTTGTGAACTCAGAGAAAGAGCCAAAAGCTTGAGGAGAAGCTGTAGCTCAACATCACCGTCGACTGTCGTCGACCACCATCGACCACTACTGATCATCGTCGATCATCGCCAACCGTTGTCGTCGACCACTGTTGTTCTCTGTCGACCAGTGCTTACCATCGTCAACCACTGCTAACCATCATCGTCAATAATCACTAACTAGATGTTGTCAATCGACACTGTAATTTGAAAAATATAATTACTTTTTTCCCGTTTATGGGACAAGAGATTTCTGTAATCATCAATGAATAGTGGATTTTCACACGTGGTTTTGCCGCTACGGGTTTTCCACGTAAAAACATATGGAGTCGGCACTGTTTATTTCTTATTCATCTATGTGTGTGCTGAATTCTTGTACAACACTAAGACGATAATCAGTTACTCGATCGTCGCGAAGTTTCTAGCACGCATCAAACTTATTAAAATTGGAGCTCACATGATTTTGAGTTCTAACTCACCTCATGAAACATGCTTTGAGATTGCTTTGTCACATATATTATATAATATAGATGAAGTATAGCCAACAGAAAGGTAATCAAGAACCATATTGACTATTAGAAAAAAATAACTATCTTAATTTTGGAAAATTCATACACATAACCCACAACTTTTATGTATTTACACATGTAACCCTTAAATTTTCATATTTATATATTTGTAGCATCTTGGTGTCATCAACCAAAGTATGACAAAATATTTATTTCACTTTAAAAAAGTAGCTGATTGCCTTATTTGATGCTAAATTAAAGATTTTAGTGTTATGAATGTAAATATTAAAATTTAGGTGTTGGATATGTAAATATAGAAGAATTGTGTGGCATATATGTAAATGCTCCTTTAATTTTAATGTAAAGATAATATTTTTTAATACTATTAATAAGAAATAAATTAAAAATAAAATAAAAAACTGTAAGCCGTGTAATTTAACATCAAAATTAAAACTAAAAAAGGGCCCAAGTAAGAAGCATTATTGAAGAAGCCCACTAAAGGTTAGACATTAATTTAAAGATTTAAAATTTTTCACAACATATTTTAATGTTTTTTTTTTTTGAAAAAAAAAAAAGAAAAAAGAAAAAAATTATTGGGAAATTAAGGCAAAGAGACGTAAGAATCAACAGAAGGATCAACAACAAACGCAAAAATTTAACAAGGTTCTACAATATGTCTACATCCTCGAGAGCAATGAGCGGCAGTTTCTTTTTAATTTCTTAAAAAACAGTACAAATACAACACAGACACACACACACATAGGGCTGTCAAAAAAGCTCGTTGTTCGCGAACAGTTCGTGTTCGGTTCGACAAAAAGTTCGTGTTTGATTCGTTCGATAAGCAAACGAGAGGAACATGAACAATTTTTTCGTTCGGTTTGTTAAACGAGCCGAGCACGAACAGTGATGTGTTCGTTCGTGTTTGGTTCGTTATTGTTCGAAATATAAAATAATTTAAAATAATTATATATATATATATAATTTATGATATTTTAAAAATAATTATATATTATAAAAATATATGATATTTTAAATAATTAAACTTCTATAAATTATAATATATGATAAATTATTAATAACAATAATAATATTATAATATTAATTATGTTAATATAAATATTATAATATTATAATTAATATACTTAGACTATATATTAAAATAAAACTCTAATCAAAATCCTAAACACCTTATTCGGTTTGCTTCATTTTGAGGAAGTATGGGTTACCTGATGTGTACGGAATACCTGATCAATTTGGTTTATGTTGAGAAAGTATCCTATAAAAGCTAGGGCTGTCAAAAAAGCTCGTTGTTCGCGAACAGTTCGTGTTCGGTTCGCTAGGAAGTTCGTGTTCGTTCAATAAGCAAACGAACCAAACACGAACAGTGATGTGTTCGAACATTTCGAACACGAACACTAGCTCTGTTCGTTTGTGTTTGGTTCGTTTACACCCCTACACACGCACACACACATATATATATATCTAACTCGAGTGTATAATATGTAATTAAAAAATTAGACCCTCTGCTCTGCTCTAGCATTTGTCCCTTATCTGGTATATGAATCATATCTAACAAATTAATTCTAAAAAGATTTTAAATTAGGATGATTTACCATTAAATTCCAATATATTTATATATCTAATACCTAAATTTCAATTTTTGCATATATGCCACATTATATTTGCACGAGAAATGTAACAAGTAGTCTTTCCTGATTAGATATGTAAATACATAAAAATTGAGTGGTATGTACGTAAATTTCTCTTTAATTTATCATGTATCATTGCTGCCTAATTGTATGTAGCTGAGAGGGATGGGTGCAGAGTGTGATTGGGACTTCTATTGGCCTCGAATTAATTATGTAATTTATTTATAAATTTTGTTTTTTTGTAGATCTTAATGTAATTTTGTCCCGAAACTATTGAATTTATTTCTAATTTTTATTTTTATTTTTTTGTTGATTTTAGCATTAAAGACAATTCACATATCTACTTTAGTATTTGTTTGAATTAGCTCTAAAAATTAATATGTGACGTAAAAATAGAGAGAGAGAGAGATGTAGGGAACTGTAAAAGAAAGTCACTTATTCATGACATGAACCTCTATTTGTAGGCCTAAGTCTCATCATTATAAAATTACTTATTAGCCCCTGATTATTAACTTTTCAGGGGGAGTTTTTGGTAATTACATAGTTATTTGCATATAATAAGATCGAAGATTGACTCGATCGATGAGGGCTGTCAATCGTCTTGTAAGCTGTAACTCGATAAATATCTTGTCCGAAAGAGTGTCCCCCGACGATCTTCCTTAAAGCTGATTACCACTCCACGGGAGCTTCTCCTGACACCTTCTACTAATCGTTCGAACATGACGCTTTTCTTGCCAATGTTCAACCAAAAATGATCGTTAAAGGCTATGTTCAATAGTCCCATCTTCTTTCTATGTCGTTCATCTGTTTTGAGATTCATACGGACATATTTTTATATGTACAATATACATAAATTTATGGCACCAATTTGAAATAACATAAATATCAAATTTTGGTATATATATATATATATATATATATATATATATATATATATATATATATATTAGTTAATTTCAATATTATGTATTTAGGATGATGTCCCACATTGTTGGAAGTACAAGCAATAAAAAGTGGAAGGGAATTTGTCATGCATACCACACAATTCTTACATATTTACATATCCAACACCCATTTTTTTGAATTTACACTCATAAAACCCGATGTCATGAGCACGTAAATGAAAATGCGTATATCAATTTTCAAAAGATAGCGATTGTGATATTTTTATTTGATGTTAAGTTATTTATGTGGTATTCATGTTAATATAAATATTTATTTTTTAATTAATAGGACCACCCCATCCCTCCATTCTACAAAATCATTTAGGTTCGTTGAACTCAGGGTTTGTTTGGGGCAGCTGCAGTTATTTGAAGATCCAATTGTGAAAGCTATTGTAAAAAATAAAGAAAATTGTGGTTCAAAAAACTGCTGTGACTATTACAATTTTTTTTTTATTTTCGATTTTTTTCAGATTTATCTGAATAAGCTGCAGCTGCCCCAAACAAACTCTTAGTCATGTTAGTTTACAAAATGTAGCTTCGCACCAGAGTTTCTTTCCTTCGCTCCAACCAAAATTTTGTTCTTTTCTACCAACCAAATCAAAATGTTGTATTAATAAATAGAGAAATTGGGTTTGAATTGATGATTTAAGAGATTTTGGACATATGCCAACCCACAACAAGTTAGGTCTAGGAGAAATAATTTCACATTTAAGATCTAGATAGGCTTCACATCTATAAAATATAATTTTCTAAATTTTGATATATTTTTATGTAAATGCCCCTAATTTTTAATATTAAATTAAAATTATTATATCTTATCAACTCCTTCATTTTAATATGTCATATTTTTTATTTTTTCTTGTTTGAAATATAATAAAATTCAAGATTTTTATTGTAAATTATAAAAAATATATAAAGTGTATACTTTTATTCCATATACCAATTAATTTCTTATTATATTCTTAATCACTCATTCTTTTGTCATCTTATTAAAATACTTCCTTAAATCAAAATTTTGTATGGCCAAATGTCCTTAAACTAGGAATATATGCCCGTGCACTCGACCTTCTGTGTTCGACCTCCTGTGTTCGACTTCATGAACTCAATCTGTTGGATAATTTATGGGACTACAATGTAATTAATAAATGTGTTGGGTCATTATTTAACAAGTCAAAATTACTGTGGTCTAATTAATTAATAAAGTTTATGACTTTAGGCACATTTGTCATGAAATTATAAGTGTGGATACTAGTAAGAGCAAATTCGAATTTAATGAGGGGCGAATTGGAATTAAGCGATCATTTGTAACCAGCAGGTTGGTTACTGATAAATACGGGGGTAATGGTCACTAATCCGCATAATTCTAAATTCTCTTGTTACCAATCGACGAGAAAGCTAAGGAAAACTCCGGATAAATTGCAGATTGGAAGATCATTGCTTGCAATCGATCAAATGGATTCGAGTACGCTTCCGCCTTAAGATGATAAAATAAAGATTTAAGTTTTGTTGTTTTTCTCCAACAAGAATGTAAACGGAAATTAAAGTTTTATGGATTAAAGTTTCTAACACAATCTTCTACACTCAACCACCTGCATGCGACCACCTACACTCGATCTCCTATACTCTATCTCCTGTAGTCGGCCATTTGCACTAGGCCTCTCGTGCTCTGTCTTCTGTGGTAAGCCACCTGCACTTAGCCTCTTGCATTCGACCACCTGTAGTCATCCTATAAAAACATTCTCAATAACAACTCTTCCATAGAGCTCATCCGTGGCCAAGCGGACAGACTAAACAGGGAGTCCAGAGCAGAAGGCAGAGAGCAGTGAAGACGACATTAACAAAAGAAAAGAAATTATATAGAATTAGGGCTGTCAAAAAAGCTCGTTGTTCGCAAACAGCTCGTGTTCGGTTCTCCAAGAAGTTCATTTTCGATTCGTTCGATAAGCAAACGAGACGAACACAAATAATTTTTTTTGTTTGGTTCGTTAAACGAACCAAATACAAACAGTGATGTGTTCGAACATTTCGAACACGAATACTAGTTCTGTTCGTTCGTGCTCGGTTCATGTACACTCCTATATAGAATATAATTTATACACTCTAAGACAATAAATGATAGATCCACACACTCAAAAAATTCCAAAAATTATAACACGAAAACTTAGTTTTTTTATATTCTTACCACCCGAAATCATTTATATCACATAAAAAATATCACTATTTTAATTTTTAAAAAGCGAAATACATCTATTCGTATCGAGGTGAGGTGACATATATGTAAAAAGTAAAGCTTAGGTGTTAAATATATAAATAAATATGAAATAAGTGATATGTATGTATGTAAATATTCCTATCATTCTTTGCAGGTACATGCATTACCTAAGAAGAGCGATCAGAGGGTTAATTGTGTAATAAATTATGAATTTTTTTGGCATTTAATGAAATTCAAAGAACAATTTGAAAAGTAAATTGAGAAAATATGTGTTTAATAGTTTTCTCTTCCATTAATAAGAAGTGCTCAATTACATGTATAGCCTTCAAAACATTGCTATTTGCAAATGTAGTACCTCCTTTTATTCATTTTACAAATTCTCCCTCCAATATTAAAATTCATAAGGGAGCACCAACTCATATTTTTTTCATTTTTTTTGTTTCAAATTCTCAATGAATTGATCATGACAGATGATGCTTGCTAGAAAAATTTCGGCGGAAGAGTAATAGATTATTGTCTTAGTAGTGTACGAGAATTCAGCACACACACAGATGAAAGAGAAACAAACGGTAACGACTCCAGAAACTTTTATGTGGAAAGACCGTAAAGGGAAAAACCACGGGTCAAGTCCAGTTGCGAAATTTCACTATTAATTGATGATTACAGAAATCTCTTGTCCCACAGACGGGAAATGATTAATAGATTTTTAGGTTACTGCGTCGATTGACGGCGTCTGGGTGGTGGTGGTCGATGATGGTCGGTGGTGGTCAATGTGGGTTGGCAATGATTGATGGCGGTTGAAAGTAGTTGACGATGGTCAGCGGTGGTCGACTACGGTTAACAGTGGTTGTCGACGGCCGGCGGTCGTCGACGAAGGTTGGCAATGGTAGTCGGCGATCGGCGGTGGTCGACCGCAATAAACTGTACAAGGTCTCAAACTCTCTCTCTCTAGGCTTAAGCCTCTCTTCATGTGAGGGGCGAGGGGTTTATTTATAGTGTTTTTAGTGAAATTAATGTAAGAATATGAACCATTTTAATCGGACAGTCTAGAGAGCTCCCCTTAATCATATTACGTTTAATAGATATTTTGGCTGCCTTAATGATGTCAGAATTGAGTGATCTTGGGCTAATTGAATTATTCTTGTCGAGACGCTCGATTCGACTATAAACTTGCCAGACTCGGCATCTGTTTGTCCTTTCAAATATATTTGAAATATTCAAAGAGTGGATTAATGACTTGATTTGGGTTTGATTTGACTCGGATTAGACTAGTTTTTATATCATTAGGTTCGTCTCATCGAGCTGATCAATTTGACTATAAATTTCTATGAAATCAGAGTTGTTAATGACTTTTTTTATCAAGATTTAAATGTTTCTTATTCAAAATATTATCTCGAGATTAATGTCATGCCTCTAAAGTCGTATCGGATGATAAAAAATTGTAGGTGGCATATCAACAGCTAATTTTATAAATATCAATATTTCGAGTGTTGTGTATATAATTATCAAGTGTTATATACATAAATATAAAAGTACGGCATCGTAAAGACCTAAATTTCTCAAAAAAAGATAATATTTTATTAGAACAAATAAAATAAAAAAAAAACAATTTAAAATACTTTTTTTATGAAAATATATACATTTTAAATATTCTCAATATTTTTATAATACACTTGTTAAATAAAGACACCACATTTTAATTACATTATTTCTTCATAAATTTATTTACATTAAATTTATGCAGTTGTCTTATTCAACATGAAGTAAGAGAAAATAATAAAGCCAATGAAAACAGCTGGCCTAGATCTTGGTCTTTGTGAAATAAAGAATTAAATAAAAAATTAGTTAAATAACATTTACTTTTTTTCTTTTTTAATATAAATTATTATCAAATTTGGTTGACATTTCACTTAAATTTGAATCTATGTGAATTTTATCACTACAAACTAATTTATTATGTAAATGTCACTTAAATTTACCTCAAATTTGATATGCATTTTTAATATGTTTACTATATTCATAAATATGCTTAAATGAAAAAATAAATAAATAAATAAGAGACAAAAATACAGGATAAAAAATTACTTATTAAGTGATAAATATGAACTAATAAAATAATTATTATTATTGATGCTTGCTAGAAAATTTGTGGCGGTAGAGTAACAGATTTATCGTCTCAGCATTGTACGAGAATTCAACACACACACAGAAGAAAAAAATACAAGTAGTGACGACTCCAAAAATTTTTATGTGGAAAACCCGTAAAGGGAAGAATCATGAGGCCTGACTCAGTTGCAAAAATTCACTATTGATTGATGATTACAGAAATCTTGTCTCACGGACGGAAAATGTCAATTATCTTTCTTTAGATTACAGTGTCGATTGACAGTGTCTAGTTGGTGACAATTGACGATGGTGGTTAGCAGTGGTCGACAAGGGTTGGCGGAGGTCAACAGAGGTCGGTGATGGTCGCGACGAAGATTGATCGTAGTTAACGAAGGTAGGTGATGGTCGACGGTGGTCGACGGCGGTAGACGATGGTCAGCGGTGGTCGACGGCGTTGGCAGTTGTGTTAAGCTGCAGCTTCTCCTTAAAGTCTCATGCTCTCTCTAGGCCTCATTAAGGGTTTATTTATAGTGTTTTGGGTGCAATTAATGCATCCATTTTGATCGGACGGTCCATAGGGCTTCCCTTGATTAAACGACCTTTAAGAGTCATTTGTTGGCTTTAACGATGTCGGAATTGAGTGATCTTAAGCTCGTTGGATTCTTCTTGTCGAGACCCTCGATTCGAGTATAGACTTGCTAGTGTCGACATCTGTTTCCAAATTTGTCCAAAAATCTTTAAACAGTAATTTAATGACTTGATTTGTGCTTGATTTGAGTCAGATTAGATTAGTTTTTATACCATTAGGTTCGTCTCATCGAACCGGTCAATTTGACTATAAGTTTGCTAAAATCAGAATTCTGGATGACTTTTTATCAAGATTTGAATGTTTCTTGTTCAAAAGATCACACTGAGATTAGTGCCGTGCCTCGAAATTCATATTGAATAATGAAAATTTATTGTTGCGGTATCAGTTATTTATATTATTCATTTATTATAAAATTTCATAATTAAACTTCAATTAATTTTTTTTTTTTTTCCTTTATCAACTTCTCAATTAATTTTATGATATGCAAACATACCAATTTGTAGCTAAAACTTTAAATTTATTAGTACAAATAAAAAAATGATATTTACATTCATACCACACAATTCTTATGCATTTACATATCCAACACATATCCAACACATATGTAAATATAGAGAAATAATGTGATATTTATGTAAAATGTCCATAATAAAAAGACATATATAGCTGTCATGCATTTGCCGATTGTCGGTAGGTCGCCATCCATCAGCTCAGATATTCGTACGGCTCAAAATTCCATTTCATGCCCATCACATTCTGCGTAATTATCATGAAAGTGGGGACGAATCTGCAATTATTACTCCAAATATATAATGAGCGGTGCCAAATTAAATTTTTATAAACTATATTATAATTTTTACATATATATTATCTTATCCTTGATATGAAGGGTTAAGATGGTAGAAATGTAAAAACTAAGTTTTATATGTTATTTATGTAAATACATAGTGGTATTTTTGTAACTGCCCTTTTGTGAAAGATTTACATATATACCACTCAATTACTATGTATTTACATATACAACAATTAAAATTTTAATTTTTACATATATCAATCTAAACATTTAAAAACTTTTATGAGTAAAACTCAGTTACTATGCATTAGGGGCATTTACATACATATCACTTGATTCCTGTGTATTTAGGGTTTGTTTGGGACAGCTGTAGCTTATTGAATAATCTACTGATAAACTGATTAAAAATAATATGTTGATAAGTTAAGTGCAGTGACTATTACAAATTTTATTTTTTTGGAAAAGACAGACCGTAGTCAGAAAGCTGTCACCGCACCTACATATTTGTGGTGTGAAAAAGCTGTTTTCTGCGTTTTGGAAATGTTTAAGCTGTCAAAACGCAGTTTACCCAAACATGTTAAATGAATTTTCAAAACGTTACCGCACCATTAAGCTGCCTCAAACGAATCTTTAGACATCTAACATCTAAAATTTAATTTTTTTACATTTATAACGCCCAAATCTTCTATATCACTTCAAAACTATATCTATGCATGCGTGCATGCTGTGTAGCCCAGTCTATTGGTTGGTATCCTCGGTATAAGACTCCTCAGGTTGAAGGTTCAAATCCCCTCTGGCGACGTGAGCCTCAGAGAGGTGATACTCGAATATTTAAACACATTAGAAATGACTAGAGTCTCGTATAATAGCCTCTGGCCATTATATATATAACTGAAATTTTATGAGGTAGATATGTAAATACATAGAATCGAGCGGTATCTTAGGAAATCTTCCAAATTATTTATGAAAATGACTACTAAATCCATTAACTTTATTTAAAAAATTACTTCAATATTTTTCTTCTTTTCTCACAAACCCAAACTACAAAAAAAAAAAAAATAATAATAATAAATAATACATTAATTAGCTTAAAAACAAAAAATTGAGTGAGATCCAAACCCTCAAAGGTGTCTTTTTTGTAATTTTTTTTTCCAACCAAGTTAAAAAAAAAAATTCAACAGATCGCATAATCTTGCAAGGAAAAAAAAATGAAAGCTACATTACAGAGCAAATAGAGCCGTTGAGTTAACGGCTACCTTTGTCTGCAACCGGCAATAATGGAGCAGCCTCTCACATAAGGATTGATCTTCTTCTCTCCATTTCCATGGCAGCTGTAGTAAGGAGCTCCAGGGTGGTTGCAGGGTACCCTATCTCTACTGAGCACGCTATAACTTATATAACGCTTCTCTAGGGTACCCCAAAGCACTCTCCTGCTGGTTTCAGACTCCATTTCCATCTCCTTCTCCCACTCACACACTCCCCTTCTCCCGCAACCAAGGTCTGAGGAAGCCATGGCTAGGGTTTGGAAGGAGAGAAGAAACATTAAGAAGATGAACAGAGTCTCCTTCTTCTTCTTCATCTTCTTCTTCTCCAGCAGATGTGGAGTTCTCCTTCTCTGTCTTTCTTTGGTTTTATTAGAGAGAGAGGAGGTAGTGAGTAATAAATGTGGGGTGAGAATGGTGGCTTGGGAGTGGGAGGGGACCAACCATGCAGGGATGCCATTAAAGCGTTTACCTGTAACTATTTTGTTTTATTTAGATGCAGAGAGGGAATATATGTGTACGGTGTGGGTGAGGAGCAGTGGAAGTAGGGGGTCTGTTATGGTAAAAATTGCACTTTTATGAGTTTAAGATTCAGTGTTTGAGATGCTGCTGTTAATGCCCTTCTTAAAGACACTTCTGTTGAGGAAAGTGCTGAAGTTATGCTTTGATTTTTTTTATAGGGGTCATTTTAGTTGAGTGTGTAAAATTATCAATTTAATCTTCTTATATTATTTTAAAAGTGATAGGGTTAATATAGTCTTCCCTGAAATTATTTCAACCTAAATTAAAAGAGGATGAGACTAATTTGGCACATTTATAATCTTTGGGACTAAAATGAAGTAATAATTGAGAAATGAATAAAATAGATAATTTGTTATTATTATTAGGAGTTTTTAATCAGGATATTGTTTCGGGAGAGAATAAGACGCCTGATCATTCTTGTTTAAAAAGAAGTGTTCCATTCGAAGCAAAGGAGACTAAGAGAGCGATAGAGCGGGAGAAGAAAAAGGAACAAGATAAGAAAGAGAGGTTGGGTTGAGGAGTCTCGTGTGTGGGTAGCCGCGGAACATCAATTTGAAGCCGAAAGATTTGATCTTGAGAGAGAGAAGCTGAGCGTGATCAAAGAAGATGAGGACTTGATCGAGTTCCTCTAATGTGGAGGAAGAGGAGGAAGACGTGTGTTAGCCTTATGTGGAAGGGGGCGTCGCAAACAAGTCCAAGTGACGGTATCGAAGAACGAATCACACGTACGAGTTATGCTAGACATACAAGAGGGTGCTCAGTGGACTCCCGAGCAAAAGCTATGGCACAAATTCTCATCATCTGACATGAATCTCGAAGCATGACAGATCTCAACGCAATATTTTGAGTAAGAAATATTCAAACTTTGATAAAAAATCATCCAAAGTCTGATTTCAAAAAATTTACAATCAAACTGACTGGTTTGACAAGAGATGATACTAACATTGATCCAATCTGAATCAAATCGAACATTGATCAAATCATCAAACCATGTTTAGAAGTCTTCCAAACAAATTTGAAATGAGAGACACGGGAGTTGGCACAAAGGCTACAAGAAGTCTATTCATATTCAAATGGTGGATGCCTCTTCAAAATTTTGGTGTTTCTGCTGATTTTTAGGAGGCTGTTATTCTTCAGATATCACCACCACGGAAGCATGAAAATCTTTCCCTCAAAGCATGGTGGGAAAACAACAATATTTCTTCATCAACTCCAGAATTTGCATGAGCTACACTGGAATCTCCCCCGGCATGCGTGGCATCAGAGTGAAAGAAGATCTCATTGATCGCCTGATACGCAGAACATGACACGTTTTTTCTGCACCGCAACGCGAAAGATCTTGTTACTCGCTTGTTATGCAAGACAAGAACGACTTTTCTCTGCATCGCAAGACGAAAGAAGAACCTGTTGCGTGCCTGCTACGCAGGACGAAGATAACTTTCTTCTTTGCGGCAAGACGAAAGAAGATCCTGTTGCTTGTGTCTTTATAGAAGACGATGATGACTTTCCTCTTGGCCGCAACACAAACTGGATCTTGTTGCTCGCCTGCTATGCAAGATCACCGCAACACGAAAGAAAATCTCGTTGCTTGTCTGTTTCACTGGATACAAATGAGTTTCCTCTTGGCTGCAACACAAAAGATCCAGTTGCCCTCCTGCTACACAGGACAAAGACAACATTCCTTTTCGCCACAACACGAAAGAAGATCTCGTTACTCGCTTACTACACAGGATGGGGACGACTTTCCTATTAGTTGAAACACGAAAGAGGATCTCATTGCTCTCCTACTACAACGTAGGACGGGGACGACTTTTTTCTTCTGAAAAATCTAACCAGCAAAAGACTCTACTCTCTCTCTCTCTCTCTCTCTCTCTCTCTCCTCACTCTCCTCCTCACTTTGTGATTTTTCCCCTCATATATGACCTCTATCTATAGGTTTAAGATGAGTCATAACACTGAGAGTAATTTAATTAAAAAAATAAAAAATAAAATAAATCTAGCATTTGGCCTTCCAAGTTCCTCATTTCAAATTAAAAAAAAAAAAAAAGGAAAAACTGAATATTTAGCCTTCCAAATTTTCTCAAAGAAAAAATAAAAAGACGGTTGTTGAAAAAAAAAAAAAAAGAAATTTACATTAATTCTCTTGTTCTTCCTTCTTCCAATTTATTGCCTTCTGGTTTCTGCCTCATGACCTTTCCCTTTCTTCATTCCATATTCATATAAAAAAAAAATAATGAAATCAATGTAAAAATAAAAAATAAAAAACTATCTGAGGTATTTAAGAAGAAAGAATCTCCCATACTCTCTTCTTTAATTATTATACGTTAAATTTACAATGTGATAAGTATATTTCAAACAACAAAAGTTGGCTAATATACTAAAAGACTATATATATATATATATATATATATATATATATATATATATATATATATATATATATATATATATATATATATATATATAGACAATGTGATAAAAAATATAAAAAGCTCCGAATTTTGATATTTTCGGATAACGAATTGGAATCGCCCGGAAATAAAGGGCAACTGATACAAAATTTTCATCGTCAAGCATGAATCTGAAAGCAAGACACAAATCTCGAGACAATCTTTTGAGTAAAAAAATATTTAAACCTTGATAAAGAATCATCCGGAAGTCTGATTTCAATAAATTTACAACCAAACTAACAGGTTTGATAAGATAGACCCAACGGTGCTAACATTAATCCAAATTGAACCTTGATCAAGCCATAAACCATGTTTGGAAGTCTTCCAAACAAATTTTGAAGGTCAAACGGATGTCAAATCCAGCGAGTTCATAATCGAATCGAGCATCTCAGCAAAATGAATCCAATGAATCTAAGTTCACTCAATTCCGACATTATTAAGGCACTCAAATGTCCATCAAACATCGTCTGATCGAAAGGAAGCTCTTCGAACCGTCTGATCAAAGTGGTTCATATTTCTGCATTAATTGCAGCAATAACACTATAAATAGAGCCGCACCCCTCTAATGGGAGGAGGAGAGCTTGAGGCTTAAGAAAGAACTTAGAAGCTTTAAGAAGGACCTGAAGTCCAACACCAGCTCTGCCACTGCAGATTGATATGCTAGCTAGATGTCGTGGCCATGACAACCTGTATCGACCCTCATTGCTAAGCCTCCACCGATCGCCATCAGTCGTCGCCCACTTCTTATAACAAGATCATTCAAAGAGTGTTCAACCTTTTTCCCGCCTGTGGGACAAGGGGTTGCGCATGTAATATCCAATTTAGAGTGGACTTTTTCAGTTGGGCCAAGCCTCATGGTTTTTCTCTTTCTGGGTTCTCCACGTAAAAACCTAAGGTGTCATTACTATTTGTTTTCTCTCTTCTAAGTGTGTGTTGAAGCTTCGTACCATGTAAGATGAGAATCTACTACTTTACTGCCGCAAATTTTCTTGCACGAATCAATTTTATAAAAGTTGGGTTAAATTTAGATGCAACAATATACAATCCCACCACAGTTACAAGCCCAGGGACAGAGGTAATCAACACAACTACAAATACCACCTCATAAGAACTATTTCAAGATTTAACAAATACTTATAGGCTGTCTCATTCTTTTTCTCCATTGCGTCCTATTTAGTTTCATATTTTCATTTAATTCTAATAAAATAAGATCATTTTTTTTATACAGTAAGTCCAAATCTTCCTAGGTCTACCTCTATCTTTCTTAACATAGGTCGATTCTAAAACATCTACTCTCCTAATCAGATCATCGCAGTGATTGACGTTTAATATGACCAAACCATCTGAGACGGCTCTCTCTAATTTTGTCCATCACAGGAGCTACACCAACCCTATCACAGATATATTCACTTCGCATTGTGTCTCTAAGAGTAAAGCCATTCACCAACCTAATCATTTTCATCTCGGCAACACTTAACTTAGCATTATGCTTCTCTTTTAAAGCCCAACATTCTGCGCCGTATAACATTGCAGTTCTCACCACCATCTTATAAAATTTTCCTTCCAGTCTAAGCGGTACTTTTCTATCACACAATAGGCACAAAACATTCCTCCACTTCAACCAACAAACTCAAATTCTACTAATAACATCCCCATCTATATAACCATCGCCTAGACTGTGACAATATTGAAATCCTAAAAAATTTACAAAATCATACGGTAACTCGGCTTACTCGATCCCAACGAATCAATTGTTCACAATAAAGCATGCAATTTATCAATCAGTATATGTAAGACAACGAATCAATGCATGTAAATGCCTCTAAAATATCATGTCTTGATTTTACAGACAACAATATGTGTAAGACAACAAAATGGAATGTCAAAAAACCACATCTAGTGACTAAATTTAAAAAGAAAATAAAAAACAGAATAATATAACTGCCTTTAAAACTATATATATATATAGTATCAAGAACAGTTGTTTCAAGTACCTATTTGATGTAGCAGCCAAGCCATTGTCCAGCGAGCATTTCTCCCTCGAGCTTGCAATGGGAGAACAAACCACCATAAAAGTTGCATTATCAAAAAGGGAGATTTACATACACACCACACAATTCTTATGTATTTACATATTTAACACTAAAGTACCACCTTGTTATTATAAACTAATCAATGAAATTATATATTTCACTTTAAGAAAATATATTGATAATGATATATTTGACGCACTGTTAAACGATACGAGTAATATGCATGTAAATATGAATGTTTTGGTGCTAAATATGTGCAGAATTGTGTGGTGTGCATGTAAATGCCCCTATAAATAAGAAAAATCTACATACATAGCATACAATTCTTATATAGTTACATATTCAACACCCGAAGTTTGATATTTACACTTATAATATTTTGGTGTAATAAACTAACGTATGAAAATGTATATTTCACTTGCAGGAAAGTAGTGATGATGGTGTTCTTGATAATATGTTAAGAGAGTGGAGTGGTGTGCATGTAAATTTGAATGTTTTGGTGTTAAATATATAAATACAAAAGAATTTTGTGGTATGTATGTGAATGCCCATATCAATAAATCTAATTGGAGTTACTTGTGCTTGCCTTGTAAGTGCCGAAACTATCAATATATGAAGATTCATCACTCACTCGCCATTTATGAACCATACTGGTAAGGCTTATGTTCGACTCGCTGCCATCATCATGATCACTGTAATTGCTCGGAGACCACTGGTCCACCACGGGGGACAGCATGGCGACCACATTGCCTATTTCTGGCCTATTGTTGGGTTCGCGGGCGGTGCAGTGATAAGCAATCTCTGCAACATCAGAAATGCTTTCGCGAGATTCTTCGCCGGTAAAGAGAGAAGAATCAACAAATCTCGCTAAGCTAGAGAGATCTTTGGGGTAGATTCGGCGAAAGGCGGCCACTAAATTGGCGTCTTCGATGGGGACAGTGTCATCGAGTACCTTTCTACTTGTCATTAGCTCCAAGAGTATCACACCAAAGGCATAGACATCAATTTTTCGTGTGATCTTTCCGGTTACTATAAAAAGAAAAATCAGTTGTATCAGTATATACAAAATATCAGCAATAGCGAAGAAAAGAAGCATAGTAACACATATGAAAAGTTCGCAGAACTCTGATAGTATTCTTCTTTTATTGCTTCATATTCTCATTCACGCCGGATCATCGACGACCAAATTTTCGGAAGATTGTGAGTTGGTAAACATTACTTTGAGAGAATCTTATGTGTGTAGTAAAATTTCACGAACAAATCTCTCTTTCGATGTACAACAATAGGAGCATTCACACACAAACCACACAATTCTTTTGTATTTACATATCGCAAACTTAAACTTTCATATTTAAGCATAGCATTCAGATATTTATTATCACAACAAAAATAACACTGTTATCATTTTTTGAAGTCAAATACATCTTTTCATGCGTACGTTTAAAACACGAAAGTGTCATTTATGTAAATATTGAAGTTTACGCATGAGATATGTAAATACATAAGAATTGTGTGCCAAGTATGCAAATTTCTCAAAATAAACATGGTAGATTGAGGTAACTATGAGTTTAGCTAACTTGTTCCTCTTGACTCAGTGAAAAGCTTAATTACACCTTGTTAAATGTATAACTAATTACTATCATTTGATTCATTATTTTAGTAAGAAAAATGCTATTATTCATGAGAGTTGAAGTCATGGGAATATCACTCAGATTATAATATTCATTTGAAATTATAGGTTGGTGCTATAAGCCAACATTAATGTCATATGATTTTGGTAGGTGATGTGATTATTTTATAGCAATTAAAAACTCTCTTTAGTCCTATGAAATTGATATTAATATATAGTTATCTAATCATGTATTTGAATTATCTCCTTTATATGGTTTGATTAACATATTGACATGATGATTTACTTTAACAGTTTTTTGAAACTTGATGTATAATTTAATGGGGCATTTACATATCTAACACCTAAACATTCATATTTATATGCAACAAACTTGAATCTTTAACATCACATCAAAAAAATGCCACAATTACTATTTTTAAAAGTGAAATACACTTTTTCGGCATAGGTTTATGATACCAAGGTGTTATAAGTGTAAAATCAAACTTTGGTTGTTAGATATGTAAATACTTTAGAATTGTGTGATATATATGTAAATTTCCTTAATTTTTTTTTCTTTTTGAAGGTATGTTGTTTTTCATTAATCTGATGAATTTAAGTTTTACGCAGCAAATAATGGCCTATAGCTTAAGGAAGGAGAGAGTAAATAATGGCTATTGTTACAGTGCAAGATCCTAAAGCTCATTTGCTGAAACAATTGCATAGGCATTTTATTTGAGGGAATTTACATACATAATGCCCTATTCTTATTTATTTATATATCTAACACCTAAACTTTTAAAATTTATATTTATACCACCCAAATATTTCATATCACATCAAAATTACCACCATTTTAACTTTTACAAGTTTCATGCATACGTAAGATGACATGCATGTAAAAATTGAAGTTTATGTGCTATAAATGTAAATAGAGAAGATTTTAGTGGTAATGTGGTTGCTATGGTTTTTGAGTGATTAATGAAAAAGATAGAATCAAATTAGATTTCACTTTAGTGTATGATTTCATTATTGCTATTATTTTATCTAAAAAAATGAGTATATTATTGCTTATAAGAACGGATCTAATAAAATACAAATTGATTATTTTCTTATGAGAAGAAAATATCGTCTATAATGTAAAGATTGTAAGGTCATTGAAAATTTAAGTATTCAACATCGATTATTAGTCTTAGATTTAAGGATGAAGAGTAATAGGATAAAGAATCATTCTCATAGAATTTGATGGGGCATCTAAACGACACAAATAAAATTATTTTTATAAGTAAACTTCAAGATTTCTAAGATTTTGGATGTTTGTGAAGAAGTAAATTCTACATACGATAAAGTAACAAACACTATTAAACATATGATAAAAGATGTACATGGAGAATCAAAAGAAAAAATTTCTATAAATAAAACTAGTTGGTGGTAAAATAATAATGTGCAAGAAAATATAAAATAGAAAAAGTTGTGTTATAAAAGTTGGTTTAAATGTACAAAGCTTAGAGAATTGGGATATATATAATGTGGCCCGTTTGAAGTCTAAGAGAACAATTTGTGAAGCTAAAAATTCTGCTTTTAGTGTTTTTTATGATAGATTAGATACTAAAGAGAGTGAAAAATATATGTATAAACTAGCCAAATAAAAATAAAAAAAAAAGTAAAGATTTAATTGAAGTAAAATGTATTAAAGATGAAAAATAAAAAATAATTTTCTAAGAAGAAGATATTCAACATAGGTGGGTTAGCTATTTTGATAAACTTTTCAATAATATATGATAGACATTAGTGATCTTAATATCTTAATAATAATTAAATATGTTATTTGTACCATCACATCAGTAAAAAAGAAGCTGAGAAGACTTTAAAAAGAATCAAGGGTACAAAATCAGTAGAACCTGATGATATCCCATTGAAGTGTGAAAATATTTAGAATATTTTGGAGTTTTTTGGCATGCTAAACTCTTTAATATTGTTTTAAAAACTAAAAGGATGTCTGAGGAGTTGAGGAAGAGTATTTTAGTTCTTATTTTTAAGAATAAAGGGAATGCACAGGAGTGCGCTAATTATAGAGGAATTAAGTTGATGAGTCGTACCTTAAAATTATGAAAGAGGGTAATTGAACATAGGTTATGACGTGATACAAATATTTCTTATAATTTGTTTGGATTTATCTTTGGGCACGTTAACTATGGAAGTTATACATTTATTGAGAGGTTTGATGGAGAAGTATAGAGAGAATAAGAATGATCTAAATATGATTTTTATTGATTTAGAAAAAGCTTATGATAAGTTTCCAATAGAAGTCCATTACAGAGTTTAGCATGCCAAAAGAAGGTACTGATATGGCTTATATTCAAGTCATTAACGATATGTATACTAGAGTTGTTACTTGTGTTAGAAGAGATGGAGAATTGACCAAGTATTTTCCTATTTCAGTTGGAATGCATCGGGGATCGGCTTTAAGCCCATATCTTATTGGACATTTATAGGAGGATGTACCTTGGTGTATGCTTTTCGTTGATGATATCCTTCTTGTGGAAAAGACTAGAGAAAGAGTTCAGTAAGAAATTGAATTATGGAGGTCTACATTGGAATCTAAAGGCCTTTGTTTGAGTTGAAGTAAAACTGAATACATGGAATATAATAGTAGCTCTAGTGGAAGACTTGTAATTATGGGTGATCAAATTATTAAAATGTATGAACGTTTTAGATATCTCTGATCTATTGTTTAGAGTGATGGTGATATAAATGGGGATGTTATTAGTAGAATTCAAGTTGGTTGAAGTGGAGAAATGCTTCGGGCCTATTGTGCGATAGAAAAACACCGCTTAAATTGAAAGGAAAATTTCATAAGATGGTGGTGAGACCTGCAATGCTCTATGGTGTGGAATGTTGGTCTTTAAAAGAGAAGCATTAAAAAAAGTTAATTGTTGTTGAGATGAGAATGCTTAGGTGAATGATTGGCTTGACACTTAGAGACAAAATGTGAAATGAATATATCTATGATAGGGCTAGAGTAGCTCTAGTGGAGGACAAGATTAGAGTGAGTCGTCTTAGATGGTTTGGTCACATTAAACGTCGATCATCTGATGATCGTTTAAGAGAGTAGACGTTTTAACTTTGACTGTTGTTAAAAAAGGCAGATGTTGACCTAAAAAGACTTGGGCATATTGTATAAAAAACGATCTTAATCTATTAGAATTAAATGAACATATGACACTCAATAGGACACAATGGAGAAAAAGGATTCATGTAGCCAACCCCACTTAGTGGGATAAAAGACTTGTTGTTGTTGTTGTTGTTGTTATTCTATATTAAATAAAATAATTACTTTAGTGAGAAAAATGCCCTTATTCATGAGTTTAAGGGTTTGTTTGGGGTAGCTGAAGCTTATCCAGTTTATCCAGATAAGCTGCTGATCAGCAGCTGATCCGGATAAGTTGTCTATCTGTTTGGTTTGTGATTTTGGAAAACAGTGATTCTGTTGTTTGTGGAAAAAATAATTATTATGCCCTAAGCTGAATTAATTTATTAGATTTGTTTAGTTTCTGCATTTAAAATTACTTATTGCTGTTGTTTGTAGAAAAAAAGCATTTACGCTCTTTTTATTGCTAAAATTATTATAAAATATAAAATCTGTTTTCCAACATATTACTGTTTCTCATTCAGCAAAACCAAACTAACAACACAAATCATTCAGTTAAAACAATTCCAACAACAACTATGATTTGTAAGCGAATTTAAATAATTAAAGGAATATCCACATGGTGGTAGGAACGAAATCAAATGAAATAGGTTGCTCAAAATGGACCATCAACAGCAAATAATCAAGAATTAAGGACAGTGCGTAGCCCTAAACAGAAATGTGTTTTCTTTACTACGGAAGGCAAATATATGAACAGATCTTCATTCTCTCGATCCAATCAGTCTCGACCGTTTGTCAGAAAATCAATCGAAGAATGCAAAGAACACTCACCAAGAACACTTCTCGAACGAAAAAAAATAAATAAAAATAAAAATAATCAAATAAATCTAAAGAAAACAAAACAAAAACTACTGAAATCCAAATCTATGGAAAAAATTGACAAAAATCCCAGAAAAAAAAATTGTAAAAAACATTATTGATCGATCGCATTAATAATGAACTGGAACGATTCCAGCTTTATAATGTAGCCATGCCCACTAAACGATGTTCTTCAGATCGAGAATCGATCTACAAAAAAAAAAAACAACATCTCCTGTAATGATGTATACCTCTTCAGATCGAAGAAGGGAGGAGGAGGAGGCGGATGTAGAAGGAGAGACAAATATACCTCTTCAGATCAACAAAGAAGAAGGGAGGATACGAGAAGCCGAACGATCGAGGTGAGGAGGTCGCGAGGATTCGGGGGCGCTTAGGTCGCGAGGATCCGGGGGTGAGGAGGTCGCGAGGTTTCCAGCGAAGGTTAGGGATCTTGGGTCACGGGGCGAGGGCGAAGAAGGGCACAGGCGTAACTATTACCTTGATACGCGATTTCATAAGCGGAATGTGGGGTTCATCCCACGGCCGCTGGGTAAAGGCAAATATCAAAACTCAGTTTTCAAATAAGCGAATCAAAATATAAAACAAACGGTGCGGCGGCGTTTTCAAAAACACCGTCGCACTTATAAGCTCTCCCAAACGGGGCCTAACAGTAATGAGAATATTATTAATAATGTTCATTTAAAATAATAGGTTGGCACTAAAAACTTAACATTTCTATCAATAATTGAACTACTCTAAATTAGAGGACATCTAAATTTGGTAGGTGGCGTGATTATTTTATAACAATTTTGAGTTCATTTGTTCCTATGAAATAGATATTTATGGCAATTGTATATCCTCGCAATAGAATTCCCTCTTGCTACGGCTTAGTTAACATAACAACAATGTGCTCTACTTATTAGTATTCTAACACAGAAAATAATAATAATTCATTATTCAAATTAACTCTTAAACTGACAACATAAAATATATAATAAATTCAAAATGAAGTATTCTTAAACATACTGAAATTATGTCTTCAAGACTTCAACAAACTGTTTGATTTTACTTGTTGTCATAACCCGGTATATTAGAGTGTGTTGTAGTGGCGCGGAGATTTGCAAAGTTTAGCACCATTTCAGCTTGAACAAGCACTGACAAATTCTTAAGAATTCAAATCTAGTATGGGGCTCATGAGTTTTTGAAGGAGGGCGTTAATTGCCTAACTTGTCTTCTACATTTTCCAAGGTCGAAGTCTAATTTGATGGAACCTACTTCTAAAGTATTCTGGAGAAAAAAATGGCACTAGAGACTATATCAAGTAAATTATCTCATTCATTGTTTTATTGTTAAGGTGCATTCTCTAAAATTCATTCTTTTTTGTATCAATGAAATAGAAATTGTACATGGAGTTGGGATTTCCTAAAGGAAACTTTTCTAAGAAGCAAATCTACTTCTTTCTTTAATTTGACAAGCACAAATGAGCTCTTCCTACAATGTGATAGATGCAGCATTATGGATGTAAAACTAAATCTATGGCATGTTGAATGTCCCTTAAAAATTATAGATAATCCAATAAATCCTCAGGACATGTATTAGTAAATTTATCAAATACGTCTTGGATCACAATAAGAATGTAAATCTCAACAAGTGCAGCTGTAGCTTCCTTCACATGAAGCATGTGAAGCGAAGATAGATGATCGAATTCCCTCTTCAGGCTAAAATTAAATAAAAAATAAAAAATAGCAATGGATAATTAATTATGAAAGTGCAATTGTGAGTTATATGTGATTTCATGCAATAAATTGCATCTAACATACACTAAAAAAATTTCTAAGTTCAACCAAACATGAATTTGTATGGAAAAGAAGTAGAAACAGTGTAAATCTAAACAGTGATCCCAGTGGATCAAAATGCATGTCTAAAAGCACTATCTTGAGTTATCATGTAATAGATAAATTTAGTGGGTTAAGCTATTGAGCTATTCTTTTCATGATATAACATACTACTCACACATGAGATGACACTCATGTAAGAGATGAAAAGATAGGTTAATTGGGACGAATGGTTTGGCCTGATAAGGAGCCAACAATTTAGACTTTGCACAATATCTTCTAGTAATTGCAAAATGATAGAGCTAGCCTATACTTTTTGTTTCTTAATCAAGAAATTAACCATCAGAAGAATTAGTAACTAGGGAAACAGGCTACCCAAATCGTCTCCTTGTATAGCTATAACACCCATGCTCCTTACTTTCTACAGGCTTTGACTCTGATACTAAAGTGATAATGGTTATTTGGTGAATATTCTCGTCGGGGGCCCGCATGGTGCAGGGACAAAGAGAGAGAGTTGTTGAGAGGTTTCCAAATTTGAGAGAACTTCTATCTTAAGTATTGGGAACTTAAGAATGGATTTTGAAGAGAGTGGTGTGGGGGCAGAGAGACAGTGGCTGAGAGATTTTCAAATTTGGAAGGTGGTTTGACGAAGCTCATTCCTTTGGTTCTCCCTTAGACTCACACCAACTTATGATGTTTATTTTACATTTGGTGCTAATGTGGTCATTCACTTGGTGAGTTAGAAGCCTATTTTTTAAATATAGCCTTTCCTGTCTTAAGAATACCATAAGGTTTTAAAGACCATAAAAATTACACAACAAATGTGTAGGCACTATTAAATGATACAATATTAACAAATTTAGAAACAAATCCAAGTCCACTTACTCGCATACTCAGGTGCAAGATACCCAAATGTCCCAGCTATCCGAGTGGCCATCGACTTCTCATTGTCTCCCGCAAGCTTGAGCAAACCAAAATCCGAAACCTTGCCTCTCAAATCCTTGTCAAGTAGAATGTTTGATGGCTTCAGATCCCTGTGAATGAAGCTTCCCTGCATAAAATTATGGAGATACTCCATCCCCTTCGCCACATCCAAGGCTATCTTCAATCTCTGCTTCCAACTCAAGGGACAATACCTGCTCCCTTCCCTATCGAACAAGTGCTGCGCCAGCGTTCCCTCCGGCATGTACTCGTAAACTAGCAGCCTCTCTTTCTCATGCTCACAATAACCTATAAGGGAAACCAGATGCTTATGCTTTGCCTTCCCAATAAGGCCAATTTCTGCCTTGAACTCTGCCACACCTTTCATGCTTAACAAATCAAGCACACACCTTTTGACAGCAACAACCATCCCATTGCTTAAAACTCCTCTGTAAACAACTCCAAATCCACCACTTCCCAAAATAAAATCTTCACTGAAATTATTTGTTGCCTTCCAAAGATCCTGAATTGAGATTAAGTTCTCGGTATTCTCCCTCTGAGGTGTTGTATCAGAGACGTTGCCATCACTGCTCTGTGTGTTAAGCTCGCTCCTAACATTGCCATTGCCATTGAAACCCATCACCCCGACTTTAGCTTGCTCCAGCCGATCAGGAGAGGCTGCCATTCTCACTCTATTGAATTTCTGCTTTTTCTTGCAGCCATGAAGGTAGTAAAGAAGACCAGATAAGCATCCTATCAGAAAGAAAACAGCCACTACCATTCCCACAATGAATTCTGTAGATGAATGGGATTTACCATTCTGATCTCCAGAAGAAGAAGTGGAAGAAGAAGAAGGATTAGAACTCGGACCCCCGCCTGAAGCAGATCCATCAGAGTCCCCTCCTCCTGAAGAACCAGAACCCGAATCAGAACCAAAATTGTTGCCAGCTTTCACCACTCTCACTGTGGGTGCAAAGCTAGGCACAGAACCAGTGAGCTGATTAAAAGAAACATCAAGGAGTTGCAGCTGCTGCAAAGTGGTGAGAGAATTCGGAATGACTCCGGTGAGACTATTGTTGTTCAATATCACTTTTGTCAGGGAAGAGATGTTAGCGATCTCCGGAGCAATAAACCCCTCAAAATGCTGGTTTGCAAAATTAAGCGTCGCAATGTTCCCCTGCTGATCACAAATCACACCAAACCATCCACCCCCGCCTCCACATGGATCGTTCCCGGTCCATGAATTAGCCAGCAGAAGAGGGTAGCCGAACCCGGCTGCCACAGCGAGCAGCTTCATCACCTTGTTGTCACAAGCAGCGGACTCCGGGAGGCAGAAGTTGTTTCCCTTATCAATGTCGGCGGAGACTGCAGGAGAGAACTTGGGCTTTGGGCCTTGGAGATCATTGTTCGACAAGGAGACGTTTTGAAGAGAGGTGGCAGTAATGAGGGAGCTAGGAACGATGCCGGTGAGAGTGTTGTCGCGGAGGTTGAAGGATTTGAGGGAGGTGAGATTGGAGAGATCGGGAATGGACCCTGAGAAAGCATTGGATTGTAGCCAGAGAAGAGAAAGCTGGCTCATCTGGCCAATAACATCGATGCGGCCGGAGAGCTTGGAACCTTGCTGGTTATTAAGGATGAAGTTGCGGATCTGAGATCGGGATAGAGAAGCAGGGAGAGAGCCCGTGAGGTTGTTGTAGGAGAGACGGAGGACTTGGAGAGATGAAAGGCGGTCGAAGAAGTCGGGGAGGGAGCCGAAAACGGAGGCATTGGAGGCGGAGAAGGAGGTGAGGGGACAATCTGCCATGGAGGCCGGGAGTTGCCAGGGGGAGAGGGGATTGTCGTTGATGGAGAGCTTCTGCAGGCTAGCGAGGCCGGAGAAGAAGTCTGAGGGCACGGAAGAGAAAAGGTTGGCATCGAGAGAGATCACCTCGAGGGCAGCGAGCCCCCCGAGTGAGGGGAGTGGGCCGGATAGTTGGTTACCGGAGAGAAAGAGAGATTGCAGACTGCTGAGCGAAGAGAGAGAGGAGGGGAGCGTTCCGGCAATGCCGCTGCCTCGGAGGTTGATGCCGGTGATGCGGCCGCCGGAGCAAGAAACGCCGCTCCATTTCGGGGAGCAAGGATCAGAATCAGGTTTCCAATCCTCTGGAGCATTGTCCAGGCTCTTTACCAGATCGGCCATGGCTGCGGTGTCGCCTTCGTTGCCGGCGGAGGGGAGGCAAGTTCCGGCGAGTAATAGGGTGAACAAGATAAGGCGGATAGGAGCAAAAATCTGCCTTTGTTTACTATTCATCATGTGAAAGAGAATGTGGGTAAGGGAGAAGGAGTTGAGCTTTTTTGGAGTTGGCGGGTGCTGGTGGTGGAGGTGGAGAAGACAGCGGAGTGCGTCCCCTGTTTTTCCGGGAATTATTCCGATGATTCAGGCCTAAATTTTATAATGAGAACATGCGAAGTACTAAGGGAATGTCACTAAATTTTAAATTTTTAAAATTTTATGTTAGGAGAGGCCAATCAATCTCATGTGTCTAATTACTCATCTCGTATTGTTGACGTATGCGCTCGGGCAGACTCGAACTTATGACCTCTGATAACTCACGACTTACAACGCAGCTGCCAACCAAAAAACCACGACGAACAAACAACATAACTAAATTATTATTATTATTATTATTATTATTATTATTATTATTATTATTATATATATATTAAAAATATCAAAATAGTCCCTATTATATGGGTCATTTTGAACCCAAGGTTTATAAAACTGTGAAAATAGCCCCCCCTACTTTTTAATTGAGGCTAAAATAATAACCTCAATTTAAAGAGTCTATAAATTATTTAGGCGAACTATTTTTTCACTTTTTTTTTTTTTAAGGAAACTGATATTGGCAGAAGGCCGAATATCGGTTTCTCGTGTGTTATGCCTGCATGATAAGAGTCAGCGTCGTATGCTTTCAATGAATCAAATCCCCATGCCACGGGTGTGATTCAAACACGACACTTCGGCGTCTTACTGAAGCCACACGCACTGAGGCCAAGTACGCGACACATTTTTCCCTTTATATATATATATATAATATTTCAGATAATATTAATTATTATTTAGACATTTAAATTTTATATAAATAAATATAAAACATGACTTAAATTTTAAAATTCATTGGAGTTGCCACCTCTGCCAACATCATAGCTCCCTTCACCTGTCACTCACAACTAACAAGAGGCACTTTGATATGCTTTGATTAAAACCTAAATGATTTCTTGCAAATAGATAGTCCATGGAAGGTATGCCAATCATTGAGCTAGTTGGTGCCCTCCCTTTAAGCACCCACTTATTCTAAAAATTTTTATAATGGGTACTAAGTGTAGAAAGTCAGAATAACAGAGCAAATCTAAGTCTATATTGAATTTAACTCGGACCAAGCCAATATGACTTGAACTTCATTTGCTTACCATACTAACTCAAAAAGTTTGTTCTGAAGTTGACTCGTTCTCAAACATAGAGACACAAACTCGTTCCAAACAACCTCTTTAACACAAGGCATAACAATCATTCAAAATTTAGCTGGCGGTTCAATTTAGAGTTATCAGGTTAACTTGAATCCTACCTGAAAGTTAAACGGGTCAGAATTCTATATATGAATCGAAGCCTTGAACCTAACTTTTTAAAGCTAGGTTCGAGTAGAGTTATCAAGAAGGATTATTTTTAACATTCCTGATGAGTGTGAGAGATTCTTAGACGCGATATCAAGGTTAGTTTATAGAAATTATACCGATAAATCGATTAATAACCATGTTAATGACATTTTCATACTCTTACACCTTTTATGGATCTAAACATTAGAATTGTATGTTGTGCGTGTTTTTTTTGAAGATATATGATCACTAGATTTTTGTATGGCTGGCAAACACATGTATGTTCGTAGAGAAAATTGGACAAGCTCAAGTGCCACTTATTAATTGGAAGTAGGTAGAGTGGCACCTCTATAATTGGATTGTGAGAGAGTTTGGAGAAGTACATCAAATTCACATCAATGTGATGTAGCTTGTGAACAAAAGAGTAGATGTCAAAAAAGAATGCATAAATGAATTATGTTTATCATCAGCAAATATATATGTATTCGTTGGATGACTTGTGTTTATGCATTATCTTGTGTTATTATGTGGTACGTGATGATATGGATTGTTAAGTTCATGATAATTGCTTAACCAACAACTTCATAGTAAAGAATGATTATATATAACACAAAGCTCATGACATAACTATATATTTACAAAAATTACTTAATTTTTAATATTGAATTTCTCTATAGTCTGACTGCATTCTAAATTCTTGGGTGCAAACTTTGATGATAATCTCTTACAACGTATAAGCAGAAAGCATAATACGGGAGCCAAGCTATAAATGTAATGGGCTATGCATGTTATGGGTATCATATATTGAGAAGTGGTTAATGATAACATTAATAGTTGCTTCAATTGCATTGTTCATGTGTCTAAGATAGGCTTAAGTGTTAAATCCTAGCCAACCTACATATTTAAATATCGACACTTCTACTTACATAAACATATTTCATGTTAATGCAACATTTAGACCAACAAAGCATGACTTATAATCAGTCTTATCCATAATATGACTTGCAATGAAGCAGCATTGAGAGGGGCCTCATTGAACATTCTCACGTAACATGTGTTCTACAACTTGGGACCTTATTCTCAATCGGACAGAATAAGCTTTCTACAACTTGGGATCTTATTGAACATTCTCACGTAATATGTTGTGTTCATGAAATCAGAACTCATTTCAAAGAGCTAATCGAAAAAAAATTGGGTATATATATGTTGAAAATAAGTTTTCAGATGGTAAGTTGGCAGTATGTATAGAAGATTTTTTAGTGTATGCGGAAGATTTACATACATACCACTCCATTCGTATATATTTACATATCTAACCCCTAAACTTCGATCTTTTCATTCATGATACCCTATTTATACATGCAAATTTTTATTTCATTTTTTCAAAGTTAAAATGATGGTATTTTTTGATGTGATATGAAAATTTTGGGTGGTATGAATGTAAAAAAAAAAGAGTAAAGTATGGGTTAGATATGTAAATATAGGTAAAATATTGCATCCGGACTCCGCACGTAGAGTTACGTGCGGAGCCCAATTCATAAGAGCCACGTGGAATCCTACAATAATGCAGAATAACACGAAGAAATATTCATCGTGTTACTCCGCGGTTAGCAGTGTTTTGGGCGGAATAATATGAGGAATAACGCGAAATAACATAGGAAATATTTCTCCGTGTTATTCCACGTTATTCAAGTGTTATTGTGGTGATATTGTAACTCCACCACAATAACACATCAATACTACCACAATAACAACTGAGTAACGCGGAATAACACAGGGGAATATCCCCGGTGTTACAATACTACCACAATAACACATGCATAATGCAGAATAACACAGAGAAATATTCCCCGCATTATTCCACCCAAAACACCGCTAACCGCAGAGTAACACAAATAAAATTTTTTCGTGTTATTCCCTTATTATTCTGCGTTATTGCGGGATTCCACGTGGCTCCCATGAATTGGGCTCCGCATGTAACTCTACGTGCGGAGTTCAGATGTAATATTTAGCCGTAAATACATAGGAGTTGAGTGGTATGCGTGTAAATGAAGATTGTTATTTTTTCGTGTCAAATGTCTACTAGGAATTACATAATGCACCCCACGTTTATTCCCCTGTGATCAATAGAGTAATTCAATTAGTCGATTTGGTACAGATAAAATATTTTATTACGCCGATACCCATACCTAAATGCAATCAAATTAACTGCAATTTTTTTAAAAAATGAAGAGAAATTGGGAAGAAAATAAATTAATAATTAGTTTGATATAAATCAAATTAATAAAGCACAACAAATTAAAAGCTTAATAAATAATATACATTATTTTTTTATCCTTTTTTATTTTTGTGTTCCATTTGAATATTTTAAATTAATTATTATTATTTTTTAAATGTTTTTTTAGATATTTTTTAATTTTTAACTAAATTCATGATTGGTCGATAATAATTTTTATAACTCTGATTATTGCCTCCTATTTTTAGATGTTGTGTCTTGCAAATCCAAATAATATCGGATTTTAGGCATATTATATATATATATATATATATATATATATATATATATATATATATATATATATATATATATATATATATATGACCTTGATCACTCAGCTTCGATTAGTCGACCTTGATCACTTGACTCCGGTTACTCAACTTTGGTCACTTGGCGGAGCGCGTTCCACTTTCCTGACTTGTAATTACAGTATTGCAAACTCATCTATTGTCTCTGCTTGTCTATGACAGCTTTCGTTGGCTAATATTAGGTCTTCTCAAAACAGCTTGTTGCTCGTGAGACAGACTCGTGTTCGGTCAGTTAGAAAATTTCTTGTTCAATTTGTTCGCTAAGTTAACGAGCCGAACACGAACAAATACTATTCATCAATTATATATATATATATTGACGAGTAGTATTTATAAAAAAAATTAATTGAATACAAGGCTATAAAGATTAATAATCAACTAAAATTATTAATTAAAAAAATAATATAAAAATATATTAAATTATTATTAAATGATGTTTTAATATAAACAATAAGATTTAAATCTTGCCACAATCCTTAACACCTATGACTGTGTGATGAGAGTTGTCAAAACAACTTTTTGTTCGTAAACAGCTCACGTTCGACTCACTAAACAAAAGAGCCGAACACGAACACATTTTTTGTATTCGAAATCTTTGTGAACAACTCGTGTTCGGCTCACTAAACAAAAGAGCCAAACACGAATATGCTTTTTGTATTCGAAATATAAACGAGTCGAACATAAACAATGATATTTTCTAATTATCCGAACACGAGCTGAGCCTAGGCTCGCTCATATTATGTTCGTTTACACCCGTAACTAATACATTCTGAGCAGTCTCATTCTCCATGATTAGGGGTGTAAACGAGCTGAACACGAGCGACGTTTATATTACGAGCCCAAAAAGTGTGTTCGTGTTCAACTCATTTATTTAACGAGCCGAACACGAGTTGTTCACGAACAAAGAGTCGATTTTACAATCCTAATCACGTAACCATAAGATTTTAAAGATTGAGGCAATATTTAAGAATTATAGTTTATTTTATAACATCATTTGAATCTAATTTAATACTTATTAGTATATTTACTTAATTAATAACTTTAAATGATTACAAATCTTTTAAATTTTTTTTAAAAACTACTCATTAATATATATATATATATATATATATATATATATATATATATATATATATATATATATATATATATATATATATATATATATATATATATATTCAAAGCCTTGGGGCCTATTTTATTAACATAAAATGGTTATAAAGGATTTGAGGATAGGGGCCAATAGATGAAACCCTACTCCTACGATACAAATCAAACATAAGAATACAAAGGACAAAAAAAGAAATTACAAATAACAGTGACCAAGAATGAAATCTCGAGCGGTGCTCTCGCTGCGGTTCGCGCGATCCAGAAATTAATCTTTTAAGTGTTAGTCCAGTTGTCGGGGAGTAGCGAGATATTATCGATTAAGTCTGCGAGTGTACACTGAGCCTTCTGTACATCGAGAATAAACTTACCAATCTCATTCTTCTTCTCCTTCTTCATCCTCTTCTTCTGAGAATGGACCATTCTGAGTCATAGAAGGAACAGTAGGTGCAACGATGGGTATCACTTGGGGGTGTCTTCTCATCGCAGTGATCTTTCCTGCGGAATGGATTCCAATAGGGCTGTCAAAACGGCTCGTTTTTCCCTAACAGCTCGTGTTCTGCTCGTTAAGAAGCTCGTGTTTGGCTCATTATATATATATATATATATATATATATATATATATATATATATATATATATATATATATATATATATATATATATATAAAATTGAGGAATAGTATTTCGAGCCAAAATGAGCCGAACACGAACGAACAAATCTTTGTTCGTGTTCAGCTCATTAAGGCTCGTTAAGCTTAGCGAACGGCAGCTAGCCGAAACACGAGAAGCAACGAGCGAGAACGCTAGTTCGTTCGCGAGCAACGAACCGTTTTGTAGCCACTATCCATGATCTGAATTGTTCGATATATAATGATCATGACAACTACTTTTTGGCTGTCCGGTTACTTTTATAAGTAATCACCGTAATGTCAAAAAATTTTATTTTTATTAGAGGGATTTACTTAATTCCATTATTTTATCTTCCATTATCCAAAATTTTATTTTTACTTATATAATATATTAATTATTAAACAAAATAAAAAATAGCATTCATATTTATCTCACTTTCGTATTCATATTGAATATTTCCAAATATTTGGAATATTTACATGGATACCACAAATTATTATGTATTTACATATATTATCAAAATTCAATATATATATATATATATATATATATATATATATATATATAATATATATATATATATATATATATATATAAATTCAGATTTTTCGTTCAAATCGCGCGGGGAAACAGAGGAAGTGTTACGCGAGCGAGAATGGAAGAAGCGGGTGTCTACTGGGATGAACAGCAAGTGGCCTCGCCGTACATGGAGGAATTTTCTCCGGCCAGTTCTTGCCTGAAAGGTCACCGGAGATCGCTGGCGGTGGAGACGGCTGCCGGAGGTAGCATCTGCCTCCCTTGCTTCGCTGCACTGGTATCGGATCCCCTCTCCCCCACTCACCACGTCTCGTACGCCCTTTCTCAACTCAACCTCTCATTCGATGACCCCGATCTCCTCATGGAGCTCCGCGAACGCCACGCATATCTTCTCGTGGTCCCTCTCGTGGCCGCCCTTTCGATGTTCGACGATGAGCAAATCGCTCGCCAGGTTACGAAACTGATCTCCGATTTCTGTTTTAGAGGTCAAATGGGACGGTTAGGGTTGGGGGGAAGCGAAAGATTCTCCGCCAGTTCACTGTCAGGCGATTTCATTGCTCGGATTGCGGATCGGCTTTCTTCGGGGACGCTCTCGTGGAGCCCGCGGTGTATCAGCTTGGTAATTTAGATATCCTTTTCTTATTTTCGTCGTCGATGTCTTTCGATCCGAGTTAGCGCGGTTTAGACTAGCGTATTTTAGTATATGTATTATTGAGATCATTGAACAGTTTTAAGGACTTCTTTTCAAAAGTTGGATCATTTGTTTTGTGTTCCATGGCTTGTTATTAACTTCTGAATTTATGGTTTAAGTTGCACTGCTTTGGGGAGCTCCTAAATTCTCACCAAGCAAGTAACCTAGCAGTTCACGTCAGAGAGAGAGACGCCCTTTTCTCCAACCTGCTTATTGGTCTCCAGCTCCCAAGGTGAGCAACCTTTGGATTTACGACCAGCCAATTAATCTGGCAAGGAATTAATTCCACAAACTCGTTTTTGGTGGCAGCGAAGAATTACGTGGGGAGGTGTTGTTTGTGGTTTATAAGCTATGCTCTCTCAGTATCACACCATGGGAGGATGTTGACGACGACGACGACGACTGTGCGGGGTCCTTGGACGCTAGGGCAGCAGTCTTGTTGCGGCTTGCATTGGAAATTCTGCTGAAAACCCAGCATGATGAAGTTCGCATGAATTGTTTGGGTAGATCACAAACTTCTTCACTGGTTATAGCTCATGTTTTTGCCAGCATTGCCTTCTTTTAATCACACTTGGCCTAGGTACAAACTTTTCCTTTCACGTGGTTTCATATTTTGTGGTTTTCTGTATTACCCGTATGCCAATAATTTTGGGGTATATGTAGTGGAAAAGAAAAGGCAGCACTATGCTTCATCAACAAGGAACCTTGCTGTAATGTGTAATTTTTTTTTTGTATGTGTGCAACAAATCACGCAGGTTAGTTTTGGTAAACCCATTGTGATGTTAATCCACTTGTAATTAATTTTGAGTTAGCAGTGGATTAATTAAGAGTTAATTAGCTTAAAACATTTTATTCTTTAAATAGGGCCCATAAGAGAGGATAATGGATATGAAAATGAATGCAATAATTTTTTTTTCTTGTATCTAATTCTTGTTTCACTTCCTTTCAGGAGGTTGAGTAGCTCAAAATGTTAAAGATGAAGCGAAGAGTGGATGCAAGAAAGTAGGAGAAGGGGGAGGGCGTTTGTAAGTCTCGAGGGAGAGTAAGGTGTGCTTTAGAGCTCTAGTAGTTCCGCATTTAAGATTTCATATGTTTTGTATATTAAATATGGTATTATTTATTAAGCTACAACTTATTTAAAAATATAAACAAAGGCAAGTAAAGTCTTTAGGACACTAACATAAGCATAAACATTAACTTCATTAGAAGATTGGGACTAGGTTTTGCAGATCGTCTTACTGTATGTAGGGGTGTGTATTATTTGGGGTCAACTAAAAATAAGAAGCTAACTAAACCAAATAAGTTTGGTTGATTTGGTTTGTGATGCATGCAAGAGAATTTGCAGCGGTCAGAGTGACTAATTAATTTCTTAGCATTGCTTGAGAACCCAACACACACTCATGTAATAACATTGATGGACAGAAACACCAAAAGATTTTTACATGTAAAACTTGGAAATGACAAAAATCACGGGGCCTGACCCAATTCAAGAAATTCACTATAAACTAATGATTATAGGTATGATCCCTTGTTCGACGTGCGAGAAAGGATTACATAACCTCTCAAGTTACAACGTAGTGTGCGGAAGGATTTACGACCCCGCGGTAGGCACTGTTTGCCAAGAGGAGCAATAATCGGGACTTCAATGCACTGTCTTTAGGGTCAGTACGCCGTCCATGATGATGTGTTGCTTCGCAGGTTGTTTCGTATAGTGCTTGTTGCAAAGAGTGGGTGTCGACTGATGGTAATTGGCCACGGTTGGCGAGGGGTGGTCATCCGTGTCTGGCGTCGGTCGACGGCTGCAGGAGCAGAAAGCTTTCGCCTGATCGTCGGTGCAGAAGTGATGCCGGTCGACAACTGCAAGAGTAGGAGGCGTTCGCCGGACCGTCGGTGTAGAAGTGTTGCTGGACTTCAACTCCTTCTCAAAGCTTCAGACTCTTGGTCCTCTTCTCATGGGGAGGGTAGAATTTTATTTATAGAGTCAATGTTACAAATAATGAAAAAAATCCAAACCACTCATAATTAGACTGCCCATAGAGATCCCTTGATCAGGCGAAATTCGATGGACATTTTAGTACATTAATGATGTCGAAATTGAGCAAACTTGGGCTCCTTGGATTCTTCTTATCGATAGACTTGATTTGACTATGCTTGACAGGTTTGGAATCCGTTTTATCTTCTAATTATGCCTGTAATGCTTCCAAAATGCGGTTTAACAACTTCGTTTGGGCTTGATTTGACTCGGATAGTTCGATTTCGGTACCGTTCAACTCGTCTCGTCGAGCAGGTCAATTTGACTATATGCTTTACAAAATAGAACCATTGGCTGGTCGAAAAAGGGGGTTCGAAAGGGTGTGTGAGTTAGTAGGGGTGAGGTTGTGTAAGAGGGAAGAGTCCTTGATTGTGTATGAAGAGTTTGGAGATAAAGGAACTTCAGGAATTGCCTGGGGAGGAGTTTAAGATAAGTACTTGAGTTTGTATTTAAGTTGTTGATAAGACTTGACTTTTAATATGAATCATGTTTTATTGTGTCATCCCTATGATTTATGAGTAGTTTTATTTTCTTTCTCATTGCAATAAAAAGTAATTATGTGGAGGATTTAATTTGCTTAAACCTTCTTTTATTCTATAAATTATGATGGTATTTTCACCAACTCTTCATTTACTTTGCAAACTGATCATTTGTGATGTTAAAATTCGTTGCGAAATATAATGATCCGGGAGGGCTATGATTTCACCCAACTAGTGAGTATCACACTAGCCTTAAGAGGAGGCGAACCACAATCTAAGGAGAGTGCAAATAGATAAGAAGATAAGTTTTGATGGACGTAGAATTGGCGTTTCTAGGGCGACAAGCTAGATATTTTACCAATTTGGTCTAAGGTATGAACGAAGGGTCCTTGGTAGGTCCTAAGAGAGGGCCCAGTGGGTAATCTAGAAGTTGCAGGCTAGAATCTTCCCAACACTACCACACAAGCTAAAATTTACTTTAGATTAGTCAATGTTCTTTATGTACTCGGGAGAGGTTAATGAATTTGAATGCTCATATTTATCACAATACAACATTTAAACCTTCAAACTTTTTTATTCCAACACTGATTACGAATTATTTGTGAGGAGAAAAATTCTTTACATAATTCAAACTTTTATACGTTTAATTAGTTTATAATTTATGCATTTTAATTGTGTTTACAATTAAATCTTGCACACATTTAGCTTTAATGTTTTCAAAATACTTTGATGTTCATCTCCTATAAATTGTGTTTGCATTTTTAATAGAAGTCTTTCTAAGTCATTATAGAAGTTACAGTTTTCTCCGTGGGATCGATACTGAGGTTTTTAAAGAAAACTCTATATTACTTGAAACGATATGTATACTTGCGTAGTACCCATAGTGTGTAATCTATTTTCTAAATTTCACAACATTTTCATTTTGCACACTAGCTGCTAAATATAAATTGGCTCAAGTTTTAGGCAATCGTTTGGAATTTAAATATCTGTGTAATTGTGGGTCGGGTCAAAACCCCAGCTATTCAATAGAGGACCGTTTAAACCGAATAAAATTTCAGTTTTGTTGGTTTGGTTTCATCAAAATTTTGATTGGCTCGATTTTCCTGATTTTAATTTTCGGTTGCAATTGGTTTGAAAAATTTGAAAACAGATTCATCCAAATCGGCCAAATACTCACCTCTAACAGTGTACATGGGTAGGCCGGGAATGTGCTCTGCATTACTTTTAGAAAATGTATACTGAAAGGGAAGAAATGGTTTTTGCTGCTTTACTTTGCAAGATTCACTTGTGTAAAAAGTAAAATTTTCCCTGCATATGTTGTGAAAATGTTAGAAGGATGAAGATGCAGCTTGGTTTTGTATTCCCCTTTCTTTTTTACTGAACTAATCAACATGACTGTAAAATTTCACAGCATTACTCCTGGTATTGGTTGGAAAGGATCTTTTTCGTAACTTCTTTGTAAATAATATCCTTGGCATTGATCTCAATGAAGCAAGGGGAAATGGAGACGGAATCATGCAACAAAGTCCTCTTATTTCCTTGTTTGCCGATGCAATCAAAGGCTGTTTGCTTTCTTCAGATGAAGATATACAAATCAACGCATTGAACTTGATTTTTCACATTCTATCACCAGAAAACTGTTCAATTATACAATTACGAGTTCTTGTGGAAGAAAATATTCCTGATTATATATTTGAAATACTCAGACTTTCAGGTAAAAATACCTGCTTGAAAGGTCTGATTGAAGTATCTAATATGTGTTTTCTTATCGTATCCTATTTGTTTTATGTAGGAAATAAGGATCCTGTGGTTATTGCCTCCCTACAGGTTCTAGTTCTCTTTGCTGCTGCAGAAGAATTTGTGAAACAAAAACTTGTGGTTGGATTTTCTACTTTGCTTTCTGCTTTGCATTATACATCACAGATACCTCTGCATCCTGTTCAACCTCATGCACTAAAGCTTGTGTGGAACTGCATCTCAAATTACCCTGGTATAGTATCCATATCACAAGTTTCAGAATTAGCTTCGATTTTGACATGTATACTAAGGAGGTCCATCAATAGAGAGACTCCTGAGACCTTCATCTTGGCATGCTCAGCATTTGTGGAAATTCTCAAGTCACTATCTTCCCATGGAATCCAAAATATAGGAGCTTTGATCAAAGAAGCAACCAGATGTGCAGTTTTATCTTCTCTTTCTTTCCCTCAAGGAAATCCCGCTGAACTTATAATCCATTCACTTTCTCTTCTGAAAGAAGCCCATTTATACAGTCATAGGGAAGATGGCAATGGGAACTCTGACAGGGAACTGGAGGAAAGCATAACGGTAACATGCCAAAATTATCTTTTTCCTTGGCTGGAAAGAGTTATTAATGAAGAAGTGGAGGAGGATGTGGTGCAGGAAGTTCTTCAGACATTTCATATCATATTGCTCAGTGGTTCTGAGGCCCAGATGCAGAGTTTAGCAAACAAGCTAATATCTTCTTATTGGCTCACTTTATGCTTCACTTATTTGGGTCTATTTCCGACTGATCTGATGAGATCGAGTGTATATTTGATTATTAGTTCGCTAATTGATCGAGCATTCGGTCCGAACTTTGGGCAACCCGTGCGAGATGCTCTTTTATACCTCCCAGCAGATCCTCTTGATTTGATCTTTTTGTTGGGACAGAATAGCAAGATTGATCCTCAACTAGCTTCGTGTCAACGTGCCACTCTTTTGCTTTTATATGTTAGCTCACTCTCAGGTGAAAGGTAATTTATTTGGAAGTTTTACATACATTCACTCAATTCCTCTAAAACCAAAACTTTGATTTTTACATATATATATATACCTTTCTATGCATGAAAAAGTGTATTTCACTTTTCAGAAGTTTAAAAAGTGGTATTTTTTTATGAAGTATGAAAGAATTGGGTTGCATGTATGTAAATGCCCCAATTTATTTTCGAAGCCTTACAATGTTGCACATTGGATTTAGCATAGTTAACTGATTTATTGTCATCATGTCTCTTCCATTTAGGTTTGCTGAAGACACTCAGGTTTTGGCTTCATTGGAGCAATTTATTCTCGTTAATGGCAAAGATTTTGTTTGTGGGACGGGTGATTCTTTAATGTTGGCTCGAGTGGTGCATCTCTATGGACTCATCCGAGGTTCCCAAAGGGACGAGAAGATGTCATACAGTCTAGAAGCTGAGAACTCACTTCTTAATATACTGGTCGAAGATGATCTGGAATTATTCTCATTTGACATACATCCAATAGCATTAAAATGGATTTTCCAGCAAGAAGGAATCATGAATTACTTATCTAACCAGATTTTGAAGTTTTGTAGGCTCTCTAAGGAAAATGAATTACCCCTGATTGTCTATTCATATGGAACCCAAACCATGAAGATGGAACTGATTTCAGAATTGGTGGTTTCTGGAGATAATTATGTAGCGCCATTGCTGGTGTCACTTCTGAGAGAGCTGCAAGACAAAGGCGGTGAAGATGATCTGAAATGTATAACGAATACAATGGGGGGAATACTAAAGAATTTTTCTGTTGCTTCTAACCAGTTCTGCAGGTACAGCTTTGCTGGTGCAATATGTGGCATCTACTATTTGCCAGACTGTTCTCTACAACTCTTCTCAATGTGCTCCCTGCTGGTTTTTCATGTTCTTTGCGCTGCAAACCATAACGTACTCTCTCAAGAGGGAGAGTGGCTCGGGATTACAATGAAGGTACCACAATTTCTCTCATTTTAATTTTAGATTGTGTTCATCCTCTTGAACATAACATCTCTTTATGATAAAGGGCAAAATCGAAGCATTTCACTGCGTTTTTGGACACTAAACAATTTTTAATCTCTTCTTTAGAATGGAAGGTGACCAAGAAACATGAATATAGTGAATTTCACTTAAAAAGTTAAAATATAGGTATTTTTTATATGATATACATATTTGCTTGGTGAAAATGTAAAAAAATAAACTTTGGGTGTTACATATGTAAGAATTGAGTGCTATATATATTGTTGGCAAGGAGAACTCTAGTCATCCTCTCTTGTGTTTTATGTCATTATTTTAATTAAGGGCAAATTGGTCTTTTTCCTTTATTGACTTATTTGCCCTAGCCCTTCTCTATATAAAGGGGCTTAGGGCTAATGGGAGGAGAGAGGAAGTGCTAAGTTGTAATCCTAGGCCGTTTTTTCTTTCTCCCTATCTCCTGCTAGTGGAAATTCCCTCCCTATGGACGTAAGTGAATCAACTTAATGCCGAACCACGTAAATCTTTTGTGTTTGATTGTTGTTATGTGAATTTCTTTGTTTCTACATTTTTTCGGATAACAATTAGTATCAGAGCTTCGGGTTTGTGATCAAACTGAGGTTCGGAGTTAACAACAAGAAATCTGGTGGCCGTTGCTGGAGGGTTTTGCAGCATGTGTTCCAACATGCTTTGTAAGTAGATTCGACAGCTCCAACGACAGACTAGCGACGGGCAGCGGTTCCGACGAGTCTAGCGAGCTTAGTGTGTAGTCCGACAGAAGTTCTGGCTTGGAGCAGGCATAAGCATAGAAGGTTATGCATGAAAAAAGGAATTTTTTTCTTTCCCTTTTGGTTCTGGTAAATACAGAGAAAAGTTTTTCAAAGCTTATGAACATGGAATTGCATGGAAAGTTCAAAAAAAATAGAAAAACTTTTAAAACCTTTTCTTAAGAGGGAAAGTTTTTATATGTAGAAAAGTAATTTTGTGAGGAAATTATTTTTAAAAAGGGAAGCTTTGCATGAACTTGCGTGGAAAAAAAAAATTTTCGGAAAGAAAAAAGTAAAGCTTCTTGAAGTGAGCTTTTCGGGAATTCAAAAGTATGGAAAGAGTATATTACTGGGAAAGCATTTTTTGAAGAAATTTTTTTAAGTGGAAAAAGAATTTATGTTCCGAAAGCATAAAAAAATCATTTAAAAAGGAATTTCGGAAAAAAGGAAAAAAATAAAATAAAATATAAAAAGGATTTTTTTTTTCTTTTTTTTTCAGATGAACATTTTTGTTTTTTGTTTTTTTTTTCCAGGTATTTATCCTTGGAATTTTTTGGGGAAAAGATTCCATCAATGGGAGCAATGAATGACAACACGATGTCAAATTCTTTAATGTCCACTATAACTATGGAAAAGTCGATTCATCAGATGATTATATGTCCTGTCAAAATCAATGTGACGAAATTTGATAGCAAAAAATTTTTTGGCATGTGGCGATACGTGTTGATAGATGCGTTGTGCTCTCTAAATCTGAAGGAAGTATTGGATAATGAGGAATGATCTGAAGAGATTTTAGAGAGAAATTGATTGAAGTTAAATAAGAGTATTTGTGGCTTGATCTGAAATTGTTTTACCTTGGAGATCAATTATGGAGTGATGATGGAGATTTTTGTAGGAAAATTATGGAGGATGTTGGAGAATAACTATCTCACGAAGAGCGTGGAGAACCATCTGTATTTGAAGCGTTAACTCTATATATTTCATATGAGACGACGGTTGCTATTGATGAGCACTTGAACGACTTCACAAAGTTATTAGCAAATCTGTTAAATTTGGATGATGTTGAAGATGAAGAAAAGCCGCTCATTATGTTGAATTAGCTCTTAGATGAGTACGAAAACTTTCTTTGTGACACCCATTCATGAGAATGAAGGCTTGAATTATGGTGAAGTGACTATGATATTGTTGAACCATGAGTTTCGTTGAAGGGAAAAAGAGTATGCAAGATGGAGTTAGCTGCGGCACTTACACTCCAACGTGGTAAATCTGAAAAGAAGAAGAATTGGACAAAGAAATGTGACAATGGCGACACTTCTCAAAAGTGGGGCAAGTCTCGTGGGCGCAGTCTTGAGAAAAATCAACATGTTTTCTGTTTAGAGACTGATCATTGGAAGAAATACGCATCCAAAACTAAAGTAGAATGGAAAGGAAATTACATCTGAGGCAAAAACCAATTTCATTATGGAAAGATGTGAAGAAACGGATTTAGATATATCGTTATCTGTAATTTTTCATTATTTGTTTACAGATGATTTATGTCAGATTCTGGATACATGTGTTACCTATCACATTTGTTCCCATCGAGGGTGATTCTGTATGTACAAGGAGTTGGATAGCAGTGCAGTGACATGGACAATGATCAAGCTTGTCGTACTGTTGGTGTAGGAGTATATTTATCCTAATGTATGATGGTGTTGTAAGGGAGCTGATTGATGTTAAACATGCTTAAGATATTAGGAAGAATTTCCCTTCAATTAGGGATTTAGAGTTCAAGTGCTACAAGGTAGTTATTGAGGTAGTAGCTCTGAGGATATGTCGTGGTGTAAAGATTTTATGAAGGGAGTTTGTCATCACAATCTTTACTATCTTCAGGGCAGTACTATGACTGGAACGACTGTTATTGTCGATAATTCTTCTGACGTCATTATGTTGTTGCATATTGGACTAGCTCATGCTGGAGAGGCATCTATAAGCTTGATTTTTGTGAACGTCATGAATTTGGCAAGAAGACACAGGTATCTTTTGGGACTGTCATCCACAATACAAAAGATTTTTAGAGTGTGTTCACACAATGTTGTGGGTCTTACGAAGACAACATTCAGCGAGCGGAGATACTATGCTTTTTTTATTGATAATTACTCTACATATGTTTGGATGTATACCATGAAGCGCAAAAACAAAGTCTTTGGAAGATTTGTTTTGAGACTCAGACTATTAAAAAGATCTAGTGTATCAGATTAGATAATGGAGGATAATACACTTTAGATGCGTTCTTGCAAGGGTGCAGAGAGCTAAGATAGATCACCACTTTGCTGCTCGAGAGACACCACAAAAGAACAAGGGTGGCGAAGAGGCTGAACCGAACTTTGATGGAGAAAATTCGGTGTATTTTATGCAATAATGGGTTGGATAAAATCTATTAGGCAGAGGCCATAGAAATGTCTGTCACTTGGTCAACAGTCTGTTTTCTGCACCTATTGGGAAGAAGACGCCAAAGGAGATGTGGTCAGGGCATCCTACTATAGGTTATGAGCAAATAAGAGTGTTTGGGTGTCCGACTTACTACCATGTGCAGAATAATAAGCTGGAAACATGAGTAAAGAAAGCGATTTTCATTGGCTTCAAACATGGACTCGCGAGCTTCAAACTGTACGATCAGTCAAAAAGGAAGGTTGTCATTAGCAGAGCTGTTACAGTTGAAAATTAGAACTCAAAGCAGATGGAGAGTTCTACTAAGATCACAAATATACAACAGATGTTACAGTTTAATGCAACTCTATTTATTCCACAGAGTTTGTCCACTCCGACTCAGATATCCGATTCAGTTGCAGCTTAGGAGGTATCTGTTGGTAGTGCTCAGAAGGAGGTGGAAGAAGTTGTTGAGGATGAGATTCATGCTCAGAAATCTATTGTTGGGAGCAGGACCAGAAGCCAAAATATCTCAAAACCTGCTTGGTTGATGGATCACACTGCATTTCCACTTTCAGCCACAGAAGTAGAAATTCATTCACTAAGAAGAAATGGTGGAGAGCCTATATTGTAATCTTTGGAGAGCGGCAATGAATAAAGAGATGGAGTCTCTTTAATAGAATGATACTTGGAAGTTACTGAAGCTTCTTCTGGGAAGGAAGGCCATCGAGTGCAAATGGGTGTATGCAAAGAAAAAATGATTTCATAGAGCTGATGTGAAGTACAGGTAAGATAAGTGGCAAAAGGCTTTGCACAACAAGAAGAGATTGATTATGATGAAGTGTCTCCCCAGTGGTCAAGCATCTCTCAATCAGTGTTCTCTTAGCACTTATAGCACATTACAGACTGATCTTGGAACAACTCAATGTGAAAATTGTATTTCTACACGGAGAATTGCAAGAGTAGATCTATATGTTGCAACCGTCTGAATATGAAGTATCAAAATACTTGATTTGCAAACTGGATAAGTCTTTGTATAATTTGAAGTAGTTACCATGATAGTGGTATAAAAAATTTGATCAATTTATGAGGGGACAAGAGTACATAGTTGGTGTTGTAAGCTGGTTCATACATGATCCAGAAATGAAATACTAACAGGCTGGGAAGAGTATTCTAAGGTATCCGAATGGTACAATTGATGTTGGTTTGGTGTTTGAGAGACAATCATCTATTGCAAATTTGTGTGTAGGCTACACTGACTCAGAATCATCTATTGCAAATTTGTGTGTAGGCTACACTGACTCAGACTATGCATGTGATATGGATAGGCAAAGATCTACGACTGTTATTTATTAACATTGGCAGGAGGTCCAGTCAGTTGTACGTTTGTTCTTTAGTCTACTGTTGTTTTGTCTAGTACGAAGACTGAATACATAATAATCGCAGAGTTGATGAAGGAAGCAATATGGATGCATGCCTATTGGATGACTTGGGAGTTGATCAGAAGTCTTTGACGGTGTTCTGTGACAATCAGAGTGCAATATTCTTGGCCACAAATCAAGTTCATCATACTCGAACCGTGCACATTGATGCGAGGTATCGTTTTATTTGAGACTTGATTGATGACAACATGGTTTTGTTGAAAAAAAATAGATATGAATTAGAATTCAGCGAATATGCTCACGAAGATACCACCAATCCAAAAGTTCACATACTACAAGAATTTGGTGAACATCTGAGCTCAAGACTGATTTACCAGTCAGACATTTTAAAGAGCTATGCGAGGCTTGATCCCTCCAGGAGGGGGGTACGTAGGCAACCATATTGGTGCAGCTAAATTGCAGTTTGGAACTCATTTGATCATCTCTTACGTATCTGGAAGTAAGAGATGAGATAGAGATTGTTGATTTATAGTATTATTTTAATTATGAGTAATTTGTTTTTTTTCTTTTATTGACTCTGTCGGCGTTGTTTTGGGCGTGAAGTGCCCGTAAGAAGCTGTCGGTCACTGGAATCGAAATCCCGTCGCCCGCTTCGGAAGCATCCTTCAAGAAAAGGAAGGAATCAGACTGGCTCATATTTTTCATAGTTTAAATGAAAGAGTCTTCTATCTCAGTCATGCATTTATCTTGAAAGACAAACACAAAACTTGAGGGTGAGGCTCGATCAAATAAACTAAGAAATATATGACGTCCGTTTGATCTACGAAACCAATTTATTCTGTCGACAAATTCCCTTATTTAATATAAGGAATTGAATAGGGTTTATTTTAAGTTTGGGTTCGGAAATGCTTCACTATAAGGCGAAGCCACTATAGTTAATTACATCTTAAATGACCGAGATCGGCTTAAGAAAACTCTCGATAAAAATCGGGAAATATTATCTTCAAGGAGGTCGAAAGGATAGGACTTTTCGACGTAATCGGACGAAGAGGTGTGAAAGGGGATTGACTCAAAATTGGAACATTTTATTGTAGAATCCAAATGAGGAAGAACTAGGGGATGTCGAAGATCCATAGGCGAACCTCGGTGACTTCCCAAGCTATCATATGATTTGGCTTTGATTTAGGAGATATTATTTGAAAGGTTTCATCCTGCCCATTTTATTTAATTAGGGCTTACATTCGTGTGAAACGATCGCACGAACGAGCACAGAAGATGTGAGAATTTAGGTCGTAACGAGCGACGACCTCGGAATCCTAAAGCGAGTTGGGGCTTATATTATACTGACGAGCTATACGAGGGCCGATAAGAGGTTGAGGATTTATGTCGCGCTAGGCGAACGACATCGAAATCACTATGGTTTGTTGTTTAATCATCAGGAGTGGTTTGGGCGATTAGACGTGTTTTGTTGTTGAAGATGGTCGTCTTTGCCGCACCGCTAGCTCCAAGCTCCTCTGCAGTGAAGAGGTTGAGTTTTCGAAGGTGGCGAGTCGAAATGTTCGATCGGGTGGCCCATGGTCGAGTTCTCTAAACATCCTATGCGAGTATGTTTAAGTGTTGTACGGTTCACGACGAGGATATGTATATAGCACGGGAGTAGCGATAAAGACATACGACGGTATATAATGTAACGTGCTTAAATAGGAACAACATACGGTAAGACGGTATGAGTACAAAAGTGACAGTATAATGATATAGCATGCGATAGCAGGATATAAAAAGTGACGAATTAAACGGTATAGCATACGATAGCGAGTATAAAAAGTGACGACTAAACGGTATAGCATGCGATGGCGAGTATAAAGAAGATAACACGCTATGCAAATGTAAACAAACATGTATGCTAGGAGGCCCGTTATTTTCTTTCGTCTAGCCGGCGAAGTGTGCCGCATGAAAGCCGAGCAAGCAAAATAAAAGGTCGTCGAAAAACTCGAGAAAACAAAGTAGTCGACCACAACGGGAAAGCTCGAGAAAAGTAGTAAAAGTTACAAAGCTCCGAGAAAATCACAAAAAAGACCACGAGTGCTCATCGAAAATCAAATGAAAACCGAAGAAAACCGCGAAGCACTCGGGTCGGGGCTAGGCTCGGAGCGCGTGAATGCTTGCTCGAAGGGTCGTCGAAGGCTGCTCGGTCGCACGAGTGTATAAAGCCCGCTACTCGGCAAGAAGGTGTCCACTAAACCTAACTCGGGAGAGTGTTCCCCACAAGGCCGATAATCAACAAGTGGACGATCAAATTTTATAATGTAGTTTTGAAATTTATATTTTTAGCATGCATATGGATTTCGGACATGCGAAAAGAAAGTTTATCGATTTTTTGATTGTGGTGGAAAGATATTTTTGTTGCGAAATGTAGTATCGTATTTTTATCGAGATTTTGAAAAATATAATTGTCCGCGAGTCGATCATTTCGTAGGGTAAAGGATCGCTAACAATCCTAAGAAGGTACGGGTGCCCGCTTGCCTTATGCGGTAAATGATACCGTCATCCTACGGTTCACGGGAGCCACAGAGCGAGTCCGATGTCGTAGGATGGGATATCATTCTATTCATCATCTGGCGTGCCTTTTGCATCATCGCCGTCATCGCCCCGAAAACAAAACAAAACAAAAACCGACTCCGAGTGAAGCGGGGAAAACGTGTCGAGCGACGAAAAGGGAAAAGAAGATTAACTCACCCCGAACTTGGAGGGTCGGGACGGCGGGTGAGTTAATTTAAAATTCCACAACACATGTAATAACGAGGCGTTAAAAAAAACGAAATCCGAGTTCCTGAATCGACCCCGAGGGTGTCATTTTCTCGCTCGAAGCACGATTATATCAAAAGGAAACTTAAAAGCAAAATTGTGGAGAGAAAACGATCGAAAGCCTTTTAAAATCGAAGTAAAAGAGAAAAAAAAAGGCTCGAGACAAACACGGTTGCGAACATTTCCAAACCCATAAGAAAGTGAATGGACGAAGCTTACCAAGAACATCGATTTAACTCCGATTCAGTCAAATAAGGCATCTAAGAAGTGGCCGAGACATAATGCTCGATTTTTTTCGCGAGCGAAGTAAGAAACACTTATAAAACTCATCTCCATCAATTCCCGATTCAAACACGGCGATGAACAAGGCCACCATCACATCGGCCACCAACAAAAAGGCTCTCGACCGAGTCCCGACAAAAGGGCGGCGACAAGTAAAGTTTCTATCCAACCTCGAAAACTCGCAAATCACATCGATGGACTCGCGGCGAGCCCCAGAATTGAACCCGACTCCTTCCATAAACATAGAATTCGGTATTCACCAAATGAGCACAAAGCCCGGCCCTCACTGAGCACGAACCCGAGCACGAACCGAGCCCACAACAAGCCTCCAAGTGAATCGAATGAATTATCCCGACTCCGATTACAACGGCCTTTTAAAAAGCCGAATTCAAACTTCGATTGGGCGAGAAACCGAGCCACAACAAGGCCGAAAGCCAGCCGACTCCAAGCCAAAACGGCCCTCGAAGAAACGGGTTCCGGTCTACGGGGAAGCCGAGCCCGAGCCGACATAAGGCTAAAGGAGGCGGCTCGACCTCGGGCCAAAACGGCTCCCGAGAAGGTCGAGCCCGAGCCGACAACATCGGCCCGGAGTCGGGATACCACACACCCTGCTCGAAGCGAAACGAGAAGAGAGCTAAAAGAGCCAGCCCGAGCCACGGCAAGTGTGGAGATCGATATAAAGCCGAAGCCACAACATCCTTCACTCAATGCCGAAACAAAGAGGAGCTTAAAGGAGCCGAACCCGAGCCGATATAAGGCTAAGAAATACGGCTCGATCCCGAGACTAAAACGGCCACCGAAGAGGCAAATACCGAGCTTATAGGGAAGCCGAGCCCGAGCCGATATAAGGCTAAGAAATACGACCCGATCCCGAGCTAAAACGGCCCCCGAGAGGCAAATTCCGGCTTATAGGGAAGCCGAGCCCGAGCCAATATAAGGCTAAGAAATACGGCCCGATCCCGAGCTAAAACGGCCCCCGAAGAGGCAAATACCAGCTTATAGGGAAGCCGAGCCCGAGCGATATAAGGCTAAGAAATACGGCCCGATCCCAAACTAAAACGGCCCCGAAGAGGCAAATACCGGCTTATAGGGAAGCCGAGCCCGAGCCACATGAGGATGAAACCCGAGCCGTGGTCGGCACTGGGATAAAGCCGGCTTTAAATTTAAACGAGTCAAATATAAAATCGAAATCAAAGGTGTCGAAGAGAGCCGGAAGCGAGCACGGCGAGGTGAAAACAAACCCGACTTTAAATCACGACCGGTTTCGACATAAAGCGAAAGCTAGAGAAAAGCTAAGAAGCCGACGGCCGAACCGTAGCTAAACTAGGGACAGCTCCGAGTTTTAAATTTAAAACCAAATGGGTAGCAAGACTAACAAAAGCCGAGCCTCATGAGGCTAAAAAAAAATGAATCCCAAATCGAGTTTAAAGCACGGAATGCGGCGGGACTCCACAAGGTGATTCACATGAGGCTAAAACCAAGCCCGATCACAATTAAATCCAGAACCAATATAGAGCTGAAGCAAACTTCTCCTTGAAATCTCAATTAAAATGAAGCACATGCATATCTTTAAAAGCTTCACTACCATGCACTTGCTAGCAAAAATAAGTATAGAACGAACATGAAAACCCCTTCAAATTAATTAATCATGCTTCGTGAAGGGCTAGATTTCCATATATTCAAGGCATAAAGCCACCACATGCTTGTAAACAAAGGTGAGCATAAAGAATTTCCAAACTAGCTAGCCATATCTTCATGAAAGATTAAAATGCAAGAGGCCCAAGAACAACATAAACCTCTCCGAAGCCAAGCCTAAATTTTCTCTCTAGCATGCTCGATCGAAATCTTTTAGCCACATTTCAAATTGTAAAGAAAACATTCCCGAGCATTTATACAAGTATCACATTAGCATCTTTGTTAGAAGAAGAAACCCGTAGGAATCGGTATTTCGAGCAACTAAATAAGACTTTCCATAGCATACGAGTGCTTAACCGAAACTATGAACGAGGCGAAACCGAGCCGAAGGCACAAGTGAAGCCTCCACGGGGCAAAACCGAGAATAAGAAAGGGGTGGAGGAGAGTTACCAGATTGCGTAGAACACACGGGAAGCAAGCCGCGAGTACGAAACGATCCAACGGCAACTCCCTCTCTTCGCAAAGTTTCGGGCCAACCACAATCCCACCCCGAATGGGGTTTAAATAGGCGAGAGGAGGGGAAGCGAGAGGTCGAGAGCTCGACCTACGGGATCGGGCGCAAGTGGGAGCTGGCGGCGGTGCGCGAGGAGGGAGCGAGCTCGGTAAGGGACGCACGCATGAGGTGCCGCGAGTTGCTCGAGGGATAAGGATAGGGCCTATCACGAGCGGCTCGAGGAGCAAACGGCCGCCAGAAAGCACGCTCGAGCGCGGGAGGGACGAAGCTTCCATGGAGCTCGCGCGGGAGAGACGAAGCCAACCGGTCGAGCGTGAGGAGAGTTAGGGCAGATTTAGTTTAATTAGGTTTTTTTTTTTTTATTCTTTTAAAAGAAGTTTTAAAATATATATTTTTTTTATTTTAAAAAAAAACTTAAATTACGAGTTTTGCCCCCGATAGGCTATCGTCGCAAGCTTAACATCGATTTTAAGTGAAATCGACGTTCGGACGCATCGGCGCGGTCCGTTTCGTCGTCCGAGGTCGTACGAGCAACCTCGTCGACGAGCGTGTCAAAATTGCGTCGAAATTTGGTATCGTCGCAAAGCTCGACTCGAGTCCGATCGATCGGAATGGTGCGTTTAAGATGTGCACGAGGGGCATCTAATGTCCGGGGTCCTATAGGGACTCGATTTGAACTCACGACATTAATTTCGACCGGCTATAGACTAGCGGTACGGAATCTCGTACGAGATTTCGAAGAGTAACGAAGTGGCTTCCGGACACTCTAAAACGAGGTGGGTCCCATCGCTAGGAATCTAGGATCGTCGGGGAAGCTCACGAGGCTAGAATCCTAAATCTAGGAGGAATACTAAACCTCGACAAAAAGTGAGGTCAACAGACTCGTAAGCCCTAGCCCTTCTCTATGTAAAGGGGCTTAGGGCTCATGAAAGGAGAGAGGAAGTGTTAGGTTGTAACCCAAAACCGTTTTTTCTTTCTCCATATCCTATGCTAGTGGAAACTTCCTCCTCGTGGACATAGGTTGATCAACTTAATGTCTAACCATGTAAATCTTTTGTGTTTGATGTGATAATTTCTTTGTTTTGGCATTGTTTCACTTAACACTCGCATTGGATAATTCTTTCCTGTAATTCTCTACCACAAATAACACTTAAATAAGCAAAAATCTTCACGTTAATCATACGAAGGGCAACAACTTGAAAGTATGCCCAAGATGTTGCAATTAATGACATTATGATTACCGATAACTTTTTTCATGTATATTTTACTCTCGGTTGTTCAGAATAGCATATACTGAGGGCCCATTTTGGGCAGCTTTTTTTGCGCAGTGCATTTTAAAAACACGACTTTGAACATTTGGAAATAGCGTAGCAACGACGTTTAAAAAAATATTAAAACACGACTGCGGTTTCGCCCTTGTGACTTGCATTTCTTAGCGTGCATTCTACCCTGTGGCCCCTGGCTCCCTCTCTCATATTTCTTTTGCCTCTCTCGATGCCGTGAGTCCCTTCTCGCGTTTGTTCTGCCTTAGATACCTCTCTCCCTTGGGCCAGTGGCTTCTGTGGTTAGACGTTATTTTCGGTTGTCTCTTGTTGGTTGAAGTTGTTCTTCCGGTGAATCTTACATGTTTTTCCCTCTCCTCTGTTTTCTTTTGTTCGATTTGGTGGTTTTGTGCACTATGTCCCTGTGTTGTGGTTCCCTTTCTTTGGTTGGTGGTTATTATGGCGAGCTTTATATTCTCTCTTTCCCTGTTCATTCTCTTATTCGGCTCAGTTTGGTGGTTGTGCGCATTATGGGCTTTGTGCGGTAGTCCCTCTTCTATCTCTCCACTCTGTTCCAATATTCTTTGTCTTATCTATTTTGTGGCTTTATGATTATGCAAATACTATTGTGCAATGCTTCTCGGTTTGTTTGTTGACTTTCTCTCCCTCGTTTTTTTGTTTAATTGGTTTGGTGGTTTTTGGTTTGATATGCTCGGTTGATGATTTTGATGCTTCATGTTGGATCCATGATGAATTTGGTTTATGATTTTGAAGCTTTGTGCTTTGAGATTTTAGTTGGGTTTTGGTCTGTTTGGTTAGTGGATTTACTATGTTGGTTTTGGATTTTTTGGTATAATTACATACCTATCACCTCAAAGCATGATTTTTGTTTGCTCCACCTGATATGGTTTGCATGTTTGAGTGGGAATTTGAGAAATGCGTACAAGTTGGAGTTGGGCAATGTTTCGGTTGTTGTGTATTTTATGAATATGTAATGGGATTTTATCAGGAAGTTTGATATTTGAATCAGAAGTTGAGAAATGGATGAAATAGGGTGATAAAAATCTAAAATGGAGCTTTATTTTTACCTTTGATGTTTGTATGAGAGTTTTGGGAATTGGCTGAAATAGAGTGCTTAATTTGTTGCTAACATAGTTTCGGTTGCCTTGTACGTGGTCTGTTCGGTTTGTGGGTTTGATCTGTTTGTTTTGGTTTTATTGGGATGATTACATACCTAGCACCCTAAGCAATGCTTCTTGATATATTTGCTTGTATAGTTTATGGTTTGCACTTTCTTTTTTATTTTTTAATAATTACATACATAGCTCTCAAAACACTGTTTCATAGTGGTTTTGCCCTATTTGGTTACTGGTGTTGGCTTTGTTGAGAAAAATATGGGTAGGGATTTTATCATGAATTTTGATATTTGAGTGGGAATTTGAAAAATGGATGAAAGTTGGTGTTGGATTTTGTTAATAGCAATATTTCGAGTGTTGTGTATATTTTGAATATGGGTTGCGATTTTATCATGAATTTGGATACTTGAGTGAGAATTTGAAAAATAAATAAAAGATCTTTGTTAGATTTGTTAATAACAATGCTTCCAGTGTTATGTATGTTTTAAATATGGTTTGAGATTTTATCATTGATATTCCCATGAGTAAGAAATTGAGAAATGGAAGAAAGTGTTGCATTTGTTAATAGCAATGTTTCAGGTATTGTATATATTTTGATAAAAGTCATAAAGTAGATGTTAATAGTGTATGAAGGACTTGGAGGTCTTTTGCTGGCCTTCTTTTATGGCTCGCTTTATTTGTGTGGAGGTGCGTGGTTGGTTTGTGGAGGTGTTGGTGTGTGGTTGTAGAGGCGGTGGTTCGTGTGGGGTTGTGTTTGTGTGAAGGTGTTGGTGTGTGGAGGTAGTGGTGGTGGTGTGGTGGATGTGTTGGTGTCTTCATGTGTTGGTGTGTGGTGGTGTCTAGTGGAGTTGTTGGTGTTTGTTTGGTGTCTTGTGGTGCTTGTGTGGTGGTGTGTGGAGATGGTGTTGTCTGTGTGGAGGTGTTGGTGTGTGGTTGTGTAGGTGATGGCTAGTGTGTGTTTGTGTTTGTGTGGAGGTGTTGGTGTGTGGAGGTGTTGGTTTGTAGTGTGGTGGATGTGTTGGTGTCTTGATGTATCGGTGTGTGGAGTTGGTAGTGTTTGGTGGAGGTGTTGGTGTCTGTGTGGTGGTGTGTGGAGATGGTGGTGTCTGTGTGAAGGTGTTGGTGTGTAGTTGTGTTTGTGTGGAGATGTTGATGAGTGGAGGAGGTGGTGGTGTGGTGGATGTGTTGGTTTCTTGTTATGCCAGTGTGTAGAGGTGTTGGTGTGAAAGTGGTAGTGTGTGTTGGAGGTGTTGGTGTCTGTGTGGTGTCTGTGTGGTGTCTGTATGGTGTCTGTTGGTGTTTGTGTGTTGGTGTCTGTGTGGAGGTGTTGGTGTGTGGTTGTGGAGGTTATGGTTAGTGTGTGGTTTTGTTTGTGTGGAGGTGTTAGTGTGTGGAGATGGTGTCCGTGGTGTGGCGGATGTGCTAGTGTCTTGATGTGTCGGTGTGGAGGTGTTGGTATGGAGGTGGTGGTGATGATATTACGACATTCCAATTTTTCTTTGATTTGCGATATTGTGACATTCTTATGTATGAATTAGTTTTTTTTCATGCTAGGAGTATAATGGTTAAAACAAAAGACACTGTTTCATCTGCAATGCGGGATAAGAGACAAAATTAATATTTTGTAAGTTTTTCTTCACTTGTCATAAAACTAACAGACCTTACATTCAAACAGACCCCCACAGAGATTTCACATGATGCACAATATATGTCATATTAAGGTAAGTCCTTCTATTTATTACATTCAATTTCCTAGCTCTGAGGTTTGATTCTTTTATTAAGCATTGGTAGCAAACGAATAACCACTCGAAGTGGAAAGAGGCAGAAAGGCTGAAGTGATTCAAGCTGCACTGATGCCTCTTGGATTCCTTAAATGCACATCAGATAAATACTATTTGGTTTATGCTGGATATTCGTTACAGCGAGGGTTTCTTAAGCTTTATCCTGATACGATATACCACATACCTAGTTTTGAACGAGCCAGCGATGTCGTGCGGGGCAGGAAAGACATGTTCATTAAAAGACATTCATTCTTACGCGGTGTTATTTGATATTTAGAAGAAAAAATGTGTTATAATTCGTGATATGCCTTTTTAACCGTTTCTCAAACAGGTGTAGATTGTGATTATCACGATGGCTCTTCGCATTTATATCCGGCGGGATCCTTTCCACAACAACATCAACTTCCTTAGGGCGAACAAGGATCATGAACATGTCTCTATCGAGAGATAAGAGTACCGTCTTGGACAGTCTTTGTCATAGGCTGAAAATAATGTTCTCAAGACATATACTAAAGACAGGGAAGGTGCAAGCAATATACATAGTTGAGGGAATGAATTGGATACCATAGTTGGAGGGTGATTGGAGTTCTTATCATATTATTAATTGTAATGATTGTTGAAGAGATTCCAAATTTATTGTATTAGCATTTTATAAAGTTCATATTTATTTCATTTTCTAGTGTATTTGATATTGATTGTTTATCTTTTTTTACGCTGTTAGTAAGCATTTTTTTTCTTTTACATTTGTTTTGTTTTTCTTTTGGTGGATTTCGGAGCTATATGATGAGACTTTTGACCTTATGTGTTCTTCTGGATGGCATGTTTGTCGCTATTAGTTGGTGTCACATGTAAAATCTTAATAAAGGCAACCATGTTTCTCGCTTTTTTCAGTGTTACAGTTTTTTATGTTCTTTTGGATGACCTTTTTTTGGTGATATGCATATGTGGCACACATGAGCTTAGGCAACAAAGAATTCTTTTTTTTATAAAGTCTGGTTTCTTGTTGAAGTGACAGATTCGTTGGTTTATATACTAAGTTCTCTTAGACCTCACAGCTGTATAATACTATAATTAATTACTTATGTTATTAATTTTTACTTGTGTATGTCTAATGAGATCTTTTTTAAAAAGTTCAGGAAATTGAGCTTGTGGATTTCTAGTATCTTTGAGGATTGCACTGCTACTGTGAACTTCAAAGTTTCATGATGACTTCGTGTTAGCCATATAGTTATGGGAGATAGTTTTATAGGTGCCTGTTGACCTCATTTTTATGAGGTCTTAGGCTTTTCTCTTTAGACCCTATGATCTAGCTCTAGGAGTTCTTTACTGACCATCCTAGCGGACTAGTCACGGAACCCACCTTACATAGAGCTTCGAACCACTTCTAGACTCATTTTTGTAAGACCTCGCATGAGTAGTCCCAAGCACTCGACTCTTTGTTGCAAGGGCTAAGGACTAACATGTAGAGGGCTCGAAAATGAGTTCCCATAGGGGCAGACGGCCTTAGGTGAACCCTTAATGACGTTCGAATTCGCGCGCACCAATTTGACTTTTTTTTGGCTCGACCATCGCCGAACTTGTCCGGACGATCCCGGATGACGAAACGGACCACACGGATGCGTCCGGACGTCGATTTTAGCTAGGAAGGATACCCGTATTACTTGTGATTCCACGCTCGCGCGAACGGCACGAAAATCGATGCACATTTTTTTTTTTATTTGCGGGATGCGGATCCGGGCTCGACTCGGGTTTAATTCGGGTCCGAATTAGGTCGTGCACACCTCAGCCATTTGATTTTAAAATTCAAATTTCGAATTTCAAATAAATCAATTAATTTGACATTAATTAGGGTATATTCGAAATTAATCTTTTCCAAATAATCATCCTCTCTGTATGGAAAACAATTAATTTGGCGCTTAACGACGGAAGGGCGCGGGTATAGGATCGAGCGGGAGGCTTTATTCCAGGCATCGGAGATTAGCACCGGCTCGCCTCACCTCTGCCGCTCGACATCCCTGCTCCTCTCTTCCGCTCCAGTCTCGCTCGACCCCGCCACCTGTGCCGAAGTCGCTCGCCTCTCTCTGCCCCGAGACCCGTTAACCTCCTCGACAGAACTGCTCCCCCGCTCGTTCTTGCTCGCGGCCATCTTCCTCCCGCTCACCTCTGCTCTTGAAGACGGAAGCCGACTCCTACTCCCAGGACTCGAATCGCCTCCTCTCTGCAAATCGAAGCTGCACGCCTGCTTCCTCTGCTCGCCCCAACCTCGACGCCGAAACCCACGCTCCCGCTCGTCTCGCCGCACTCGCCTGCTCGATCGTCTCTCCCGCTCGTCTCGCCGCACTCGCCTGCTCGATCGTCTTTCCCGCTCGGCGTCCTCCCGCTTCTCGATCGACTCCAGGTAGACTCTAACCCTTGATCTAAGGTTGGTGTTGGCATTGAATCCACAGCTACTGCCATTCCTATACTGTTTTAGATCTCTGATTATTTTAGGGTTCTTGTTCGATGATGCCTGAATTTGATTTTTGCTTGTGATGTATGCGAGCCCATGATCCTAGATGAAACAATGACGTTGGGATTTGCCTCACCTGTTGGATTTACTTATTCATAATTTTCAGCTCCTTATATCTGCGAATATGATATGTGTTCTGACTCAATTTTACTTTTTTTTTTTTTTTTTTTTATTTTGGCTCTAATTTGACTTCAAATAAATTTGTAGTCGCTTCAACTGCAAGCGTCATAGAGCTTATTTTGGATATTTTGATTTGTTTATGGGTTCGAGCATATGATTGTTGTTTTTTTTTTACCTGGGAAGATTTACATAGATACCACTTAATTCTTCTATATTTACATATCTAACACCTATATTTCAATTTTTACATATGTACAACTTTGCCTATGCATGAAATGCTGTATTTCACTTTTTAAAGTTAAAATGGTGGTAACTTCGATTCTATATGAAGATTTGATTGATATAAATGAAAGAAAAGCAAAGTTCAGGTGTTAGAAATGTAAATACATGAGAATTGAGTGGTATGTATGTGAATCTTCTTTCAATTAAAATGTTACCGCTTTTGAAACGGATTTACATGCAAATTTTTGGCTCGGATTTGTGCTTGATTTGAAGAGTTTAAAATATTGTTTTAAGCTTTTTTTTTTTTTTTTTTTTTTTTTTTTTTTAGGCCACGTGATTTCACGGTTTTGGGAGGATTAAGTGCTATCTTGAATCCTATGAATTTACTGTTTTTGAGACTTAATATTATTGTCTGGGGGTTTTAAAATTAATGTTTTTGGAGTCTTTTGCATGCCGATTTAAGGGGCTAGTTTTGTGCACTGTTCGGGCCATGTAGGCGATTGTTTGGAGCTACCTAAATGCTGCATAGTGCTGTAGTTAGTCGTTCAGTTGCTATGAGAAGCTGCTTGAAAGTCGTTGTTAGGTGCTGTCTAGTGTTTGGGGTGGTCGTTAAGTGCAGAACTGCTTGTTAGGAGCTTGGAAAAGCTATTAATTGCTGTGAGAAGCTGCTGAAAGTGCTGCTAGGTGTCTGTCTAGTGTTTGGGGTGGCTGTTAAGTGCAGAAAACTGCTGTTAGGAGCTTGGAAAAGCTATTAATTGCTGTGGTAAGCTCGTTGTTATTTGCTAAAGAGAGCAGTAGGAAGTCTGCAGAATAGCTGTTTGCTGTTTGAAAGTGTCTGTATGAGTGCTGTGAGGGCATTGGAAGTGCTTGTCTAGTGTTCAAAACTGCTGTTTGGAGTTGCAAAGCGCTGTAGGGAGCCATATAATTGCTGTTTTGACCTTATAATTGCTGTTTGGAGCTGGGTGAACTTCATAGTTACTGTTTGGAGCCTTATAATTATTGTTTTGAGTCTTATAAATGCTGTTTGAACTTTATAATTGTTGTCTGGAGTTGCTTACGAGCTATTTGAGGTTTAGAATTGCCGCCAAATGCTGTTTGGAGCTAATTAAATGTCGTAAGAGTCTTAGGACTGCTGTTTGGAGTGTCTAATTATTGCCCCGAGTCGTAGGAGGTCATAGAGTCGCCGCATAGGCTTGCTAGTTGTAGCCCCGGGTCGTTGGAGTTCCTGAGATTGTGACTTAAGCCCGGTTCACTTGCATTTTTCCTCTCTTTTGGCTTCTGCTTGTGTTGGAAGTGAGCCGGCCTTCTCCGTTTTCTTTGTTTTATTTTGTTGTTTAAAACGGTTAAGTCACAAAAATGGGGAATTCTTGATTTAACATGAGGAAGAGTAAAACACTTTTAGTCACTTCGAGCACAAGTTAGAGTGTAGGTTCCCTGGGTCTTAGGTGCACACCTTAGGTGAAAACTTCCTTTACCTAACCCACACCATAAACTCCCTAAACCTTAAATGCACACCCTTAGGTGAGAGCCCATCCACCTAATCCTCGGCATAGACTTCCTAGACTTCAGGAGCATACACCCTAGGTGAAAGTCATGCACCTAATCCGCACGAGCTTCCTAGACCTTAGGAGCACACCCTAGGTGATTCACTCACTTAACCTTCACCGCGAGCTTCCTAGCACCCTAGGAGCACACCCTAGGCGAGAGCCCATCTACCTAAACTTCGAATGCATAGTGAACTAGGCACCTTACCCTAATTCACAAACCATTCAAGACACTAGACCAGAGAATGCACCGAGGCTTGGTTCACCCTTCCTTAATTAAATCAAATAATGGAATTCCCTGAAATGACTTAACCAATATTGAAACCCAATGCACCGAGATTTGAGTTTGAACATTACGCTCAAATCCTCCTGCGATGGGGACATTTGTTTTGCCACATATGGATCATCGGACTGGTGTGAGTCTGAGGACTAGGTGGCAAGGGCGATGATGATAGTGCTTATGTGTGCTATACGAGGGATACGATGTGGGATAATTAGAATAGTATCTCCTACCTCGAGGACCCTCCATAGGGGAGAGGAAAGGACCGATGATACTATTCGCCGACTCTTGGTTAGATTGTTTCCCCCAGTGATCTTAGGTCGTTAGTAGTCCTAGCACGATTAGAGTGACTAGCCTGTGGACTCTATTATTTTTACAAAATATTTAAAAAAATAAAAATAAATAAATAAATAAAACAAAAATTTCTTTTGCTTGTTAAAAAGAACTCTGCATAAAACTTAAACAACTTTTGCATGAAAATCAAAGAATTTTTCTTATAAAATATATAAAGGTCCATGGTTAGTCACTTGGATTGGGTTAAGGACTACCCTCCTTAGATCGTCGGGTCGGTAACTCTTATTCAAGGTCGGATAGCACACAGTCCAGCTCTGAGCCTCCACCTTTTCCAATGTCTTATACTCAGTCTTGATCTTCCATACGTGACTACAAGTTTTATTCGTGATTTCTACGACTCGTTTTTTTTTTTTTTTTTATTTTCGTGCTGGGTTTTCTTTTCTTTACTTAATTTGCCTGCAAGTTTATTTAAATATCCTGCAAATGATATCATGCTTGCAATATAAATCATACGACGGTAGCAGATGCCCAGGTACACATTTACGTTTTAAGTACTTGCGATTTCATTTGTCTACTTTACTGCACTTTACTTTCCAGCACTTTTATTTGCCAGCAATTTACTTTACTCTGCATGCAAAACTGAAAAACAACAAAACCTGAAAACATTGAAACACACTTGACAAAACTGTATGAACCTTAGACCTTAGGACTGCTACTTCAACAAGGAACTTGGAGCATACACCGTGGGCGGCACGATGAGGAGCAAGGAGCAAACCACAAGTGGAGGTCGTCGTCATTCTTCAACAATCTCGTTCCTAGTTTAAATAACAACACATAGGGCTTCGAGGTAGCTTGCCCAGCGCGGCGTAAACCCTCACTCTCCTTTAGGCTTCTGTGCAATCGTGTTGCGCAGCGTAAGTCCTAACTCGTTTTAGGTTCCGAGGTTGTCGTACGGTACGACGTAAACCCTCATATCTCTGCGGGCTATTTGCATAATCGGATATTATGTAAGTGTAAGTCCCAAATAATAAAATTGGCAGGATTAAACAATTAAATAACATCTTCTCCAAAACGCAACCCGCACAGTAGGATAGTTGGGAAGTCATTGGGGTTCGCCTCAGATCTGTGACATCCCCTACCTTTTCTTTCCTTCGGACTCATGAAAATAATCGTTCCCATTCGAGCCACTCCCACTTGCTTTTCCACGTCCTACCGTGAAAACCTAAACCCTCGAATTCTCGAAGACGGAACCACCGATCATTATCGAGAGTTTTCTCAAGTGACACCGGTCATTTGGGATGTAATTAACTATAGGGGCTCGCCTCATAGGGAGCTTGGAACCAGGTAAAATAAACCCTACCTAGTCTTTCTATTAGGTAGGGGAACTTGTCGGTCACACATAAAGGTTCGCAGATCAAACGGATGTCACGAGTCCTTTAATTTGTATGATTGGGTCTACCGTCGCAAGATACATTACTCTTTCGAGAACGTGTATCATTTGTGACATCAGGCACGATTATGCAAATTACTGGACAAATGAGATCCATGAGGTCTCATTTTTCAAAATTAAAATAAACTATTTTCAAAACTACTTTCCAAAATTATATACCTTTTTATATTAAACTAAATCACTAAAATTTTATATTCTTTCAAAATCGAAAAAAAAATGGTGGCCGACAAATTCTGGCGACTCCGCTGGGGACTAGTTCCTCTCTCCATTTTGATCAGGAGGTTTTGTCTTCATACATCGGCAGTGTGTCCATGTCCCTCGTGGGCCAGACTGCTGTTCTTCTGTTGACATACTGTGCCCATTTCTTCCTTGAGCCAGTATAGTCAACTCTTCTTGGATTCCAGGAACCGCATGTTTAATCATCCTTAAACAGAGTGGTTCAGGAATCCTTAGAGTTTAGTAGGGTGGACCCCCAATAGGTGTGGTAGGTTAGAATATGAGTACGTTCGGTGTGGAATGAGTCCTTTCTAATTTTGGACTGGGTCCTTTACCTCTTGGTCGTTTCATCTCTTCCCCAAGTTTGACTTGTTCTTTTTGCAAATCACATCAAATTATCTCCCTGAAAATTTCCTCGGTAATATCAAACTTTGTGACTTCATACCAAAACAGAACATTCACAGTAAAAGCAACAACGAAAACAAATTTAATTCAAAATCATTTGGATAAGTTTCGAAAGAAACGCCCAGTTTGACAATTTCGTCAACTTTTGTGCTTGCAATAAAGTAATTTTTTTTTACCCAGAAATTGAGTGTGGGATTCCTCTAACGCCCAACAACCTTTTTCAACTGTCAGGAAAGAAAGATGTCGTCCCCAACTTTGACATTCTCGTGCGACTTGCTTACTAGCGGGGATGCCCGCCAGGTGGGGTCCAAGATTAAATTTGGATCCGGGTTTGACGAATTTGAAGGAACACTCGGAAAGACCCCGTTCTTCGTGAAGAAAGTCGGCGCCCAGATGTCCAGGAGCCGTCCGCTGAATTTAACTTGAGCTGTGACCGAGACTTCCCTTCCCTCAAGAAGGCGAAGGTCACTGCTGCCCCCATGAAGTTTGCTGCTCCTGTTACTGCTAAAGCTTCATCTACTTCCCTTGGACTTACTTGCTATGCCACGCTTGCTTGCTCCGCCGATGTCGAAAGGAAAGGGAATCTTATATGAGGACAAGTCAGCTCATGCCCTTACCCCGTTACCATCTGTGTTTGAGATTGGATCTAGTTCGAAGTCCGGTAAGCTTACCCGAACGCAACGAAGGAATAGAAATCGCAAGATCTTAAAGGCCAAATGGGCGAACACCTCGAAAGCTGTTCCGAGCCGCGAGATTCCTCAACAAGAAGAAGCCGGACCGGCCGAGACCGCACTCTCTCCTTAGAGGAGCAGATTTCACCCATTGTCCGCCGCTCTTGGAGAAGAGAGTGCTCACAAGATTCGTTGCTAAATTACCGCCCTCGCCTCGTCGTCGGGTTGAAAAGAGAAGAGGCCTCGAGCCTCTTCCTCACGTTCGTTGGGTGTTTGAAAAGTTGGCTCGAGAGGAGCGTTGCTCCGTTGCTGAGATAATAAGAAGGATGGGGTGTGCTGTGTCGCCCCGAGTCCGAGCAGAAATTTTGAAAAAGGATGAAATCGCTAGCCAGTTTCATGGATCTACCCAGGAGGGAAGAGCACCGCAGTCTCGTATTCCCGTTAAGCTTCGCCTAGGAAAACGTGTGAGATGCGGTGCTAACCATACGATTCTCGCTGCGGCTTCGCGAAACCCGCAGACGCCGGCCGATTCAGTCTCGACTGGGTCCGAGAACACAGTTTGCCACCACGGGGGAGATTCCCACAAAGGATCACTAGTTACTGCATCCGGACCGCGTATTAGGGACCACGATTTATCCAGGAGAGCCGAGGCCCCCAAAGAGACGTCTAGTCTCCGGGCCTTGGTTCCGAAGGAGAAGTTGCGGAGTCCTAGGGTCGCCGGACCGGTGCCTCAACGAGATCGAAGAGTCGTCTCCCCGCAAAGGATTCCGAGTCCGATGCTCCGATCATTAGTGTTCCGGCCACATTGAAATCGGTGTTGATGGAAGGTGTACAACAACGAGTCCCGGTCGATCTCGAGATCATTAAAGGGAAGTCAATTGAGGAAAGATTAGAGAAGCTCGGGGCGGACATCGCCGAAGCGTCACAAAGAACAAAGTGGAAGCATCAGATGATGAAGAACACGATTTGTCATTTCATATGGATGAAGATTTTGCGGAGATCTTTATGGTTGAGACTAGAGCCTCGCGTCATCGCGCGGTGCTCCTTTGCCTACCGAGGAGAACGCCGAGGATGAGTCGCAAAGGGCCATCCGACGGAGGGATGAGCTTATCATCCGCATGGAGAAAAGGATGGAGGAGATGGCGGCCGTTATGAGCCTCATTTCGAGAATCAACCTCGATCTCGAGAGCAGCCTCTCCAGAAATAAACCAGCCGGAGACCATTCATGTCGCGAGATGAAATAAATGGTTCAGCCCAAAACACTATACCGGAAAAGGACATCGAACAAATGGTTGAACAACGAGTAAAGGAGGCCTTAGCCCAATCCAAAGGAGGAGCATTGATTCCAAAGGGTAGACCATATCCAGAGGAATTCGATGCAGTGCCCTACCCAAAGGGCTTCGTGCCACCTACCTTCAAAACGTTCGATGGGACAGGAAACCCTCGTCAGCATGTTGCACACTTCCGGGCAAGTTGCTGCAACGCGGGGGGGAGTGAAGCACTATTATTTCGCCAGTTTGTGAGCAGTCTCTCCGGGGTTGCATTCGATTGGTATGCAGAATTACCGAATGGGTCAATAAAAACATTCACAGAACTGGAGAACATGTTCGTTAAGAGGTTTGCTGGAGCTCAGCATCATATCACCGTGGGTGATCTTGTAGTAGAGAGACAGAAGCCGACAGAAACTCTAGTGGAGTACATTCTACGGTGGAGGAATCTAAGTATGAAATGCGAGCCACAATTGCAGGAACAGCATGCGATTGAGATCTTACTCAAGAGCATTCATGGTCCAGTAGCTTTTCTACTCAAAGGATTTACAATCAAAACTTTTGAAAAGCTACTTAGTAAAGGCTGCGAGCTGCAAGAGGAGGCTAAGCAACTCGGATTCTCGGAGAAAGCCGACAAGCCAAAGCCGATAAAGACATTCGAGAAGAGATGCTGGAACGGTGGCAGCAGTTGATAAAGGTAAGCAGCCAATGCAGATTCAGGTTGAACAACCTCGACAGACATACCAACGTCAACAACACACCCAACAGTTTGGCCAGCAAGAAAACCAGCAGTACCATCAGCCACAGTACCAGCAAGGAACTTACCGCACAGACAGAGGGCAGGGTCCAACCATGGCTGACGGGCCGAACGAGTTTACTCCTTCGAGGATGAGGCGAGTGGGAAAGATGTTCAGAAATTTGATCAAGAAGCCCGAGTTCAGGTTGCCAGAGCCAAAGAAACCAGATGAGGTCGATAAGACGGATCACCCCACGTACTGCCCATACCACAGAATGCTCGGGCACACGATAGAGGATTGCTTCGGTTTCGAAGGTTGGCTTCGAGGAGGAACTACGGGCACGGGAATATCACAATTCCAAACGAATATTTGAAGAACACGAAAAAGGTTCGGTCGATGTGATTTCAACTGGGCCCGTAGTTTCGATCGACCCACTATGTAACAGAAGCTAGACGGAACACGATCTGGACTAGATCATCTCGGAAAACTCCGGAGCGGATACATACGGCCTCGACACGAAGCCTTCGCTCGGAGCCTACAGATCCACTCGGCCGCAGCATCCGAGCACACTGGAAAGTCATCACCGCCGGAGATACGGGATGAAAGTGTCAAAGATGTAAAGGATGATAGCGCGAAGAGTAGATTGGGGCTGCTTTTTCACGGTTGGTTGCTTCAGATTCGAGGGAGAAATTCCTCGAACCATTCACCGGGTATGATTTCTTTGTCCCTCCAGGATCACGTAATGCCGAGAATTCTAATTTTGACTACGTTTTTACTATTTCTGATGATTGCATAACTAACAACCAATCTAATACGAATTTCAATTTCCTCGACGATCCTCAAATCGTACAAAATTCTGATGAACTTATTAACATGACCAAAGAAGATATTAACAACACAGAATACGACAGTTCGGATAGCGAAGCGCCCGTTTTTGAATTTCAAGGAACGCCAGTTACGATTGAATTAGAATTGTCAGATTCGGAGACAACACTGAAAGAGCTAACCAGCACTCCAGAAGACAAGCCTCTGGGTCCAACTCAAATGACAGAAGAAATAACGGAGGTGTATTTGAGAAGAGGAAAGGTGTTACCCCAGACAACGGGTCCAATGATAAAGGAAAAACATACACCTACCTCGCGGAACCAACCCCATTAACGGAAGAAACACATGTTCGAGAGGAATCGGGGAGCTCGAATAACAAAGTGGAGTATAACGTTCTAGCCCATCTACGAAAGTTGCCGGCCAAACTAAGCATTCTCGACGCCACGATATCGTCAAAAGAGATGAGAGAGGCTGCGGTTAAGGCTTTGCTCGACCCGAGAGATTTGCCTAGCTCGGTTGGCCGGCGGCTCGGTGAGACGAGGTTTGTTCGTTAAAGGAACGATCCGAGTATCACTTTCACGGATGATGACTTGTTGCTTGGGACAGTCGACCACAACCGACCCCCATATATTTCCGTGAACATCGACGGATTCACACTCTCCGGGGTATTGGTTGATCCGGGGCATCAATTAACATAATGAATCTACGGACGTTAGCCTACTTAGACATCGATACCCGCAGGCTTTCTACTGACAAAATGATGTTAAGAGGCTTCAACCAAAAAGGAGAAAGGGCTCTCGGATCGATAACACTGTCACTGAGAATTGGTGAACTAGTAACGACCGCAAAATTCCACATCATAGATTCAGAGACTTCGTTCAATGCCCTCTTGGGTCGACCCTGGATCCATGAGTACAAAATGGTTCCATCGTCCCTACACCAGTGCATAAAATACTATGAAGGAGGTCAGGAACGGTGCATCAAGGGAGATCTACAACCTTTTGCAATACATGAGATAGGCCTTCATGAAGATGCTGCCTACTACGCGCCACCAAAGAAGACAGTTTTCTCCAGAGACGTCGTTCCAAAGAAATTTGAAGAGTCAAAGGGATTGCAAGAACGAGACCAGCCAGCTCCGATTCAGCGATCTCCCATCACTCCTTTACAGCGAGATGGTGGCATCTCTTTTAGCCCCCGTTTTCGAGATCAAGGCCGGGGACGAGGGCGAGGAAGAGTTAACAAGATTGTTGAACGGAGAGATCCGGTCATCAACATTGACTTGGAAGACAGCTCCGAGGAAGAAAAGACGACAAAAATAGCGAGAACAAGAAATCAAAAGATACCTCAGTTTGAGATTTCCTTGGAAGAAGAAAAGAAAAAGAATATGAATCAATGTATGACCGGATCAACCACTATGTACGTATAGCCTTAACGCCCGATTCATTCCAATAAAGTTGAGGGGTTGGAGGTTAAGGAAGTACGAGTGTTGGCATGAAGCCGATAAAATTTTACCGTGGTTCTTCTTCTTCCGATTCGAAAACAATGTAAATTTGGAAGAAAATACTTTTAATGAATTAATGGAATTGCCTCTTGATTATTACTCTCCTTATGTGCGAAAGATTAATTCAGCGTGGTTTTGTACACAGTAAATTATCAAAAGAAAGGATGCACCTCTTCGAGGAATTGTGGAATAATAAAAATCGAGCCTCTAAATCGAAAGAGGAGTTGGATTCGGCACGGTAGGGCCGGTCTATGACACCGAATTTTGCTTGGTCGTTACTAGCCGATTAGAGGAAAACTGCCTCGAGCGGAAGAGGATTCGAAGAAACTCGAATAGAGGATGCCCGCCGGAGTTTGAGGAGGAAATCAAATCTACAGTTGATGAATTGAAGGAGATCAATCTAGGGACTGAAGATGCCCCTAGACCTACTTTCATTAGCTCACTACTAAGCGAAGAGGAGTCTTCAGATCTAATCGAACTATTGTCAGAGTTCAGAGATTGTTTCGCATGGAGCTACGATGAGATGCCCGGGTTAGCACCGGAGGTCGCGGTCCACAGACTTGGAGTAGACCCGACCATGACCCCGGTTAAGCAAGCTCCCCGAAGAATGCGCTTCGAAATAGAGCAACAAGTCATCGCCGAAGTGAAGAAGTTGATAGAGGCTAAGTTTGTAAGAGAAGAACAATACCCAACGTGGTTGGCTAATATTGTGCCAGTTAGAAAGAAGAATGGACAAATTCGAATTTGTGTCGATTTCAGAGATTTAAACAAGGCTTGCCCGAAGGACGAATTTCCATTACCCATCCCAGAACTAATGGTGGATATCGCATCTTCACACGAAATTTTCTCATTCATGGACGGATCTTCAGGATATAATCAGATTAAGATGGCGCCGAAGACGCAACACTTACTCGCCTTCGAACACCGATCGGAATTTATTGCTACACGGTAATGCCATTCGGGTTGAAGAATGCTTGGAGCAACATACCAACGAGCCATGACAAGGATTTTTGATGACCTTATCCATAACCAAGTTGAATGCTACGTGGATGATTTGGTCATCAAAAGCAAACAGAAGGAGGACCACTTGTACGATTTGAGGATTGTCTTTGAACGGTTGCGGCAATTTAATCTTAAAATGAATCCCTTAAAGTGCGCCTTCGGTGTCACCTCAGGAAATTTTAGGATTTGTTGTCCGACACGAGGAATTGAAATCGATCCGAGAGAAGATTAAAGCCATCTTGGAAATGCCACCCCTAAAACCTTAAAGCGGCTACGATCATTTCAAGGAAATTGGCATATCTACGACGCTTTATATCTAATTTGTCGGGACGGTGTCGGCCGCTTTCTGCGTTAATAAAGAAAGATGCCGAGTTTACTTGGGATGAAAAATGTCGACGGGCACTTTGAAAGTATTAAACAATACTTAATAACACCTCCTGTTTTAGCGGCCCCGATCTCGGGCCGGCCGTTGATACTTTATACCGCGGCTTTAGACGACTCCTCGGAGCCTTGCTAGCTCGAGTCGATGAAGAGGGTAAAGAAAACGCCCTTTATTACCTTAGTCGTCGTCTAATACCTGCGGAGGTAAAGTATCCTCCGATCGAGAAGCATTGTCTAGCTTTAATTTTCGCCGCCCAAAAGCTTAGACACTATATGCTAGCTCATAAGGTCAACCTAATCTCGAAAGTTAATCCGTTGCAATATCTGATGACCCGGCCGACCCTTTCTGGTAGATTGGCGCGATGGTCAATGATATTGTTGCAATTCGATATAACTTTCGTACCTCTTCGCGCCGTCAAAGGACAAATTTTAGCGGACTTTCTCGCAGCACACCCGTTGCCAGCTGGTTCTCCCCTCAACGATGACTTGCCTGACGAACAAGTAATGAACGTAGGACATCCCAATGCTCAATGTTGGGAGATGTACTTCGACGGAGCTTCGTCGACCGGGAGAGATAAAGATTCGCAAACAATAATTCCGGCGGAGCGAGAATTGGCTTTAATTTTCATTACACCGGATCGAGGGATGTTAAGATACTCTTACCACTTGACCGAGCCGTGTACTGAAATAACGAGGCGAATATGAGGCTCTAATAACGGGGTTAGGTTTGGCAATTTTAATGGAAATAACGGACCTCGCTATTTACGGAGATTCTCGACTTGTTATCCGACGAGTAGCCGGACGAGTACAAGATTTTGAAACCCGGGCTAGAACAGTACCACGCGCTACACGATGAAGTTATTAGAACGATTCCCGATGTGACGTTGTATAGAATTCCCCGAGGTGACAATTCTCGTGCGGATGCTTTAGCCAAGTTAGCTAAGGAGTTTGCATGCCCGCCGGAAGATTCTATCGACGTTACAATACGAGGATGTCGAGTTCTATCTCGAATCGACATGGATACCGTGCATAAGCGGGGAAGTGAGAACACGATTCTTACGATAGCGCGAAGATGAGAACGATTGGCGTCGACCATTTGTCGAATACACGCGGATCAGGGACACCTGCCGAAGACGGATCAACGACGACATCGGATTAAGAGGAGGGCATTGTCATACGCCCTAGTTGACAACGTGTTATACTGAAAGATCCTTTGAACGGATGTGGTTAAGATGTCTAAGCGAGGCGAAGCGCGAGATATTGTTAAGGAAGTACATGCGGGACTATGTGGTGCCCACCGGTCAGGTCCGAAAATGAAAATGAAGATCGAGAGAATGGGGTACTATTGGTCATCAATGATGGATGATCGCATGGAAATTGCCGAAGGCTCGCCATCGGTGTCGAGTGCACGGAGTGGTCTTACATCAACCACCGAATGTGCTACACCCGACAATTGCGTCGTGGCCATTCGAGTGTTGGGGCACGGATATAGTGGGTCCGATGAGACCCTCCGTCATCTGAAGGACACCGGTTCATACTAAGCGACGAAGACTACTTTTCGAAATGGGCAGAGGCAGTGCCGTTGAAGGAAGTCACAGCACATCATGTTCTTCAGTTTTTCAAAACCCAAATTGTCTACCGCTTTGGTGTTCCCCGCAGGGTTATTTCAGATAACGGTACAGCATTCAAAAGTACTAAAATCAACAGTTTCGTCAAACGACATGGGATAGATTGGAGATATTCTACGATCTACTACCCGAAGGCGAACGGTCTAGCGGAGGCCTTCAATAAGACTCTCATGCAGATTCTGAAAAAGACATTCAGACAATAATAAAAGAGGGTGGCACGAGCAGTTACTTGAGGCGTTATGGGCGTACAGGACGACGTTCAGAACCCCAACTCAATCTACACCTTACGCCCGGTGTATGGGTCCGAGGCTGTGCTTCCTTTGGAAGTGCGATTGCCATCCCTCGGAATCGCCATAGCCGACAAAATCACGACGAGAGGAGAATGCCAAGCTCCGACTTGAAGAACTAGAAAGTCTCGAAGGGAAGCGACTCGTAGCACGGCGGAACATTGAATTATACCGAGCGAGGATGACGCAAGCCCACGACAGGTCGGTCCGCCCAAGAACGTTTAAAGTTGGTGACTTAGTCCTCGTACTTCGAAGGCCCATTCTTGCGCACCGTAAGATGGGAGGAAAATTTGAACCGACTTGGGAGGGACCGTTCGTGGTTGAAAAGTCTACTCCGGAGGATCCTACCGGTGATGGATTGCCGGTGGCGAAAGGCCCATGCTACCAATTAATGGGCGATATGCGAAAAAGTACTATGCATCGTGACGTTTCGAAGGGCTTGATTACGAGTCCTAAGATATGCCGATGTCGATTGTCCGTAGTCGGGTCCAATAAATGAAATAAAAAAAAAAATGTGTACGTAATGAAAATGATAAGTTGATTTCTCCGAATAAAATTATATTTCTTTCGTATTGAAATCTGAATTGCCACAAATTTCACATTCTTTCATAAATTTACATGCTTGAAATGAAATAGAAACATGACTTCGTAAAATATATTCAATAATAAACTAGTATTGTTCCTGTTCGGTTTGAATTTTAGCACGTTGACGTTTTTCCTGTCTTTTTGCAGGAAAATGTCGAGCAAGAGGCTGATTTTCTCATTTAAAAACGGTATCAAACTCGCACTCAACGAGGAAGAGGTGGCACAGGGCGCCGTCATAGAATTTGACCTGGACTTTGAACAGGTAAAGATGGATTATGAGGGTCACATGCTAAAGGTAGTCAATCTAGATGAAACAGAAAACCTGAAGACAGTACTCAGTTTCAAAAGCAGAGAACACACTGCGGCGATAAATAAGAGAAAGTTCGAGGATGACAAAGAAGAGATACAGGGAGCTGACAGCCCGATTGTGAATGCCTTACAGGGGAACCCCACCAGTGTTCCATTACGGGTGGTACCGACGAGTGCATCTAGGAAGATTCCACTTTCACGCACACAACGCCGTAATTTGAAGCGCCGCGAACTCCTGATGCAGGACCGCTTGGAGAAAAGGGTAGCCCGAGAGTCACGCGGCGAGATGCCCCAGTAGCACAGGGGAAAGAACAGGTGCAGAACCAGCCGGTAGGGGACGTCATTCCCCAGCCTTTGATAAAGAAGAGAAAGACCAAGCTAGTTGCAAAGCTTTCCTTACCAGAAAATGTGCCAGTTGAATCCCACGAGGATCACATCATAGTCCCAGCGACTCAAAGTCATGAAAATCAACAGGAAATCGTGTCTTACATTTCACGACTGTTAAATCAAAGCTACTGCCGACAATTTCAGAAGATGAACCAGAAAAATTTCAAAGGGTTCGAAAGCAAAATTTTGAGCACTTTGAAAGAATTCGGGGGAAATATGTTAACATTCTGGAAGGGCTGGAATTGCATACAGATGTGTTCTCAAGTAGCGAACAGGAGGGCATAATTGATTATGTCTTTTACCTCAGGGACTTAGGCCGGGCAGGCCGTTTAAGGAAGAAGACGTATTCTGAACCCCGAAGCTGGATGCGAGGCAAGGGACGAGTTACTATTCAGTTTGGTTGTTGCTACGACTACGCCCATGACAGCGAAGGGAATTCGCTGGGGCATCATAAGACACGACGAGGTAGACCCGATGCCCTCGATATTAAAGAGTATGATTAAAAGGATGGTTTCTTGGCACATCCCGCCAGCCGGATTGTGTGCCGAATAGTTGCATTATAAATATCTACAAAGAGGGAACTGCATTCCACCCCATATAGATCATCATGATTTTACGAGACCATTACCGCGCAGTCTCCTTCCTCGGCGGGTGTGATATTATGTTTGGGAGAGAGTTGCGGGTCGTTGGCCCGAGTGAATTCGGTGGGCCGGTAAAGATCCCTCTTCCGGTTGGATCGGTGCTTGTGCTTAAAGGAAATGGAGCCGATGCGGCAAAGCACTCGCGTTCCGGAGTACCGCAAAGGAGAGTGTCCATCACTTTCGGGAAAATGGACGACAGGAAAGCACCATTTGGATACCGCCACGACCCGGACCTTGAAGGGTTGCGGCCTCTACGAGTTGTGAGACGGCGACACCTCTAAGCGTGTACGAGAGACTTTCGTCTCGAAGTACATCTTGAAGGAGGGTTAGTCTCACACAATTCCGGATGGCTCGAAAGAGACTTGACGAAGAAATCGACTGATAGCTTATGATCGAAGATTGCATTCTACATACGGATGTTATTCATATGTATCTCTTTATATTTATCGACATTGCGTATTCGGACTATGTTTCATCTTATACGATTTCGAAGTATTAATAAAGTTTGCTTTTGCTTTACGTCGTGCGATTGGTTTAATGCCGTTAAGTTGAATCCTTGATTCAACTTCACAATACTAACGAACCGAGAACGATACGAAAACGTCATGAAATTAAATAAACTCCACAATCTTAAATTGAAACGAGTGATGAAACTCGATGAACGAAATGATAATCTAACTTCTTACGGCTCGCACTCGTCCATGAAACAATTGAAATTAAATAGCATTTGAAATCAAAGCGATCAAAATCAACCATTTCAAATCCAAATCTCGACCCGGCTGGTTTGAATCTTCTCAATCTGTCGGTATCGTTGTCTCTTTTCTCGGCACGAAGTCTCATTCCACAGAAACACTGGGTCCTCAATTCCTGGTAGAAGAGTTTAGCTGGTTTTACTCGCATAGAACTGCACTCTTCTCAGTTTTCTATTTCTTTTGGCGTAAATTCCCTAGGTGGTGGCCTCTTTTTGGCGTAAATTCCCTAGTTGGTGGCTATCTTTTTCGACGTAAATCCCTAGGTGGTGGTCTCTTTTGGCGTAAATTCCCTAGTTGGTGGCCTTCCTTTAGCGTAAATTCCCTAGTTGGTGGCTATCTTTTTCGACGTAAATCCCTAGGTGGTGGTCTCTTTTGGCGTAAATTCCCTAGTTGGTGGCCTTCCTTTAGCGTAAATTCCCTAGTTGGTGGCTATCTCTTTTGGCGTAAATTCCCTAGTTGGTGGCCTTCCTTTAGCGTAAATTCCCTAGTTGGTGGCTATCTTTTTCGACGTAAATCCCTAGGTGGTGGTCCTTTTGGCGTAAATTCCACAGTTGGTGGCCTTAACTTTTAGCGTAAATTCCCTAGTTGGTGGCTATCTTTTTCGACGTAAATCCACAGGTGGTGGTCTCTTTTGGCGTAAATTCCACAGTTGGTGGCGCTTCCTTTAGCGTAAATTCCATAGTTGGTGGCTATCTTTTCGACGTAAATCCACAGGTGGTGGTCTCTTTTGGCGTAAATTCCCTAGTTGGTGGCCTTCCTTAGCGTAAATTCCTAGTTGGTGGCTATCTTTTCGACGTAAATCACTAGGTGGTGGTCCCTTTTGGCGTAAATTCCACTAGTTGGTGGCCTTCTTTTAGCGTAAATTCTACAGTTGGTGGCTATCTTTTTCGACGTAAATCCACTAGGTGGTGGTCTCTTTTGGCGTAAATTCCACAGTTGGTGGCCTTACTTTAGCGTAAATTCACTGGTTGGTGGTTATCTTTTTCGACGTAAATCCTCAGGTGGTGGTCTCTTTTGGCGTAAATTCTACAGTTGGTAGCCTCTTTAGCGTAAATTCCTAGTTGGTGGTTATCTTTTCGACGTAAATCTACTAGGTGGTGGTCCCTTTTGGCGTAAATTCCTTAGTTGGTGGCCTTCGCTTTAGCGTAAATTCACTAGTTGGTGGCTATCTCTTTCGACGTAAATCCATAGGTGGTGGTCTCTTTAGGCGTAAATTCACTAGTTGGTGGCCCTCTTTTAGCATAAACCTCTTCTTGGTATCATTTTCGGCATAAATCTCGTGTTAGTGGCCTCGTGCTTTCCTGCCCAAATTGATTTCCTCATTTAATCAAATTTACATCACTGAAACAAAACTTATGACAAAATAACCACACAACACATCATGTTGCAATCCTTTCATCATCCCAGCGAGAAACTTTTAAAGATCTTCGACTACTCTTGTCTTTGGGTTGGAACTCCACAGTGGAAAGCCCGAACTCAAATTCACCCACGACTGCGAGTCGATTTGTTCCGAGTGTGTCATGCTTACACGGTCTTCGGTTTGTGTTGGTCGCTCGGTCAGCACTCGATACGCGCGGTGTGCATGTTCACGCACACCGCACTTATGGGGGTCCTTTTGTTGACCTCATTTTTATGAGGTCTTAGGCTTTCTCTTTAGACACCTATGATCTAGCTTTAGGAGTTCTCTTCGACCGTCCTAGCGGACTAGTCACGGAACCCACCTTACATGAGCTTCGAACCACTTCAGACTCATTTTTGTAAGACCTCGCATGAGTAGTCCCAAGCACTCGACTCCTGGTTGCAAGGGCTAAGGACTAACATGTAGAGGGCTCGAAAATGAGTTCCCATAGGGGCAGACGGCCTTAGGTGAACCCTTAATGACGTTCGAATTCGCGCGCACCGACTTGACTTTTTTGGCTCGACCATCGCCGAACTTGTCCGGACGATCCCGGATGACGAAACGGACCACACGGATGCGTCCGGGACGTCGATTTTAGCTAGGAAGGATACCCATATTGCTGTGATTCCACGCTCGCGCGAACGGCACGAAAATCGATGCACTTTTTTTTTTTTATTTGCGGGATGCGGATCCGGGCTCGACTCAGGTTTAATTCGGGTCCGAATTAGGCTGCACACCTCAGCCATTTGATTTTAAAATTCAAATTTCGAATTTCAAATAAATCAATTAATTTGACATTAATTAGGGTATATTCGAAATTAATCTTTTCCAAATAATCATCCTCTCCGTATGGAAAACAATTAATTTGGCGCTTAACGACGGAAGGGGCGCGGGTATAGGATCGAGCGGGAGGCTTTATTCCAGGCATCGGAGATTAGCACCGGCTCGCCTCACCTGCGCCGCTCGACATCCCTGCTCCTCTCTTCCGCTCCAGTCTCGCTCGACCCCGCCACCTGTGCCGAAGTCGCTCGCCTCTCTCTGCCCCGAGACCCGTTAACCTCCTCGACGAGGCTTGCTCCCCCGCTCGTTCTTGCTCGCGGCCATCTTCCTCCCGCTCACCTGCGCTCTTGAAGACGGAAGCCGACTCCTACTCCCGGGACTCGAATCGCCTCCTCTCTCGCAAATCGAAGCCGCACGCACTGCTTCCTCTGCTCGCCCCAACCTCGACGCCGAAACCCACGCTCCCGCTCGTCTCGCCGCACTCGCACGCTCGATCGTCTCTCCCGCTCGTCTCGCCGCACTCGCACCGCTCGATCGTCTTTCCCGCTCGGCGTCCTCCCGCTTCTCGATCGACTCCAGGTAGACTCTAACCCTTGATCTAAGGTTGGTGTTGGCATTGAATCCACAGCTACTGCCATTCCTATACTGTTTTAGATCTCTGATTATTTTAGGGTTCTTGTTCGATGATGCCTGAATTTGATTTTTGCTTGTGATGTATGCGAGCCCATGATCCTAGATGAAACAATGACGTTGGGATTTGCCTCACCTGTTGGATTTACTTATTCATAATTTTCAGCTCCTTATATCTGCGAATATGATATGTGTTCTGATTCAATTTTACCTTTTTTTTATTTTTTTGGCTCTAATTTGACTTCAAATAAATTTGTAGTCGCTTCAATTCACAGCGTCATAGAGCTTATTTTGGATATTTTGATTTGTTTATGGGTTCGAGCATATGATTGTTGTTTTTTTTTTTACCTAGGAAGATTTACATAGATACCACTTAATTCTTACTATATTTACATATCTAACACCTATATTTCAATTTTTACATATGTACAACTTTGCCTATGCATGAAATGCTGTATTTCACTTTTTAAAGTTAAAATGGTGGTAACTTCGATTCTATATGAAGATTTGATTGATATAAATGAAAGAAAAGCAAAGTTCAGGTGTTAGAAATGTAAATACATGAGAATTGAGTGGTATGTATGTGAATCTTCTTTCAATTAAAATGTTACCGCTTTTGAAACGGATTTACATGCAAATTTTTGGCTCAGATTTGTGCTGATTTGAAGAGTTTAAAATATTGTTTTAAGCTTTTTTTTTTTTTTTTTTTTTTTTTTTTTTTTTTTTAGGCCACGTGATTTCACGGTTTTGGGAGGATTAAGTGCTATCTTGAATCCTATGAATTTACTGTTTTTGAGACTTAATATTATTGTACGGGGGTTTTAAAATTAATGTTTTTGGAGTCTTTTGCATGCCGATTTAAGGGGCTAGTTTTGTGCATTTGTTCGGGCCATGTAGGCGATTGTTTGGAGCTACCTAAATGCTGCATAGTGCTGTAGTTAGTCGTTCAGTTGCTATGAGAAGCTGCTGAAAGTGCTGTTAGGTGCTGTCTAGTGTTTGGGGTGGCTGTTAAGTGCAGAAAACTGCTGTTAGGAGCTTGGAAAAGCTATTAATTGCTGTGAGAAGCTGCTGAAAGTGCTGCTAGGTGCTGTCTAGTGTTTGGGGTGGCTGTTAAGTGCAGAAAACTGCTGTTAGGAGCTTGGAAAAGCTATTAATTGCTGTGGTAAGCTGCTGTTATTTGCTAAAGAGAGCAGTAGGAAGCTGCAGAATAGCTGTTTGTCTGTTTGAAAGTGCTTTGTATGAGTGCTTGTGAGGGCATTGGAAGTGCTTGTCTAGTGTTCAAAACTGCTGTTTGGAGTTGCAAAGCGCTGTAGGGAGCCATATAATTGCTGTTTTGACCTTATAATTGCTTGTTTGGAGCTGGGTGAACTTCATAGTTACTTGTTTGGAGCCTTATAATTATTGTTTTGAGTCTTATAAATGCTTGTTTGAACTTTATAATTGTTGTACGGAGTTGCTTACGAGCTATTTGAGGTTTAGAATTGCCGCCAAATGCTTGTTTGGAGCTAATTAAATGTCGTAAGAGTCTTAGGACTGCTGTTTTAGAGTGTCGAATTATTGCCCGAGTCGTAGGAGGTCATGGAGTCGCCGCATAGGCTTGCTAGTTGTAGCCCGGGTCGTTGGAGTTCCCGAGATTGTGACTTAAGCCCGGTTCACTTGCATTTTTCCTCTCTTTTCGCTTCTGCTTGTGTTGGAAGTGAGCCGCCTTCTCCGTTTTCTTTGTTTTATTTTGTTGTTTAAAACGGTTAAGTCACAAAATGGGAATTCTTGATTTAACATCGAGGAAGAGTAAAACACTTTTAGTCACTTCGAGCACGAGTTAGAGTGTAGGTTCCCGGGTCTTAGGTGCACACCTTAGGTGAAAACTTCCTTTACCTAACCCACACCATAAACTCCCTAAACCTTAAATGCACACCTTAGGTGAGAGCCCATCCACCTAATCCTCGGCATAGACTTCCAGACTGCAGAGCATACACCCTAGGTGAAAGTCATGCACCTAATCCCCGCACAGAGCTTCCTGACCTCAGGAGCACACCACAGGTGATTCACTCACTTAACCTTCACCTGCGGCTTCCTAGACCTTAGGAGCACACCCTAGGCGGAGCCATCTACCCAAACTTCGAATGCATAGTGAACTAGGCACCTTACCCTAATTCACAAACCATTCGAGACACTAGACACAGCAGAATGCACCGAGGCTTAATTCACCCTTCCTTAATTAAATCAAATAATGGAATTCCCCGAAATGACTTAACCGATAATGAAACCCAATGCACCGAGATTTGAGTTTGAACATTACGCTCGAATCCTCCGCGTGATCGGGGACATTTGTTTTGCCGCATATGGATCATCGGATCTGGTGTGAGTCGCGAGGACTAGGTGGCGAGGCGATGATGATAGTGCTTATGTGTGCTATACGAGGGATACGATGTGGGATAATTAGGATAGTATCTCCTACCTCGAGGACCCTCGCATAGGGAGAGGAAAGGACCGATGATACTATTCGCCGACTCTTGGTTAGATTGTTTCCCAAGTGATCTTAGGTCGTTAGTAGTCCTAGCACGATTAGAGTGACTAGCATGTGGACTCTATTATTTTTACAAAATATTTAAAAAAAATAAAAATAAATAAATAAATAAAACAAAAATTTCTTTTGCTTGTTAAAAAGAACTCTGCATAAAACTTAAACAACTTTTGCATGAAAATCAAAGAATTTTTCTTATAAAATACATAAAGGTCCATGGTTAGTCACTTGGATTGGGTTAAGGACTACCCTCCTTAGATCGTCGGGTCGGTAACTCTTATTCAAGGTCGGATAGGCACATGATCCAGGCTCGAGCCTCCACCTTTTCCAATGTCTTATACTCAGTCTTGATCTTCCATACGTGACTACAAGTTTTATTCGTGATTTCTACGACTCGTTTTTTTTTTTTTTTATTTTCGTGCTGGGTTTTCTTTTCTTTACTTAATTTGCCTGCAAGTTTATTTAAATATCCTGCAAATGATATCATGCTTGCAATATAAATCATACGACGGTAGCAGATGCCCAGGTACACATTTACGTTTTAAGTACTGCAATTTCATTTGTCTACTTTACTGCACTTTACTTTCCAGCACTTTTATTTGCCAGCAATTTACTTTACTCTGCATGCAAAACTGAAAAACAACAAAACCTGAAAACATTGAAACACACTTGACAAAGCTCGTATGAACGCTTAGACGCTTAGGATCTTACTCAATGACGAACTTGGAGCATACACCGTGGGCGGCACGATGAGGAGCAAGGAGCAAACCACAAGTGGAGGTCGTCGTCATTCTTCAACAATCTCGTTCCTAGTTTAAATAACAACACATAGGGCTTCGAGGTAGCTTGCCCAGCGCGGCGTAAACCCTCACTCTCCTTTGGAGCTTACGTACGATCGTGTTGCGCAGCGTAAGTCCTAACTCGTTTTAGGTTCAGAGGTTGTCGTACGGTACGACGTAAACCCTCATACTCTGCCGGGCTATTTGCATAATCGGATATTATGTAAGTGTAAGTCCCAAATAATAAAATTAGCGAGGATTAAACAATTAAATAACATCTTCTCCAAAACGCAGCCGCACAGTAGGATAGTTGGGAAGTCATTGGGGTTCGCCTCAGATCTGTGACATCCCCTACCTTTTCTTTCCTTTGGACTCCTGAAAATAATCGTTCCCATTTGAGCCACTCCCACTTGCTTTCCACGTCTCTAGTGAAAACCTAAACCCTTGAATTCTTGAAGACGTAACCACCGATCATTATCGAGAGTTTTCTCAGTGACACCAGTCATTTGGGATGTAATTAACTATAGGGGCTTGCCTACATGCGGAGCTTGGAACCTGGGTAAAATAAACCCTACCTAGTCTTTCTATTAGGTAGGGAACTTGTCGGTCACACATAAAGGTTCGCGAGATCGAAACGGATGTCACGAGTCCTTTAATTTGTATGATTGGGTCTACCGTCGCAAGATACATTACTCTTTCGAGAACGTGTATCATTTGTGACATCGAGCACGATTATGCAAATTGCCTGGACAAATGAGATCCATGAGGTCTCATTTTTCAAAATAAAAATAAACTATTTTCAAAACTACTTTCCAAAATTATATACCTTTTTATATTAAACTAAATCACTAAAATTTTATATTCTTTCAAAATCGAAAAAAAAATGGTGGCCGACAGTGCCCAAGGAGAATCATGGAAAACTTTGACTTTTTTTGGATGGTGGATAGGCTGAAAGCTTCCACCGCCGAGAAATCAGGTATGGAGAGTATCCCTGAGGACAGTTTAGTGTGTAGCATACGTCGTCTGCATTTCAAAAATAATATTATCATATTATTACTCATTTTCTTAATTTTAGTAATAATAATACTCATTGTTAAGTGAAGTGTCTATCTTTTTTTTTGTAATGTTCTGCACTGGATATTTACTTTTAAAGTATAAAATGTATTAATATGAACAGTTCTATTACAAACAACGTTACTATACAAGGGCAGAATGATCATTTATCTGAAACAGTTGTAGCGCAGTTGTTTTCAAACTGCAAAAAACAAACAAACAGTTAGTTTATCCGCAACAACTTCTGCGCAATAGTTTTTTGTGACAGCTGTTGAGCAACAATTTATTATTAAGCCGCAACTGCCCCAAACAGACTAAGTCTAAGCCCATATTCTGTGTAAATTTTAAGTTCGTGAGAATTTTCAATCTAAATTCTTTGGTAGTCTCAACGGTGAGGTGGTGTGAGTCATTGAAACAACTTGAGGATCAAAATGGTGGTTTATGTGAACTTTTGGGCCGGATTTGTAATTAAAAAATAAAAAAAAGGGCATTTGCATATATAACAAACAATTCTTATGTATTTACATATCTCACATCTAATTATTTATATGTACACATTGCACTCAAATCTTTAATATCACATAAGAAATAGCATTATTATCATTTTTTAAAAACCAAATACACATTTTCATGCATAGGTTTATACACCAAAAACCGATGCATTTGAATACATAAGAACATAAATACATAAGAATTGCGTGCCATGTATGTAAAATTCCCAAATAATAAAAATAAAATAAAATAAAATAAAACCTTTAGAACTTGTTTATGTAAGGGTTGCTATGAAGATCATTTAGTAACACCCATGAGCAAAATAAAGGAAAAGGAGAATCAAAGTTCATAGAGAACCATCATTAAGCCATAATGTGAATAATACCATCCTCATTATAAAATTTCTCATATAAAACTCTATTTTCTGCATGGAAAAGATTATCATGTTAATTAATTCATGCAGTTGCTGGAATTCGTTAACCCTAAGCTCGCCTCCCATCTCTGGGGTCAAGAAGAGCTCCTGGTAATTAGCATTTTTTGTCTCATCCTTCACCATTCAAGATACCAGGTGCTTGAAGAAACTTCAAAGGCCATACTGCTAAATGGTGCTTTGGCTTCTGCTGTTGAGAATATAGTCCAAACCTCCATTGCAAAAGGTCCAGCTCTAGAAAATCATGACGAAGAATTGGAGACCGGACAATGCTTACTTTTCATTCTATTACTGTATTTCTTTTCATTAAATAGGTAACACATCTACTCTACATAACAACCAATTCCTACGCATTAACATATCTAATTATGGAAGATTTAAATACATACCACTCAATTCCTATGTATTTACATATCTAACACTTAAATTTCAATTTTTACATACATCTCACCTTTCCTATGCAAAGAAAGATGTGTTTTTGAGGTGATATGGAAGATTTGGTTGGCATAAATGTAAAAGGTAAAGCTTAGGTGTTAGTTATGTTGATACTTCGGAATTGTGTGTAGTATGATGTAAACGCCGCTGTAATGTTTACATTAATACCATCTAAATCTTTCATATCACATAAAAAGATCACCATTTTAACATTTAAAAAATGAAATACACCTTTTCATGCATAGGTAAAGCGACATTAATGTAAAAATTGATGTTTGGGACTGGTATGTATGTAAATCCTCTTTTCTTTTAGCAGAGCCCAGCTAATAACCTTCTTCTCAGCTTCTATGCTACATCACAAAACTGTCTGGATTGGCAAAACTTGCTTCAATCTTCCAATAATTCTCATCCACCATTGTTAATCTCTATAAAATGTCATGATTTATGCCGGCTGATGCACTTCGGGTCTTCTCTGGTCAAATCTATCTCATCGCAGTGCCTGGTAGACATTATTAGCAGAATATCGGATCAGAGAGAAAGAAACCATGAAGAACTAAGATGCCCAATGAAATATCTTCAATCAATGATATCCATTATGGAAAGCCTAGTTTTCTATGAAGACAAAGTCGTGGCCACAAACTGCAGTGTCTGTTTATCCATAATTCTAAGTTGGGGGAGCCTCAGAAACTGTAAATGGCTTAGGATGATAATTGAGGAGTTCACAATGACCTTAATGGCTTCCTGTATGGCTTCAAAATACTTCAAAAATCAGCACAAGCCTGCTTCACATATAGCAACGGCTTTGCTCAAGCTGGACCAAGCGCCTGAATGGATGAGTTCTGTATTTAATATTTCTTGTATCTCTGGAATAATCAACAATCTATGTGCACAAAACTTGAGCGCAGAGATGGTTAATCTGTTTAGGGTTCTTCTATCAAGGAAGTATCTGAATGAAGATCATATTGGGTGCTTAAATCAAAAATTTCAGGTAAAGATTTCTCTCCCTCTCTCTCTCTTGGTTTTCTGAAACTGACACCACAAGGGAAAAATAGATTATCATGACCAACTTGTGGTTGTCAGAGCCGTTATATTTGTTTTAATATGCTTGCAATATAGGGGAAATCAATCGAAAATTGTATTATACTACATGAAAGTAAATCCAACGGCTTTAAAGGCTTGTCCTTATGAAAATTAGACCAAAATATCTCGAGCCAATGTTTTTCACAGTATGAGTTCTTTTAGGGTCTATTTGCGATAATTTTTTGTCTCGTTTGCGTTTCAAATTGGCACCACAATTCTATTTGGGGAATTTTTTTATTATTGTTTGCTAGAAATTTCTGTGATAAGTTGTTTTTCTCAACCCGACATATTAAAGTGCACTGTTTGTAAAAAAGTTGCTCTCTGATTCATGAACTAATTCCATATTATTTTATAGGCCATTTACTTACATACCACTCAATTCATATATGTACATTTGTAACTCCTAAATTTTACTTTTGGATTCACACCACCCAAGTCTTTCGTATCACATAAAAAATAACACTATTTTAACATAAAGTAAAATAAACCTTTTTATGCATAGGTAAGAAAGCATTTATGTAAAAATTGAAGTATAGATCTTAGATGTGTAAATACATAAGAATTGGATGGTATATATGAAATCTTCCTTTATAATATTAATAATAATGACTAAAATAATGGTTTGATGAATCTTATGACAACTCTTTTTAATCCACATCAACTCTTTAGCAAAGTGTATTAATTCTCATGCATTTACATATCTAACCCCTAAAGTTTGACATTACATTTATAGTACTTCTATGTTATATAACCATGCATGAAAAGTTGTATTTCTCTTTTAAAAGTTAAAAATGGCTGTATTTCTTATGCGATGTTAAAAATTTGATTTATATGCATGTAACTATGAATGTTTAGGTGTTATATATGTAAATATACAAAGAAAAGGGTGGTATGTAGGTAAATTCTCCTTCATTTTTTTTCTTAGCCTTATTTTATTTAAAACGCATGGAAAGAACTTCTCAAACTACCTTTATGATCGATATTGCAGATCTGCAGGAAACATCTGTACAAGGAAAGTTCTAAAGACAAAGCACATGAAAGTCTTGCAGACAAATTTATTTCCAATAATGCTGATTTTGGTAAAATACTCAGCCTTCTTATTCAGCTGATGGTATCTCCTACTTACACAGAAAAAGAAACAGACCAAGAGAGGCTATTGAAGGAAATTGATATGTTTTATCGAGAGTTATCATCACAAGGTAAGTGAGAATCTCTTTTACTTCACAAAATTTTCATAAGCTATAATGAATATTTTTATATAAATACTGCTGTGGATTGCTAACTTGAATACTTTATAGTTTGCATTTTTTACTCTTTTGATGTGTCTACTTCATAGATTTCTAAGATGGAAAAAATATTACATCAGGACTACGCACGTAGAGCTATGTGCAGAATCCACTGAAATCGTGCCACGTGGCGCGTGATAAAAAAAAAATCACCTGGTAATACAAGGAATATTTCTCCCGTGTTATTCCGCGTTATTCAGGTGTTATTGTGTATTATTGATGTGTTATTGTGTTATTATAACACTGAGAAAATTTTCAGAACAAAATAACACCTGAATAACACACAATAACACCTAATAATACACAATAACACTTGAATAACGCGGAATAACACGGGGGGGAATATTTCCTGCGTTGTCGAGTATTTTTTTTTTTTTTGCCACGTGCCACGTGACGCGATTTCACTGGACTCCGCACGTAGCTCTACGTGCGGAATCCTGATGTAATATTTTCTCTCTAAGATGAAGAACATAGAATGTGATATATTTACATAAATACCTCAGAGTTCTTGTGTGTTTACATATCTAACATCTAAACTTCCAAGTTTGGGTGTCAGGTGTGTAAATATGTAAGAATTGTGTGGTATATATGTAAATGTCCGATAGAATTTGGGGGGAAGTGGAGCACCCTGGGACAAATTGAGGTCAATATATTTAGTAGTTGTGGGAACCCACCAATTCTAAGGCTTATGTTACTGGATAAAGCTTACCATTAACATATTAATAGTTTGAATCTTATTTTACAGACAATGTGGGAGAGTATTCTTCACTTATTGAGTTAATTTTACTTAAATTGACAAAATTAGATACTAAATAAGTTTAGAATAATATGAATATTACTGTACTAGATGTAAAGCATTGCATTCTAAGATTCCGTTTGGCATTACTTTTTTTTTATTTGCTGTTCTTTTGCTTTTGAAAACATATTTTATTTATATAATTTTTATTTTTATTTTTATAGATACAACAATAACAACAACAACAAAGCCTTAATCCCACTAAGTGGGGTCGGCTACATGAATCTTTTTTCTCCATTTTTAACATTACTATTGCCGGTCCCAAGCCCGGATTTGAAAAGTGGAGAGTTACGTTAGGTAGTTGACAACCAGTGTAAAACTTGTTAAAAAAATCATGACATGAATCATTTTGATCATTTTTAACATTACTATATGCCTAAAAAGATATTTTTGTGTTTTTAAAAATAACTACCTCAATCACATATATTTTAATTTAAATCAAACTTAAAAAATAATAGAAAATTAGAAAATAAAAGTGATCCCAAATGGTCCCTAAGTATTGGGATTTCAATTTAGGAATTGAGATATTCTGTATTGAGTTGTTGTTTATTTTGTTATTATTACAAGTAAAAATAATATACTGCTCAATTATTTTATTAATTTTATTATTATTAATAAAACAATAAAAAAATTAAAAAATTAAAAAATAATAATAATAATTAAAAAAAGCAGGTGAATGGGGAACTCATTTTTCACGTTGTTGATTGAGCTTTAAAAATGAGAACTCAATTCTATACATTTGCAATCAAACAAATATTTGTGTTAGTGTAAGGCTCAGTAAGATGGGGTTGAGTTGGTATGAAAATTTTGCACATAAAATTTTAGGGAAATTAACATACCTTGCACACAATTTTTATATATTTACATTTTTCACAGCCAAAGTTCTATATTTACATGAAATTTTGATGTGACAACCATATGCATAAAAATATGCACTTTGCTTTTCAAAAATGATAGTAATACTATTTGTGATATTAAAGACTCGGGTATTATTTGTGTAAATATGAAAATTTAAGTGTGAGATATACATATATATAAAAGATTGGCTGGAATCCGAGCCTATGATACGAGCTCGTAACCAAGCTCATGTGTGACTACTCAATCTCACGCTGCAGGCAGATGCACTCAGATCGGCTGGAATCCGCGACCCCAGTGGACTTACGACTGACAACGCAGGTCTCAACCAAAGAGTTACGGCGAGACGACACAAATATGAGATATATAAATACATAAGAATTGTGTGCTATGTAAATGCCTCAAAATTTTGTTTTCAAATACAACGAATCCAATTCCAATGAACATGAGAGATAGACTGCACGCATGACTATTTTGAGAAATCAAGTGTACAATATGAATGATTCACCAGAAGCATTCAAGAGTGACTGGATCTCACTTCTAACAGCGAATTATCAAGTCGTTCATCCCATGAGCGTTCGTGCATGTTAAATATGTTAGAATTGGCACATTAGTGATTTAATAGACATCTGTACGTTACATCTCTCAAGAGAATATGTATTGAAACTTATAAATAGAGAACGTCCATTCATATTGAATGGCACATTGTGTAAAAATTTAATATATATATATATACTATTCTATTGAAAATATTCACTAACAAGTTAAAAATAATAGTGATAAAATAAAATAAATAAATTATTTTTAATGGGAAAACTGTATATTGGATCAAAAGAAGTAAAATATATTTAAATTATTTTAGTATAATTTAAATAAGAGAATAATAATATAATAATATAATTTTTATTGATTCAATAAATAATATTCTAAATAAAAATTTAAGAAATGATATTTTCTTTATTTTTAATCCTTCAATTAAAATCCAAAGGCTAAAAATATGATAATATTTAAATCAGTCGGTCCTTCAGTTCTTTCAAAATCAGACCAATTTACTCGTTTTGATCGGTTCGATACCAATTCTATAAAAAAATGGTTCCTACCTTACAACAAACTGAGTGAATAACTAGATCGCAGTTTGAAAAATCCGATTCAATTTTTATAACCATGATATTTACAAACTAACTGTGAGTTCTATGGCAAAATATTACATCCAGATTACGCACGTAGAGTTACGTGCGGGCCCAATCCATGAGAGATGTGGAATCCCGCAACGGAATAACATGAAGGAATATTCCTCGTGTTCTTTCCGCGATTAGCGGTGTTTTGAGCGGAATAATACGAGGAATAACACGAAATAACACGGGAATAACGTAGAATAACACGGGAGAATATTCTCCGTGTTACAATCTCTGCACAATAACACATGAATAACGCAGAATGACATGGAGGAATATTCCCAGCGTTATTCCACCCAAAACACCGCTAACGGCGGAATAACACGAGGAATATTCTTTTATGTTATTCTCATATTATTTCGCGTTATTACGAGATTCCACGTGTCTGATATGAATTGGGCTCCGCACATAACTCTACGTGCATAGTCCGGATGTAATATTTTGCCGAGTTCTATAAGAAGTGGTAAAAAAGAATCAGTTTGTCCTCACAAGATTTGACTGAATAAGGCAATAATAAATTCAATTACAGTGCATTTATAAATCAAAATCAAATTTACATTAACAGCTAAAACAAGTTCACCAATACAGTAAACTTTAGCTCTTACAATTTTGTCTCCTCGACAACAAGATATTCTTGCTTGATATTCTTAGTATCTCCTGAACTCCTTAGGGGGCCTGAAATTAAGAGGATGAGTTTCAGGTGTGGCCATCTCGTCTTCCTTCCACATCTTAATAGTTTTGTCAGCTTCACAGGTAACAAGCCTTGTACCACTCATATCATATGAAAGAGCATATATGCATGCTTCACTATCAAGAGATCCTGATTATAAAAAATATATATATAATTAGTTCATAATTAATATTTAGGAAAATTTACATGAATCTCACACAATTTCTATATATTTACATATCTAACATTGATATTTACATCTAACAACACTTGGCATCATAAATAATAGAGGTATTTACATAAATACCACCCAAATCCTATATATTTATATATTTAACACCTATACTTTACTTTTTACATTTATACCGCCCAGTTCTTTCATATCACGTCGAAAATACTATTTTGACTTCTAATAAGTGAAATACATGTATAGATAAGCTGGCATATACGTAAAAATTGAAGTTTAGGTGTTGGGCATGTAAATGTATAGGACTTGAGTGGAATGTATGCAAGTCTTCCAATAAATGATACCAAGAGGTTGGGTTGGAGTGCTCACCTTGGCCGAAGAAAAAGTCTAAATGACAATATATATTTCTAGTAATATTTTTGATGTGATGTTAATATATTTGAGGGTTATACATGTAAATATGAAAATTTAGATGTTAGATATGTAAAGTGTTAGAATTGTGTGTTATGTATGTAAATGTCACTATAATTTACACTTCCAAAATATAATAATCACAAAAAAGAGAAAAAAAGAAATAAAAAAGACTCAAAATATCCTAATCAGACTTCTTAAGGGCATTTACATACGTACCACAGAATTCTTATATATTTATAAATCTAACAACTAAGCCTTCATATTTACATACATAACACTCGAATCATTCATATCACATCAAAAATATCACAATTGCTAACTTATTAAAAGTGAAATAACCTTTTCATGCATAGGTTCTTAACACCAAGTTGTTAAAAATGTAAATATCAAATTTTAGGTGTTAGATATGTTATAAAGTAAGAATCATACAGTATGTATGTAAATTTCTTAATTTTTTAAATAGGATAAGTTGCAGAATCATTGGATTTGTTTTTGAAATTTGTACAATGCAAATTTTTGAATGATTCTTCATGTATTGCACTAATATCAAAGTAAATACAACGGCTTTAAAACTCATAATTCAGACTACTCACCTGGCTGAACAATTGCCTGTGCTTGCTGGAAACAGTGGCCGCTCTTCCAGTCCCAGAACCAGAGGCTCCCATTGTCGCCTTTTTAAAAAAGAAATTATAAAAAAGAAAATAAAATAAAATTCAGTTAGTTACATGTTTCATGCAAATAACTCCACAATTTCAGGTTGAATTACTAATTTTTTTATGGACCTATTGTACCTGCGGTGGCAAGAATGCCGTCTTCATTCACTGCCACAGCATTTACGATCGACTTTTGCTGTGACCTGATAAGAGATTGTGTTAGCTTACAAGAATAGGAAAAATTACATACATACAACATAATTCTTAGTGTATTTACATATATAGGGACCTAAAGTTTGACATATGCATTTATAATATTTTGGAATTAAAATTTATGCATGAAAATGATGTATTCCACTTTTAAAAGGTTGGTAATAGTAATATTGTCAAAGATTTAAGTGACATATATGTAAATATGAATGTTTAGTTTTAATCCCTTATCTTAATGTTCATGCAGGTAAACATTTGATTCAATATATGCTTATTAAGTAATATATAAACATGCATTACTCTGATCATCAATACACATTGTTCAGATGTCCTCATAATAATTACTGGAAGAGCTACATTAGTTAATGTGTAGGGGCATTTACATACATACCAAACAATTCTTCTGTATTTACGTATCTAACAGCCAAACATTAATATTTACATGCAGCGCTCAAATCTTTAGCATCACACAAAAATACCACTATCACATACTTTTAAAAAGTTAAATACACTGTTTCATGCATAGATTTTGTCACACTAAATTGTTATAAATGTAAGTATAAAAGTTTAAGTGTTAGATATGAAAATATAAAATAATTCTGTGTTATGTATGTAAATTTCTCTAATATGTATGCAATGCTCCTATTATGTGCTATATTGCAGGTAAAATCAATCAGACTTCTGGAGCGACAAGTAAATTTTAATGAGGCCGCATCAAGAAAAACTAAGACCAGCTGACACCTTCTGGAAGATAAGAAATGCAAATGCAGTTTTCACTTGAGAGGTAAATGTTAAGTAGAATAATTGTCAAAACATAAAAAAAGGAGTAAGTTTGGGCAAAATACTCACAGCATATTGTGCAAAAATTCACCCTTCGGTAGACTAAACTTCTTAATATTGTCTGCTGATCCTGATACAAAAGTCTGCCTGCCAATTATTTCATAAGAAGGATTGAGTCAAATATTCTATAAAATTTTAAAAAAAAACAATCATTTTTTTGCAGAAGAAACCAATTAGATTGGTGTAAATTGAACAAACTTACTCTTTTGGATGCAAGGCTAGTGCACGAACCGATTTCTTATGGTGAGTTAGTGTTAACATTGTCTTCCCTGTGCAAAGATATTCCATGTATCAGATATTACAAAGATTAAGAACAATTTTAGCGTTTAATACTGAAAATTACCAGCAACAAGATCCCAAAACCTGATAGTTGTGTCATGAGAGCCAGTTACAACTTGTGGATCCTGAAGACACATATGACAAATGTGATAAATTAAAAAGACAACAACAATAATAAGCTTTTATCCCACTAAGTGAAATCCTTTTTCTCAATTGCGTCCTATTGAGTGTCCTACTTTTCAACCAGCACTGATGCATATTTTACCTACACTTATGCTTCTCTAGTGCTATTAAAACACTACTTTGTTGCATGCTTATATAATCCAAATTTCAACCATTGTAGTTCTCAAAAGCAAAAAAGCATTCAGCACAACTTTGTAATGGCTGAAAACTGCAATTAAAGATATTCATTGTGTTAATAAGTATTTATACCGTAGGTCGAGCAAAAACCGAGCAAACCGTGTTGTCATGTCCTGATAGAGCACAAACCATTGCCTTTGTACGGATATCCCAAACCTAAAAAAGAAGAAGAAATTCCAAGCTCAATATTAAACTAACCAGTTCAAAAGACAATTCAAGTAAAGAGCATTTTACGATCAATTCAAAACAAAGAGTAAAAAATATTTTAAGACAAAAATGTATACCCGACAAACGGAATCGCGGCCTCCAGTCAACAATATATCAATCGACGGATGGAGTGCTAAGCAATACACACCACTGAGATGTCCATGGTACGATCGAATTACCTACGAAGATGATAGTTTAGGACAATAACCCTTAATAAAAAGAATAATTTATGTATTTACATATCTCACACCTAAACTTTTATATTTACACACAACACTCAAATCTTTAATATCACATAAAAAAATAGCACTATTATTATTTTTTCAAAGTCAATCACACATTTTCATGCATAGGTTTAAAGTACCAAAGTGCTATGCATGTAAACATAGAAGCTTAGGTGTGAAATATGGAAAAACATAAGAATTATGTACAACGAATGTTAATTTCCTTGATAATTAAGTTTAAGCAGCCAACCTTGTTCTGTTCAAGGTCCCAACATTTGACTTGTTTATCATCACCAGCAGAGAACAGATAAGTATGGCGTTCGCTAACGGCAAGTCCTGGAAGTTCAAAGTAAATAAGTAATTTTTTTGAGACTTATTAATTTCTTGGAAGATTTACATACATACCACTTAATTCCTATGTATTTAGTCTCTTAAACCTAAACTTCAATTTTTACATATATGCCACCTCCGCCATGCATGCAAATGTGTATTTCACTTTTAAAAAAATTAAAATAGAGATATTTTTTTATGTAATATGAAAGATTTATGTGGTATGAATGTAAAAAGTAAAGTCTAGTTGTTAAATGTAAATACATAGGAATTAGGTGGTATGTATGTAAATGCCCCTATATTCTTTAACAGAAGCAACTAACCGCGAATTTGCTCGATATGTCCGGTCAATGTGAGCTTCAGTCTTCCAGTTGCAACATCCCATATCTTTCGAAGAAACAGATGAAACCATAAATCAAATCAAAACACCAAGTTACAAAAATTATCAATAATTTATTCAAAAAGTGTAAACATTTAGAGGCAAAGATTTCAAATGTTTTAATTTAAAGAGATTATTCAGACTCTTGTTTTCGCTTACCTTTTAGAGAAAAATTGCAACTATGATAAATATGTTGTGCAATAAAGATTTTTCATCTTTTACTACCCATCGTACTCAATGATAGAAGCAAAAGATGATCGTAGAGACTTGATGGAGATTTTCGCTTAATATTTATGAAGAGTGGTGTCGAGGTATCTAATTTGCGCATGTTTAAAACAAAATGTATAAACATGAAGATTAATCCTCTATCAAAACATGATTGATTATGAATATTTAACTAGTATTTTATCTTTTAAATTTATTTTTTCCATTTTGCACCATGGTGCAAGTTTCTTATTTACATTGACCAAAAAGAATGAACTCATTTCTCATGTATTTGCAATGCCAAGGCTCAATGAGAAACAAATTTTTTAACATAATGCAAAAATCTAACGATAAAATCCGGTCTATGACCTAATTTGGAATTGTACTTCTCCACACTTGCCAAGCACTATATACTTAGAGAGAAGAAGTCCAAGATGTATGAAACACTTTATTATTCAATATTAGTCAAACTTGAGAGACCCAAAGTCTACATCGGCATGGACGGTGTTAATAGCTAGGTACAAAATATCAAAAATATACACACAAAAAAAACAAGAAAGATTTTGTTATAATTTTACTTAGCCCAACATTTAAGGTCTATTTGGGGCGGCGGTGCGGCACCGCACCACAGTTTTGTCTGTTTGGGTAAACTTCATTTTGGCAGCATTTTCAAAAAGCTACCACTGAAATCTGCGTTTTCCCACCGGTCCTAGCTAGGTGTAATGACGGTTTTTTAGCTGTGGTCTGACTTTTTCAAATAAAAAAATAAAAAAATTATAATAACCACTGCAGCTTTTTAAACATCAGATTATTTTTCAGGAACTTCACAATTGTTTTTTAATAAGCTGCAGTTGCACCAAACAGACCCTTAAAATTCTTCGGCTACATAAGCATATATGGGTTAGAATTACCACAAATACTAATGATCATATATACCCTAAAACTAGGCATTAAAAAAAGAAAAATATCAGTAACATTATTAATTATATTGGTGCTCCTAAAATTATAATTACAACAACATCAATATGAAAAGGAAACTTCCTAAATCTAGGCAAAAACAAGACAATCATATTTTTACAACACAGGCCATCAAAAATAAAAGTACAATAAGCACGATTTTCAACAAATACCAACCTTTATCGTCCGGTCTGCAGAGCCGGTACAAAACCATGAATTGCTTGGATCGAAAGCGATGGATCGCACCCATCCCAAGTGACCACTGATGACCTGCATGAGTAAATTAAGAAACATTTAAATATATACAAAAAATAGGAAGGTTTACATACATACCATCCAATTCCTATGTATTTACATATCTAACACCTAAAATTCACCTATGCAAGAAAAGGTGTATTTCACTTTTAAAAAGTTAAAACATCGATATTATTTATGTGATATAAAAGATTTGGGTGATGCAAATGTAAAAAAAAAAAATTTGGTGCTAGATATGTAGAAACATAAGAATTGGGTGGTATGTATGTAAATGCCCAAAAAATTATTTCATATATAGGCATCATGCTTGTTGCAGCTAAAAAATATTTCATATATAACAGCATGTCTATGTTAAAAAAAGGAACTAAATCATGTGTTCAAGTTTACGTGGCATTAGCATCCTTCTAAATACACGCACAAGTCCAAGACCATTATATAATATCAGGCAACTTACATGAATTTAAAACTAAATTAGTCTAATTCATTGATCCCGTGTCGCTATAATACAAAAAAATCTTCGAAAACAAAAAGGGGGAAATTTACATACACACCACACAATTTTTATGCATTTACATGCCTAACACCCAAAGTTTGATATTTGCACTTGTTACACCTTAGCGTCATAAAATTATGCATGAACATGTGTATTTCACCTTTAAAAAGCTAGTGATGGTTGTATTTTTTGTGTGATGTTAAGAATTTGAGGGGTATGCATGTAAATATGAATTTTTAGGTGTTAGATATATAAATACATAAGAATTTTGTGGTATGTATGAATAAATGTATAGGAAAGAAGGCATGATTTCTTTTCATACCAAAGCTTCGAAACTGACAAATATAGCTCAAAGTTATAACTGAAATCCAATAAAATTATCATCTAATCACCCACTAATCCACAAGAAAATTACAGTTGTAAGCTCAATGGCATGCAAATTACAATTGTAAGCTCATTTCTAACAAATGCTATAGTTTCCAACAAAGACGAAGACACGAAGAGAAAAAGGAAAAGAAAATGGTAAAAAGGAAAATTGAACAAAAAGCACAACATGAAATATTTTGTATGTTATAAAGGACCTTTGCATCCCATGCAAAGAGGTCCTGTCCTACCCCCATTTGGTAGCAAAAAAAATGGGGCCATTTACATAGTTTCTATCCAATTCTTATGTATTTACATATCAAATACCAAAATTTTACTATTTGCATTTATATCTTTCGTATCACTTCAAAAATACCATCATTTTAACTATTAAAATAAAAAATGAAACGCACCTTTTCATGCACAAGTAAGGTGGCATGAATGTAAAATTGAAGTTTAGGTATTACGTATGTAAACACAATGGAATTGAGTGGTATGTATGTAAATCTTCCTAAAAAGAGGTAGCATTGTGTCAAGATGTCCATATAAATTGCGGAGCGAGAACAGGGAATTCATTGTTACGCCACTATGACCAGTTAGAAGGTGCTGCATAGTCCTCCCTGGAAATGATTATAGGGTTGGGTATGGGTCAGCACTTTGGTTATTGGGAAAATATTAAATTATTGCAAATACATGTGTGAGCTCAGAAAATCCACAGCAACTCTTCTGAGAGAACAATTCAGGCCGAATTTTCAGAAAGAACGTTAGATTTTAGATATGACCCTGCTCATAGATTTTGCCCTAATTTTTCTATGAGGACTTTGAAATCTAGTTTTAGGTTTCTCTTAAAAGCAAAGCTGGTATAATTAATCACCTGGATGACGAGAGAGAATTTGAAATTAAGTCTAGTTGTCAGGTACTAAGTGCTTAGCATATGGTGGCAGCAATTTATTTTTAAAATACGAAAATTTATAGTCTTGAGCATAGAGAGGATGGTGGGAGAAATGATCATGAACTTCTCATAATTCAATTATCTTAGGTTGTAATCAATCATGATCTACTTACTCAAATGAAAAAGTCAACCCAATTTGATCTAAAAATCCTTGTTAATAGTCATGGGTTACATAGTCCAAAAGGATCTTGTAGATCGAAATTAGATATTTATCCCACTAAGTGGGGTCAATTACATGGATCCTTTATTTTCCAATGCGTCCTATAGAGTCTCATATTTTCAATTAATTCTAATAAATTAATATCATATTTAATACAATATGCTCAAGTCTTTCTAGGTCTACCTCTGCCTTTTCTTAACATAAGTCGAATCTAAAACAACCATTCACCTAAACAAAACAAGAGATGGTCGATCTTTAATGTGACCAAACCATCTAAGACTACTCTATCTAATTATGTCTGCCACTGGAGCTACACAACTCTATCACACAAATATTCATTTCGCACTTTATCTCTAAGTGTCAAGCCACTCATCCACCTAAGCATTCTCATCTCGGCAACACTTAACTTTGTTTTATGCTTCTCTTTTAAAGGCCAACATTCTGCGTCATATAGCATTGCAGGTCTCACCACCATCTTATAAAATTTTCCTTTCAGTCCAAGCGCTATTTTCCTATCACACAATTGTCCCGAAGCATTCCTCCACTTCAGCCAACCAACTTGAATTCTACTAATAACATCTCCATCTATATCAACAACACTTTGAACAATATACCCGGGATATCTAAAGCATTCACACCTTTTAATAATTTGATCACCCATGGTTACAACTCTGTCACTAGAGCTGCTACTACTAATATTTATTTTTAGTTCTACTTAAATAAAGACCTTTAGACTCCAATGCACATCTCCATAATTCAAGCTTTTCCTGAACTTTTTCTCTAGTCTTATCCACAAGAAGGATATCATCAGCGAAAAGCATACACCATAGTACATCCTCCTGTAAATGTCCAGTAAGACCATCCATAACTAAAGCAAAAAGAAACGGGCTTAAAGCGGATCCCTGATATAATCTAGCTGAAATAAGAAAATATTTGGTCAATTCTCCTTCTCTTTAAACACAAGTAACAACTCTAGTATATCTTTAATGACTGAATATAAGTCATAACAACTACTTTCTTCTTTTGAACTCTCAAAAGGATTTCTCTTGGAAATTTATTGTACATTTTTGTCAATAAATAAAAATCATATGTAGATCCTCTTTATTCTCTTTGTACTTCTTCATCAAACCTCTCAATAAATGCATAACTTTCATAGTAGACCTACATGGCATAAATCCAAACTTATTATGAGATCTCTTTGTAACAAGTCTTAAACTATGTTTAAATACCCTCATCCATAATTTAAAGTATGGCACATTAACATAATTTCATTATAATTTGCACACTCTTATGCATCGACTTTATTCTTAAAAAAGAGGATCAAAAGACTCTTCATCCACTCCTCAGACATGCTTTTAGTTTTTAAAATAATATTAAAGAATTTAGAAAGTCGAGAAACTCTCAAATCTCCTATATATGTTCATACTTTAATTGGGATAACATCAGGTCCTACTGATTTTCTACCATTAATTTTCTTTAAAGTATTCTCAACTTTTTTTTTACTAATGCGACGGTAAAAATAAAATATTTTATTATTATTAGCGATATTAAGATCACTAAGGTGGATCGCATTTTAAGAAACTTCATTGAATAGTATATCAAAAATAACTCACACACCTATATTGAATATGTTTTTCAAAACAAAGTATTTTTTTTATCTTTAATATTCTTTACTTGAGTTAAATCTATATATTTTTTTCTCTTTGTTTGGCTAGTTTATACATATATTTTCACAATTTTTAGTATCTAATACATTATAAAGAACACAAAAAATAGAATTTTTAGCGTCATAAATTGTTCTCTTAGACTCATAATGGGTAACCTTATATTTTTTTCAGTTCTTTAAGTTATTACTTTTAAACCAATTTTTGTAACAAAATTTTGTATATTTTATCATTTCTTGCATATTACTCTTCCACAACAAACTATTTTTGTTTATGAATTTTTTTTTATTCTCAGAGTATCTTTTTGCCACATGTTTAATAGTGCGTGTTATTTATCTCACATAAAATTTACTTTTTCATAAGCATCACAAATCTTGAAATCTTGAAATTTACTCATAAAAATAATTTTATTTGTCTATTAGGAGCCCCCATCTAATTTTATAACAATAATTCATAGTATTTTTTATCTTACAACTCTTCATCTTAAAATCTAAAACCAATAATCGATGTAGAATACTTAAATTCTCACTTGGAATGACGCTTTACATTCACAACAATCTCTTTTTCTCAAAAGAAAATAATCAATTTATTTTTTATTAGATTCATGCTTATAAGTAATAATATGCTCATATATTTTCTTAAATAAAGTATTAGCGATAACAAAACCATACGCTAAAGCAAAATCAAATATGTTTCTACTGTCTTCATTAGTCAATTTAAAATTGTAGTCATCATGAATACTTCTAAAATATTTTACCACTCTACCAACACGCTCATTTAAATCTCCTCCAATATTTTTTTTTTAATTTAAGAGATATAATTTGTATTAATTCTTACAGGTCATTCCAATATTTTTCTTTAGAACATATATCTGAAACTAATTGAGTAACATAATCACTTAAAATATTAAAATCAATAATAAAAATCTTAACATCAACAACAATCTTAAGGGCTATAATTTTATCTCCAACTCTGCTAATTTTTACAACCTCATCTTTCCAACTCATATCTATAATTACATCTACACCATTTCTAGTGTGACTTCTACCTAAATATCAAAGTTTAAAATTGAAGCTATCAATTTCCTTAGCATTTTCTCCAACCAGTTTCTTGAATACATAAGACATTTATCTTCCATTGAACCATAATATCAATTAATTCATTTAATTTACCTGTAAGTACTTATATTCCAAAATCCTATACTAATATCAGTTTCATGGACTAAGTTCTTTACACGCATCCATTATAAATTTGAGAATCCTTACTTATTTGACACTAGACCCAGGCACAGTTGTAGTAGCCCTTGCACACTATTCACTGTATTCATACCATATAGCGAGTCGCTTCCAAGGGAGACCCTAGAATTTATACAAGGATCTAAAGCATTCATGTCATGATTTTTCAATAAATTTTATGCTGGTTATCGACTACCTAACGCAACTCTCCACTTTCTCATCCAGAGCTTAGAACCCGACAATGACAGTATTTTGTGACCTATCAAGTGCACTTCATGATTCACTATCAAAGAGCTTACTTGATCCGGACATGATTATAATTTAATATTGTCATTTTATAATGAAATCAATCCCCCGATCATTATTATTCTTTCTTGTAACGCTATTTGATAGATAAACCACTGTTAGAGGATATGTGTCACATTCTTAGTAAAATGAGATATTTGAGAGTACTTATGAGATAAATGTAATATAATATAAAACCTTTGCAAGCTTGGGCTAATTTTATATTTTTTTATCATGGAAAAACGATTGCAAATGGCGAAGAGATCTTGCATTAAGCTGTGGATAGTACATTTCATCTAAAGTTTCTATATTCACAATTTTTTTATTCTTAAATTTTTATCAGTCTAAGCCTAATATAATTTGAAATTTTTTTAAATTCATTGTGTCATAATATCAACTCTATCTTTACACATAAATGATCGAGTTTGCAGGCTAAAGTCATTCTTGCATTTTATGACTATAGATCGCCAAAAGTTTTCAATTGAAAATAGTTTTTTTAAATAAAGGACCTCGAATCATATGTAAATTGAGAACAAAAAATTGTTTTTCATTAGTTTTAAAGTTCAGGATTCAATTGTAAATTTACTTACCTAGAAAACCCACTTTTGATTGACGCTGTGATAGTAATCAAGAGGAAGTCATGTTAGCTTTGATCTTAAAGACGATGATTGAACTTCAAAATATTAAGATAAATGAACCCAGTCTTTGCCCTATGAGCAAGGCAGCTCGCTCAAGAACGCATGCAATATAAGAGTTTGAATTTAAAAAAAAAATACTAAAATTCAAAGTAATCACATGCTTTTCAAAGTAATCGCATGCTTCTTGAAGCAGAGAAGCTTAAAATTTGTATTGTTTTTAATCCATACAACATGCCCTAGCATTAGGTTCGCATTTCAGTTTGTTTGTCAAAACACATGCGGATAAGTTTATTTATTTAAGTGCATTCGCACAACTTCTAATGAACTAAAATAATGCATGTGCACAATTTTGAATGAAACTACATCTAGAATGATGCATTTTCACAATTTTCAATCCACTTGTATAATGTACTATCACGACGTTCAATGCACTCGCATAAGACATTCAAACATTTTTAAAGTATTTGCAAAATACAGTTGCATATTTTATTAGGTATTTATGTGATGCATTTCCACACTTTTTTAGGCACTTTGAAAGCTACATCATGATACATGCTCATGATTTGAAAAGAAAATGTCTGCATTTTAATTGTCTACGCAAATGATTGTCATTACAAGCACGCACGGTGCTTTATTTTTAAGTTTAAAAACCAGCTTTTATGCGTGGATTCAATGGTGAATATCATAAATTAAAATCTTTCAAGTATTTCAAGGTGATATAATTGTCTTTAGATGATTGTATTTTAAAGTAACTGACCCTGCAATGAATAATTTTACTTCCTATAAATAGATGGCCCATTAGTTCATCTTCGCCATTTAATTTCTCATCATGCCTTAAGGGTCATGAATAATAGATGCGTTTTGTTCTTGCTCGTAAGTGGCCTATTCTATTCCCTAGAAGTTCTCGTTCAGCTGTAGTTGAGAATTTTATCATCATGCATCATTCTTGTATGTGTGTGTGTGTGTGTTGTAAACTTTACATCTACATCATTTTCATGTTTCATCAGTGCATGCAAGAGTCAATTTAATTACACAAAATTGAGGTATTCTTGATCAAAATTTTAGGAGCATTTTGACACCACCCCAGTAAACAAGCACTTAGAAATTGTTGATAGTACCCATCGCACCAAGGAAAATATGTATGAGTGGTGTAATATGTAAACATCACGGCCAGGTCTCCTACCCTGCTGTGCCAAAAAATGCATGTATAAATCTTCATATTTGCATGAAAAGTTTTAAATATTCCACGATTCAAAAACCTAGCACCTTTGACTCGTTCCCTGAAGTTTACCACAAATAAACAAATATTTAGAAGCTAACAACAAGAGAAACAGCTGTGAATGCAAGAATAGAAAATAGCTCCAATAGCATAGATCATGACCACCATTATCAGCTTGATCAAACTATTTGGGTTTAAACACAAATGGAAAACAGAGGCATTCAAAAGCGTGAATAGAAGATTAGCATACTCGATAGTTCTTCCATGGAGGATGCCAAGCAGGACGGGGCCATTTGCTTGGAATTCGTTCAATAAGCGCCGATGTTGATGGATGCCTTCAAGGGTAAACAAAACTTGTTGTTATGTCAAAGTTTGAAAATCAAATATTAAGGTGCATAGAAAATAGGGGCATTTACATACATAACATTTAATTGCTATGTATTTCATATCTAACACCTAAAGTTTATTTTTTACATTTATACAACCCAAATCTTTCATATCACACAAAAAAATAACATTATTTTTATTTTATAAAAGCTAAATACACCTTTTCATGCATAGGTAGGGAGGCATATATGTAAAATTGAAATTTAGGTGTTAGATATGTGAACACATAGGAATTGAGTGTTGTATGTAAATATTTCTAGAAAATATAGCAAAAATTCATTAATATGCCCATCAAGCATCAAAATGTTTTCAAACACCATAGCAAAAAAACTCGCATGCTAACACAAATAGCATTACTACAGCCATCATTTCATTAATTGAGCGTATTAGAAGCATATTATTTACATTGATAAGGGTTTTGATATGCAAAAATTCATGGTTGTTTTCTTTACTAGAAAGTTTATGGAAATCGACTAGGACAATCGTCTGATGGTCTTTGGATTGATTGTTCCGATGAAAATGATGTCATTTAAATGATGAACCATTGTCCTTTCTTTTTAGCGTGAGGAGTGTCGAAGGTTTGTACTCAAACCTACTCAACTCAACTAAACTCAACTCATATTTTGGAGGCCTAAAGTGGGGAGTAATTTCTATGCCAGCAAGTTCATTTAATTAGGCTATTCATTTATTTTCTTTAATTTTGGCCCATGTCCATGAACGATGATGGAATTTTCACTTTTCAAGTCCCTAAAAAATGGGAAAAAACTTTTGCATAACCCCACAATGTAAAATGATCTAGTGTTTAACTCTGAGGAATTTCACTAGAAACTTTGATAAATATCCCATATCAACCTAGAAGAGAGGTACGAAAGAAAATTTTAATCCAAATACCATGTCAAAGAAACACATTGTATATGCTAATGAGCAAAGCGTCAAAGCCAAATATCTCTATAACGTCGTGACAATCATGTGTCAGTGATGTAAAAAAGCACTTAATAAGATAAGGCGTCACCATTGTGCCATGAAAATCTCACATGGGCGACATCGTTGGTTTCAAATCTACGAGAATCTATCAACAACATCAATAAGATGTCAATCAAGAAGGTAAGAGAGCAGGGTTAAGGTTAAAGAGCACTCCCTATATCTCGAGGAAAATTGTTGTCAAATTATTGTAGGGTTTCACCATTTTTTGTTTTCATTTTCTCACCACACCCCAAGCAGAGAATATCCATCCCTTTTCTCCCTAAACAACATGGAATATAAAAGCACAAATGATTAGAGGAGTTGAATTGTTAATTTTAAGGGTTAATGAGATTTTTGCACCTGGATGCTTGTGTCTATCATAAGGATGATTAAGTTTATTGTTTAAATGAAGATAGCGAGTCCAATAGCATGCTTAAGTTGCAATTTGTTGCTTCAAATCAGGCTCTTTTGGTTCGAGAAAGTTTATTTCAAACGCACATTGGCCTAAAAAACTTAGTGAATCAAGCCTATATGATTTTTACTTGAGTTATATACTATTTTGTTGATTGGCCCTTTACCAAATTTGATCCAAGTATAACCAGTATTTGAAGAACTAGAGACAATGGGCCAAAGCATAAGCTAACATTGTGTGAGTGAGTGTGTGTAGGTGAACCAAAGTTGCAATACCCCCAAATAAGTGAAATAAATATAAATTTCCCATATTTGGGATTATTTAATAATGAGAGAGAAATAACTTTTTTACACACATGCTTATAGAAAGGTTCATATAGACTAACCTATTTCAAAGGATAAATTACCTCATCTACAATTTCACATTCTACGAATTAATCGTAATATTTGATGGACATATTCCATTTCTAACGGAATACAATATCTTCAATCAAATTCAATAGAACAAAGATGGTAGCTCCCGAAAACTTTTCATACCATTCTTGGCTAATCTTTTCACATAAAAAGCCTTCCTACCATTACATAATAAGGCAAAAACTTCAATCAGACTAACACGTTACAAAAAGAAAATTGAGATTAGGCTAAACCTTACATTGAAGAATATAGAATCTTTCATTTCCAATCTTAAATCATTTCTATTCCTAAGGCGGTTCACTTTGGTAAGCCCCGAGACAGCTTTATTTATGCCATAGTGGAATTCACTTGCATGTCTAATAGCTCAAGAATAAATGAATAGCTTTAATGGATTCCAACTTGACCAACAAATATCACAACTGACAAAAGAACACGTCTTATCTTCTCTGAAAAACAACTTAAGATTTAACTGTCACGTGAAACCACATTCATTTGCAGCAGATTCGTAAAATTTTCAAATCAGGGGAGTTATTTTGATTCCAAAGCCACTTATTTCCTGCTGTTATGTCATTTGTTGGTGTAAAATCATAATTAGCGTGTTTGACAAACTGTGCCGTGTATAAAGATCAAAGCTAAGAGGCCAAATGCATCTCTTATCAGAAATAGAACAAAATAGACAGGAGGAATCCCTGCATAACGAGCTCGCCTCAGGTTATGACTCGCCCTCCCTGTAGAGGTGTAAACGAGCCGAGTTTGAGCGAGCCCAGTTCTTACTCGTGTTCGGCTCATTCAAAAAAAAAATTTTGTTCAAAATAGCTCATGTTTGAAATGTCTCGTGATTAGCATGGTTGTGTTTTGCTTGATTTGAATTCCCTTGTTCGTTTCAGCATGTGTTCGGCTTAAAATTAGCTCGCATGATTCAAGAAACAACAAAATTTAACATTTTTTTAAATAATACATAAAAAATCAATATAAAAATGTTCATGTTTGGCTCATGTATAAACTCTCAAGAAATGTTTCTATTCGGCTCACTACTTAACGAAAAAAATTTAACACATGCTAATTAGCGAGTCTAGCACAAGCTATTCTCAGAGGACGAACTTTTTTTACAGTCCCACCTCCATGCAATAAGTCATAACTTTGCATCCCTAACTCAAGTTTGGACTGAAACAATACTTGTTCCTTAACACATGGTTGCGCATTCCAACCATTAGGCTAAAACTGCTGAGAGCCATCAATTTTTTGTGCTAGACTAGCTATAAAATGCAGAAGTGCTCTCTATGAAGTTGAAAAAAAGGAAAAAAAAAAAATGAAATAGAGGAAATGAAATAAAGATTAAAGTGGAACAATAAATTCAAGAATGCAAAGCTATGTCTAAATCTAGTATAACCTTCAAGTTAGGTCAGGGGTTGCCTCCGAAGATAAGTTGTAGTAATTCCAGGTCACTTCTCCACAATCAACAAACATTTGCAAATCAAGCCAGGTGAAAATGAAGAATTTCTAGACTAAGCATAACCCAAAAAAATGTAATTGGGCAACATTAGGTTGGAAAAATGAATATTCAAGCCAAAAATATTGGCCAATCCTCGTACTTAATTGGTTTAAGCTGCTATATAGATACAGTGCAAAAAGAGGAACAAAGGAGGGAAAAAATATAAAAAGAAACCACAGAGAAAAAATGTAATAAGTATTTCTACATATTAAAACAAAGGGGTGGCAAAACTTAAAGAGGTAATAACAATTATCATAAAAAAAGAGGGCAAGAATGAGTTCAAAATCATAAATAAAAGTATAATGGAAATCGAGACCAAGAGCAAAGGGAGATATACATGGCCAAAACAAGACCGAAACTTTCATGCATCCTTTTGATCCAAAAAAAACCAAAAAAGAAGATTTATATGCATACCACTTAATCCTTATGTATTTAAATAGCTAGCACCTAAACTTCAAGTTTTACATACATAACATCTCACGTATGCATGAAAAAATATATTTCACTTTTAAAACTTAAAATGGTGGCTTCATGTATGTGAGATAAAAAAGATTTGGGTGGTATAAATGTAAAAATTAAAATTTAGGTGTTAGATATGTAAAATACAGGAATTATGTGGTTGGATGCTCCCCAATAAAATAAATAAATAAATGAAAACCTGCGCAAAAACTATGGGAGTAAATTGATCATTTTAAACTCAGGTGCTCCAGACAAACAAAACAATAAGAGCCGCTTTGGTTCCCTATAAATGAAAGAACTAACACATGCACCTCTAAAAGTTTCTTCGAACTACAAGAGAGAGAAAGTTGTAAATGTCAGAATCATTCAGATCACTTTCAAGCATGGGAGTTCTCTGCTTTGATTTCCAACTAAATGATAGAAAGCATTTTAATTCTCTCACTACGCAATATGGACGCTGCTTGCAAGGTAACATATAGACCCTGAGCATTAAAATGAAAAACATACCTATCCTTAAGGGTGTGCATTCATTGGTAAAAAAAAATAATAATAAAAGCAGCAAACCAGACCGTTAGTTTGATTGATTCGGTTCAGTTTTAAAACAGTGGATCGGTTTATTTCATTTTAAATTAATGCTTGATTTTTTTAATTTTTCATTTTTTTAATCTTAATTAGACAAATAAACCAAAAACTGAATAATATTAGGATTAGAAAATTAGATTTATTTGAAAAAAAAGAATTTGAGCATACCACATATTTATTTTGATTTAGTTTGAATTTTAAAATTTTAAAAATATTATGAGAAATAAAATTTTAATTTTGAAATAGAAACATAAATTTTAATTATTTCGGTTTTGAAATAGAAACAAACTTTATTTTAGTTTGCTCCAAACCAAATTATATTTAGGTTTGGTTTAGATCAGGTTTAGCAAAAAATTTGGTTTGTTCGGTATTTTAGATTTCGAATTTCGATTTCATTCAGTTTGACAAATTTATGAACTGATCCATCCAAATTAACTGTGTGCAAACTTCACCTATTCTTCCATATTTGAGAAATTTTACAATTATAGTTTTGTAAGAATAATGAACCAAGGATAAAAGACTAAAGTCGCCCAAGCTACAAAAACCAAAGAAAAAAGTGTCTGTATAGACCTGTCAGAAGAACCGGAAATTGACACCACAGCACCAGTGATGCTTCTACTAGGAATACCTGTCTCCCTAGCAAAAATTGTCACGGTTACTTATGAAATCCAATAATTTAAAGAACCACAAGAAAATACAATGAAATACATACAATGTTTTTAATGGCATTGTTGGCCCGAGCACAATAGCATTTTCACCCTTTGGAAGATCTCTAACATCATCTTTACCTAAGAATATTTCAAGAACAAGTTCAATGTAAGATCCCAACTAAACCATTTCCTTTTTGAAGCAACAAATTGATAGACAGATATTTTGTACATATTGATGAATCATTAACAAAACTACCATGAAAGATGCATATACTATTACTTCATTAAACTCTATAGCATGGCTTCATAAGTACAAGAAAATGATTTTTCAACAGTATAAATTTACGTTTTGAAGTTTGGAAGATTTGCATAGATACCACTCAATGCATATGTAATTACATACAAGACCTAAACTTCAATCATTATATATATATACCATCTTTCCTATGCATAAAAAGGTATGTTATACATTTTAAAGTGAAAAAAGTGGTATTTTTAATGTGATAAGAAAGATTTCTGTAGCATAAATGTAAATGTAAAAAAGTATATTTTAGATGTTAGAATGTAAAAACATATGAATTGGGTGGTATGTATGTAAATGCAAATATTTAACCATGATGCCAGTAACCATTTTAAAATATTGATTTAGAATTCAAGGAACAAGGAAAATCTACGAAGGGTCAAACTCTCCAATCACCTGGAAGAGCCAAAGCTGAAGAGACAGGCAGTTTATCCCTTTGGGCCTTTGCATCATTGCCAACTTGATCTTGGCCTTTATCAGAGGAAAGATTCTTCACCGAACCATACTCTGCATTCAGCTTCAAATAAGGACGCCACAAAAATAAGCTGTCAATATTTCTTCTTTCCAGAAAAATAATGGTCTTTACATGACACCACACAATTTTTATATGTTTTCATATTTAAAACCTAAATTTTCATATTTAAGTACTCCTTAGACTTTAAGGAAAATTTTATAATATGTTGGTGAGACCTGCAATGCTTTGTGGCGCAGAATGTTGGTTTATAAAAGAGGAGCATGAAACTAAGTTAAGTGTTGTTGAACTGAGAAACTCAGCTGGCTGAAGCTGAACCAAAGCCTACTGAGAGGACTTAGGTGGATGAGTGGTTTTACACTTAGAAGAAACAATAAAAAACAAAGTAACACTGACCTTATAGCTGATTCGAATCTGCTTGCTGAGAAATGCGGCGAGCAGGATTTAAAGCCAAAAAAAAAAAAAACAAAATTAAACATGATCAGTTTCCAGAAGAAAGATTGAAACGGACTAGAGAGAGCGACGGGGTACGATGGAGAATCGGGAAGGTTAGGGTTTCGAAGGAACGGAGACGAAAGGAGGGAAAGGAAAACCTTGCAGGATCAGAAGGAGTGTAGTGACCGTGGATCGGGGAGAAGAGATCGAGGGCGCGTTTCAGGGATTTGAGGCTCAGCTTCTTCAGAGACTGTGGCTCGACAGGCTCCATTGCAGCGGCGGAGGAGGCGGACAACGATCCCGGCATCGGTGGCGCTCTCTCTCCTCCCCGGTCACAAAACCCGGAATTAATTGAGAAATCGAGTCCTTTATTTTTTTATAAGATTCACATGAATAACTACTTATGTATTTGTTAGGGTTATGAAAATGAAAAATTATTTTATGTTGATAGATCACAACTTCAATCACAATACGTTATATGTGCGGTTCGATCCTGTCATGCATTAAACTATTCAGTTTTATATATTCAGTTCATACACGTGGCGCATTGCGGTTGTAGTTCTGATACAGTTTTGCATTTTGACAGAACCCTTGATGTACTATATTTTTGTACGTACGACAGTTCAGATGCAGTCGCTTCGCCGTAGATCACGCAACAACTCTTTTAAGCTGTAGTCCGAACACGCGATCGCCGCAATAATAATTTCTTCATATTACATTGCTAGAGTTACACGTTGAATTCTCAAATATTTTCTTGAATACACTTAAATTTCATTTTTTTTATATATATAACTTTTATTATGCATAAAAAAATTGTATTTCACCTTTTCTTTTAATTAGATATTAAATATTTTGATGATATAAATGTAAAAAAATTAAATTTAGATAATTAGTTATATAAATACATAAGAAATAGATGTATGTATGTAAATACCCCATTTTAAAAGGAATTTTGAATTTAAATGTCTTGTAATGCATAAATTGGAAGAACTTTTTGAGACATATGGCACAAAGTTTGTTTATTATGAAATCATTCGTTCTCATATGTCGAGACTCTCATCACATTGTGCTATACTTGTTATGCTCTCAAGGGTGCTTGTTGAACGTTGTAAATGTCATAATGTTCTTCATGAAGAGCCTCGTCTTCTCCTCAAACATTAATCTTCTCAATCTTGTATTCCTTTGCAAGCTTTAGTCACAATTTCTCTTCTCCTTACATGACGCTGATGATGTCAATGCTCATCTCCACCGAGCTTCTTTTATGAAATCATATTCTACTCACATGCCATTGAACTTGATGCGTGTTAGAAAATGTGGTTGTACAATAGTTAATTATTATCTTAGCAGGGTACGAAGATTCAACACACGCTCAAAAAGAGAGAAAACAACTAGTAATGATATCCAAAGTTTTTACCTGGAAAGCCCGTAAAGAGAAAAATCACGGGGTCTAACCCAGTTGAAGAGTTATAATAAAAATGATGATTATAACTATTATATATTTTATGATCGGTGAGAAAGAGTTAAAAAATCTTAAAAGTACAACGTTGAAGTGTGGTTGACTTTTTTGCAAGGAACGGGCGGCAAGTGATACCGATCAATGGCGGCCGACAGGTAGTGGTCGATGACAGTTGGCGATAGTCGACTGCGGTCAGAAGTTGTTGACGACATTAAGTGTTGCTCTAAGATAATCGACGGAGGCCGGATGCGACAAAATTGCTTGACAACAGTTGGCGTTGCTCGAGGGATGCAGTGCTCGGCGGCACTCGGTGGCAGTTGACGATACCAATAGTAGTGTCGGACTTCAACTTTTTCTTAAAGCTTCAAACACTTCCTCAAACCTCAAGCTTTCTCATACCTCAGGCACCCTCCCACCTCATGAGAAAGGTAGAACTCTATTTATAGAATCACTGGTGCAATTAATGTAAGAATATGAATCATTTTGATCGGACGACACTTGATGGACATTTGAGTGTCTCAATGATATCAATATGGAGTGACACTAAGCTCGTTGGAATCATCTTGTCAATATGCTCGATTTTGACTATTGACTCATCATAATAAACATTAATTTAATCTTCAAAATATGTAAAAAATACTTTCAAAAGTGGTTTAATAGCTTGTTTTGAGCTTGATACGATAGAAAACTTCTATAACGAAGCAATTGTTGTTAAATCCTCTTCTCCTCAACTATCATTCCGAACATGTCAAGCCATGTTCATAGTAGTTGAAATCATATTCCAATAAGTTCAAACCAATGTTTTAAATAAGGTACTAACACACATTTAAACTTTGATTTGAACAACAGATGTTAAAATAGTACAAATTATAATCTTAATATAATATGAATCTTATAGAATATTTACATAAGATGTAGAATTATAATATTCAATGTCATTTTAATGCATATAGTATATTTACTTATAGACCTTTATACAATTTAATTTAGAGTTAGTGTGACATTAATGACTTTTAACGGTCCAAATCACCACTCAGAAAACTCACCAGAAAATTTCTTGCTACAATTTCAAAAGGAAAACTAAAATAATTACAATAGTCAATATATACAATTTAATTTAGATAACAATAAAATTTATATTTTGCCTTAAAAATATCATTGAAATGAATAAATAAAATGAAAGATCCACGTACAGATAACTTAAGGCTCTGTTTGGGACAGCTGCAAATTACTAAAAATAGCTGTGAAACTGTTAAAAGATAATATGACGTTGAAAAACTGTAGTGACAATTGCAATTTTTTAATTTTTTTTTTTTTTAAAAAGTCGGACAGAAGCTAGAAAACTGTCATAACACCAAGTTAGGACTGATGGAAAAACACAAATTTCAGCCGTAATTTTTTTAAAAAACCGTCAAAGCTAGCTGTCTTTGTCACAAAGTTCTTATATCAATTTACGTAAATAAAACGTAAAACAATATTTTTTACATTTATACCACCAAAGTTCTATATATCACATAAAAATAATCACAAATTTTAATTTTTTAAAAAGTGAAATACACATAAATAGAATGGTTTATATATAAAAATGGGAATTTAATTATTACATGTATAAATAAATAAAAATTGAATGGCATGTATGTAAAAGTTTATAAATAAATTATAGTATACTAATTTTTCATTCCACCTCCATAGATGGCGATATACCTAAGTGAGTATGTAACCATCAGATCAAAATCAAAAGGTAATCGTTCATTCCCAAACAAAGCCAAAGAAACCCTAGACAGAGTCTCAACAGCCATTGCTCTTCCGCCGCCGCCGCCCCAGTCCCCGCCCCAGCAGCTGCTGCCGCCCCTCTGCATCCCCGCGCCACCACTACTGAGCCACCTTATTCCTCCAACCTTCCCCATTTGCCCAGCAATTAGCTTACATGACTTTCCCGTAACATATTTGTATCCCACTTCCAATTCAAAAGCCTTTTAATCCCTATCCGAGCGGAGTTTCGCAGGATGAGTGTTGTTCAACCAGTCGTTCCTGGAATCGAAGAAGTAAAGCCCAAAATTATATCAAAAGATGCAATCTTTAAGGAAAAAGAGAACGATTCGCTGGTCATGGGAGCTGATCATCTTTTACGCTCGAATAACCGCGGCTGTGGCTTCCATGCTGATGCTATTAGGGCACGAACAGCAAAGGATCAGGAGGTGGATGTAATCGGATGTGAGGAAGGGATTCCGATGCCTATCGTGAAAGCTGAAGTTCCGGATGCGGACGCTACGGAGCACTCGAGCTCCTTTGGGGACTCGTTTTCCGGCTCAAATGAGGAGATGAAGATTAGCACCGGTGATGTGGAGGTGGAGTCGCCGTTATGTATGGAGAATGGGCATCAGCGCACCTTCGAAGGACCTGTCCGGCTTTTCAAGTATGTTAATTTCTTATATTTTCTGATCGATTGCTTCTGCTCTGATTGTGCATGACATGATTTGTAGGTGATTGAGTTAAGTTAGTTTTGTTGAATGCTTGAAGCTTTGGAAAAAGGAATGGTGACTGTGTAATCTTTATTCAAGTTGGAGTTTTTCTTTGTTTGTTTAAATATTGTATCTTTCCCATAGGTAATGACCATAACTTTCTACAGGAATTTGTTGATCTACATTTGTCTGGGAAAATGCCTCTTAGGCGGTTTTGTTGTGGCAAGGAAGGTTGTGTTTGAAAAATGACTTTATAATTTAGTGTGTAATGTGTAGTTCAGGCATATTATGGTGAAATGATAAATAATTCACTGGGAAGGCTGTTGATAAGATAGTTTCTTAATTAGATTGTTTTAGTTGAGGAAATCTTTCTTTTTTTGCCATTTTAAATGTGTAATTTTGTCCATTTTCCATTGAAATTTGCATGCTTTACTTCATAAGCAGTCACTTTGGCTCTTCAATTTACATATGTAACAACTGTACTCCATTAATACCTCTCATGGTGCCTAGAACTTTAAAACCAACAAAAATATCAGTTAATCCATCACACTATCTTGCGAATTCACATTCCACCAATCCCAGAGTTATTTGCATGTGATTTTAATCCCTTTCCACTTTCGCGCATTCTCAATCTCATCGCCACCTTTGCATGCTCCTAACCTCTTTAATTTCTGAAATCCGCCTTGACAATGCATAAGGAAGTCACAATAGAGGTTGCTTGGGCAACACATTGATGAGGCTGGCATAGGTAAAAGGAGGTCATGACAGAGCTTTCCATGATGCTCGTCCATGAGACCGATGTAGGGAAAAGGAAGTCAGAATGAAGCTCGCAAGGGCAAAGCTAATGGGTCTAAGTAATGTAAAATATTGAATTTGGGTGTTCAATATGTAAATTGAAATGTTTTGAGTGCTATGTATTGAACACAGCCCCGCCCCTAAACTTTTAATAAAAGGGAAATTTACATACTAGCACACAGATATTTATGTATTTATGCATGTCATGCTCAAGCTTTCATATTTACACAGAATTTTGGTGCCCGTGCATGAAAATGTGTAGTTGACTTTTAAAAAGTTCTGATAGCATTATTTTTTATGTGATATTAATGATTTGAATGCTATGTTTGTAAATATGAAAGTTTAGATGTGAGATATGTAAATACATAAGAATTATGTGCTCTGTATGTAAATGCCCCCATCAAAGAAATTCTTTGCAGATAAACAATATGTATTTTGCGAAGACCTGCTCTTGTAGATGTTAAATTTCCTATCTGCATTCTAGCAACTTCTATAAACTTTTAAATTTACACATTAAATAGGTCATTCCATCGAAATAAAAATTTTTCTCAACTTCTCAGGAAGAAGAAAGTTACTGCCCATTGGAGAAAGTTCATCAGTCCTCTAATGTGGAGGTGCCAATGGTTAGAACTTCGGATGAAAGAACTGCAATCACAAGCTCTAAGATATGATAAAGAACTTGCGGCATACACACACGAAAAGCAACTACAGTTAAAAATGATCGATCTCGATTATTCTGTTTCAAAAGCCGTTCCTTTAAGCTCTAAAAGCCGCAGAAAACCAGCTATGAAGAGAAGAAAAAGGAAGAGAAATGAGGATTGTATTAATATACTGTCGTATATGTCGAACCATAATATATTCTCATACTATGGTATTTATTTTTGTTATTTTCTATTGGTTTCTTACTATTCTGTGAAACATTTATTATATTAGGATTTGCATATTCATGCAGAAAAAAAGAGAGGCGACACAGATGCCCACTCAGTTGATGATGACTTCTCCGATCACGGTAAACGATGCCTCCCATTCTCGCTATGATTGTTTTCCAATACTACGAGCTCATTTATGTTTGAGAAATGTGTCAATATTGTTATTTAACTCTGTCTTAGGGGTCATTTTAGTCTCAGAGTGTATACAAATGTCAATTTAGCCCCTAAACACTTTTAAAGGAGGCTATCATAATCCTTTTTTGGGGATTATTTCAATCTATATTAAAATATTCTGGGGACTAATTTGATACTTTTACAGGCTTTGGAACCAAAAGAACTTCATGTAAATTGTCAAGGGACTATTTTTGCACTTTGGTATATTTTTGTTTCTAAAATGTTAGCGCCATCAAAATTCTACTGCACGGGGAATCTGTTTTTAATTCTCTCCCAGATGTCCAATCACCACTATCTTTATTGGCAACTGACCCTCTATTTCCCAACCATGAAAATATACTTTCTCCTATCTCTGGCACAATATATTTACTTTCCAAAGAGTGAGTTGAGCTGTAACTATATATTTTTTTTAACAGAGAGATGATTGGTATTTAAACATTTTGTCTGTTGTAGTGAAGCATCGAAACTAAGTTTTAATAGAAGATTTCTAAGATGAGATTTCCCAGAAATGGGTATTAATTGTTGAAAGTTTTAGGACAATAAGGGATTGGGAGTGAGAGAGGGAGAGATAGAAAATGAAAAATGAGTGTTTACATTCTTTCCAAATGGAGCATTCTTTGTTCTTGTTTTTGATAATTTTTGGGTCATTTCCATACATGATACTTACCATATAATTCCTATATATTTACATATCCAACCCCTAAATATTTATATTTACATGCATACGGCTTAAATCTTTAACATCACATAAAACACACCACCATCATTATCTTTTCATGCATAGATTTATGACACTAATGTGTTAAGTGTAAATATCAAACTTTTGGTGTTAGATGTGAGAATTGTGTGGTATGTATGTAAATTTTCCTTTTTTTATACTTTAGTACAGCTTTTTCTGAGGTAAAGGTGGCAATTATTTTTGAAAGAAAATTTATGCTTGAAGAATAATTATTAACATAATCTATAAAGTATATAAAAAACATCTCCTAATTGTAGAATGGGATCTTTTTTGCCCTTATTATTTCTTACAAAACTCTTGCTTTTACTAGTAAAAATGTAGTTAGATTCAAGTTTGTCTCATCTAATTAAGTTATTGATCTCATAAGGCGGCCTTGCCATTATCAAATTTGTGCATTGAAGCTTAAAATCTTCTTGGACACTTGGGGCTTCTTTGGGATCTTTTTGTTTTTTTTATTTTTTATTTTTTATTTTTGATGCTTTAAGGCTATGCATGAAAAATATGTATTTGACTTTTAGTAATAGTAGAACTAAAACTGAATACATGAAATGTAATTTTAGTAATAGTAGGTCTAGTGACAGCAGTGTAACTTTGGGTGATCAAATTATTAAAAGGTGTGACCGATTTAGATATCTCGGGTCCATTGTTCAAAGCGATGGTGATATAGATGGGGATGTTAATAGTAGAATTCAGGTTGGTTGGTTGAAGTGGAGGAATGCGTCCGGCCTATTGTGTGATAGAAAAGTACCAGTTAGGCGAAAGGAAATTTTTATAAGATGGTGGTGAGACCTTCAATGCTCTATGGTGCTGAATGTTGGCCTTTAAAAGAGAAGCATAATGTTAAGTTAAGTGTTGCCGAGATGAGAATGATTAGGTGGATGAGTGGCTTTACACTTAGAGACAAAATGCGAAATGAATATATCCGTAAAAGGGTTGGAGTTGCACCAGTGACGGATAAAATTAGAGAGAGTCGCCTTAGATGGTTTGGTCACATTAAACGTCGACCACCTGATGATCCAATTAGGAGAGTAGATGTTTTAAATACAACTTATGTTAAGAAAGGCAGAGGCAGACCTAGGAATACTTGGGCTTATTGCATAAAAAATGATCTTAATTTATTAGAATTAAACGAAAATTTGACACTAAATAGGACGCAATGGAGAAAAAGGATTCATGTAGCCGACCCCACTCAGTGGGATTAAGGCTTTGTTGTTGTTGTTGTTGTTGACTTTTAAAATGTGGCAATAGTGCTATTTTTGATGTGGTGTCAAGTATTTGAGGGGCCATGTGTGTAAATATGAAAGCTTAGGTGTGAGATATGTAAATATATAAGAATTGTGTGCTATGTATGTAAATGCCCCCTTTTTTTTCACAATTTTATATTTCTCCTCTTTGTTGTGAATCAGTGAACGACATCACACGAGGTGGCGACGATCACTTGTGGGCTTTAGACTTCAGGGACGGCGACGGCGACCGCTCGCTCGAGCAAGTCCTTATGAATATTGAAGCTCTCCATTCTCGAGTTTTGAAAGTAAAGGCTTGTCTCAACCAGATAATGAGCACGAATATTAGAGATGCGCAAAGCCCGAGTTGTTCACTTGGCAATATCGGAAAACAAATCCCTGCCGGAGTTTCAAACAACTCCCCCCACCATGGTTCTGAGTATGAGATGGATGATATGGTTTTGCCTGGCAGTGCAGTCTCGAGCTTCGGAGATGCTCCAGATCTCGATATTATTGAGAGTACAATGGGCTTCTTGTCTGGTGCCGATGTACCTTTGGATCCAAATCAGTTGGTGGACTTCTGCAAAGACGTAAGTTTTCTTCTCTGGAGATTAATTAGACAAATTCTATTATAATACATAATGTTGCATTTGTGTTCATTTATTTGTCAAAAAATTCCATCTTTTATGGAATTTTTATTGTAGTTTTTGTGCACATGTTAACTTTGTCTGCATTGAGGCTCCCACAAGTCTGCATTCATGATTCCACTTATCTTTTCAACGACTGGTATTTTTTTTTGGAAGATTTACACATATACCACTCAATTCTTACATATTTATTTATCTAACACCTAGTATTTAATTCATACATATATGTTACTTTCCTTATGCATGAAAATGTGTATGTATCTTTTTAAAAATTAAAACGGTGATATTTTTGATGTTTGGGCGGCATTAATATAAAAAGCAAAGTTTAGATGTTAGATATGTAAATACGAGAGAAATGGTTGGTATGTACGTAAACGCCTCTTTTTATTAGAACTCATGCGTACACTCGCACGTGCTAGGCCTTGAACTCAATACTTTATGGCTATAGATAAAACTCTCAACCACCTGGCTAAGTGTGCTGCACTAAATTGAATGTTTTTATAGCTGTTCAAGAATAACAAATTCAAGGGCATTTACATACATATTACACAATTCATATGTATTTACATATCGATCGCTTAAAACTCTAATTGTTACATGTATAACATCCAAATCCTGTACAAAATATATAAAATATCACCAGTGTCAACTTTTTAAAAGTTGCACCTTTTCATGCGCATGCAAAATGTTATAAACATAGAAAAAGTTAAAATTTTGGTAAGAGATACCTAAATACAGAGGAATTGTGTGATATTTATATAAATCTTTCTAAACTCAATGAGATCATGTTACACACATATGTATATTATTGAAAATGGCTGAACTGAAGCCTCATCCGAATGCAGGATGTAGATGATGTACTGATAAACAATCATGCGGCGGACGAAGAACTCCATGAGTTTGGAGTCAGCCATGCGCGAGAGAAGCTGCACAGAGAAGCAGCTACATGCAAAGAACCAGATTCCGATGATGGGAGCACTGCCCCCTACCCCTCCCCCTCTCCCGCCTCCATGGCCGCCGACTCCGCACATCGAAGCCATGGAGGCGACGGAGTTGATGCTCCCCAGCAGCTCGTCGGCTACACAGGGAGGAGGAGAGGTCGCCGACCGAAGCGTCGTCGGCGCGGCGGTTCTGTAGCTGGGTGGAAGACTGAAAGGCCTCAGAAGAAAAGAAAATTTTGAGGTTAGAACTCTTCTCTGTAACTTTTTGTGTACTTACAAACTGGGATTCTTATGGTTTTGGAGATTGGAGCTGATGTATATAGGGGAAGACATTGTTGCAGATTTGAAGTTTGAGCTGTCTCAGAATTTCTCTGTAAAGTGCTTCAGATTTTCATTTTCTTTTTTTGATGATTTCATTGACGAAGCTTGCAATAAAATTTTCCTTTTTTTTGTTGTGTTTTATTTTGCTTTTGCCCCAGTTCTATGATATATTTATAGATTCATTATATACATACCAGTTAATTTTTATGTAAATCTTGCTTTTTTACTTCTATTTTGTTTGCCATGCATATTGCATAATATCAAAAACAAAAGAATTTGTGCCATTTACGTACATACCTTTCAATTCATATGTATTTACATTTCAAACCCCTACAAATTTGCATTTCGTATGTATACCACCCAAATCTTCAATAAAAGTAACACTATTGGCTTTTAGAAAATGAAATTCCCCTTATCATGCGCAAGTGGTTTATATGTAAAAATTAAAGTTTTCAAATGTTAGATATGTTAAAAGACATCAGAATTGAGTGTTATGTATGCAAAGCTTCCTAAAAGATAAAGTGACAAATCATTTGCATTTGTTAATGATATATATAAATATTCATCACATTAAGCGACAGTTTGTCAAAAAATTTCTACCACAAAAAGAAAAGAAAAACCTTTGTACAACAAAAACTTTTCATATAGAAATTGCTACAATGGGGTATGCTAATTATGTTCAAGCAAAAGCCAACAATTATAGGAATAATTGTGTAGTAACACTTGACATTACTATTCAATAATTAACTCCAATATTATTGTTTGAACAATCAAATTCTTGTATTTACATGTGCATTACATTGAAGTGTGGAGCATGGAAGAGCATCCACAGCAGCAAGGAAGCACCAACGCTCTCGCGTTTGCAGACAGAGACTGTGACGCGCCCTTGCTCATATGGGGCGCGCTGGCACCAAGGTTTGCAAAGCTCCCAACAACATTTCGGGTGCCTATGTTCGAGTGGCGTGACACTCCCACACTCAGGAGTGGCGTGACACTCCCACACTCAGGAGTGGCGCGAGTGCACCAGGTGTGATTTACTCTCCTATTTCAAGATCCTCCATTTGAGCGTTGAAGTAGAAAATCTCTTGCGTGTGGTGTCTCGATAGGTTTCTCGTGAAGATGAAACGAGGAAGATTTCAGCGAGCGTTTTTTGATTGTGAGAAGTAGAGGAAGGTTTGGAGTAGATTCCTATATAAGTTTCATTGCTTGTAGAGAAGAGATTCAACTGTGCATTTCTGTACATTTCTAGTTTTTCATAATAAAAATTTCTTGGTGGTGTGCCTCTGTGGGTCTGTTTCTTGTTATTCGGGCTTTTAAACATAAATTTTGGTATGCTTTTTCGATAATTGTTTTGTTCTGTTTTTGTTTGAATGTTTGTTCTGATTTCTCGAATCGGTGTGATCCATCCTAACAAAGACATGATTGACTCAGTGATAATTCGATTGAAGCCGAAGCACACGGATTTAGTCTTTTGATCATGAATTTTGATATTTCAGCGAGACTTTGAAAAAAAAAGAAAAAACATTATTTTTTATACCAACATATCAAACACATTGGCCATCAATAGGAACAGTTCCCTGATAGATAGACAAAGAATGGTGAAAATAATATTGATGGATGTGGGAGATACATATCTGCACTGGCATATATCTCCCAACAAAAATAAACAGATTGTCGATTTTCCATAGCCGAGTTTGTGTGTTTCAGTATGTATGTATTTTTATTCGGAATTTGAATTTCTGCCATCTTTCAGGCCGGAGATAATGTCTTGATTGTGGCAGCCACCTTCGTGATGGGGAAATTATTCCATATGGGCAACGTATGCTGCGATACTTACGGAATCTCTAAATAACCACCGAATAACCAACGAATAACTTACGCGATCTTGTATTTTAGGATTATCTAGAGGTTATTAGCAGGTTATTGCGGTATTATTCCGAATAATCAATGAATAACCTCCTAATAACACCCTAATAACCTCCGCGGTTTCATTTTATATTTTTTATCTTTTATTTGGGTATTGTAAGGTTATTGGAAGGTTATTGCTCAAATTACGCTGTAATAACTTTCTAATAGCCTGTCAATAACCCCCGCAGTTTCATTTTAATGTTATTCACGGGTTATTCGCTGGTTATTCGATGGTTATTTGGGAATTCGTACGCAGCGCTGCGTACGTTGTCTGTATAGAATAATTTTCCCTCGTGATGGTCATAAAAATAAAAAAAAATAACGACAACATGGTCTGAGAGATCAGTGTCATGACTATACTTGAGATTTTTTTGGGGGTGGCTTTAGTTTTTTTAAAAGTGTGTTAAACTGTGGTGGAGAAAATAACTGTTTAGAAGGTTGCTGCGACAATTATATATATTGATACCTTTCTTGTAGTCACAACATTTTAACATGACAGATTAAAAAAGAAAAAAATTTCTGTTACAAAAATTTTTAGAACGGACCAAAACAATGGTCATGATATGAAATGCAAAATAGACATAAAGATATCCCAAACAGACCTTTAATCGAAAGGCTAAGAAATGAAGATGAAGTTGGGATAAGACGAGAGGATCAGATCATCCTGAACTCACCATCTCATTATGTGTGTGTGTGTGTGTAGGCTAAGAAATGAAGATGAAGTTGGGATAAGATGAGAGGATCAGATCATCCTGAACTCACCATCTCATTATGTGTGTGTGTGTGTGTGTGTGTGTGTGTGTGTCTATATATATATATATATATATATATATATATATATATATATATATATATATATATATAATTAATTAAAAAAATTAATTGCTTTAACTTTATAAACGTTCAAAGTAAATATTGCGTAATTGTTGTGATTTGGTATTTAATATGGTGATTGGAACTCATTAAATTGTTTTATTTATCAGATTAATACTTTATATTCAGTCGATCTTAGTAAATATTCCGCACTAGCTGACAAACTGACCTACCAGATGTGCATCTGAAGGACTGTCAAGCTCGCCTCACTGATGATCCTCGAAACTGATAGAATGAAAAAAATAAAGACTGACATCAAGGATTGACATCTACCACGTCCTCATTTATGAGCCGCCTGAAATTCACATTAAAATCTTTTCGAGATGCCATTGATAGATTTTTGACATCATGACTCCTATTTTAATGGTTTTCTTAACATGTATAAATAGATGGGAGAGAGATCCAAGAGAAATGATAGAGTTTTCAGGCATTTGTTTTGGGGATCTCATGTTGTGGCTCTTTTCGAATCTCTTTTACTCCTTCATTCTGTCTTGTTCATTAAATCATCTTCTCCACTCTGCCGAGAAAGGATCAATAAGGAAATACACAATGTAGGCCTAAAGAACCCGTTCCTTCTCTTCTATCACCCCCTTACTTCCTAGATTGTGTTAACTCACAAACAATACGAGACCCGACATCCTAAAAGGTTCATCGTCGTAAATGGTGCAATGATCGTGGAGTTTGTTTATACACAAACTCAACAAGAAAATTTCAAGCAGGAGAAATAGTAAAGGAATACGATAGATTGTAACAGAGAATTTGTGATACAACAAATCAATGAGCTAAGAGAATAAATGATGAAAGCAATACATTTAATGGGACTAGGAACCTCTAGATCTCGTTGTTCACCTCCATTTCTTTGTTGTAGCCAAAATGACATCCTTAACATTTTGTACTAGCCAAACACTATCATACATTTTGACAATTACATATCGTAAGAGGAATGCATTAATAACTAATAACGTGAAGAACATATATCTTTCATTCTCTTAGTTTTTCTATAGTAATCCGTCGAAAAAGCAAGAGAATTAGAGAACTAAATATACACAAAAATTAACTTTTGTGATTCAAAACACATGTCTAACAGACTTTATGGGCAGATAAGCCCATCTACTTAGAAGGTATAACCATCACCGAAATGATCTGCGAAGGTGATCCGCTGACCTCATTCGCCAATGTTTCAGTTGTTTTGTACTAGCTGGCGAGCTGAACTGTCAGATTCATTTGCGGACTGATCATGAAAATAGGCTTGCTAGATCGACCCAACAAACTGAGCAATCAGATTCATCCGATACTCGAAATTGACATAATAAAAAAAAAGTCAAGATTTACTTTAATGTTTGACTTTTTTTTTTAGTTACAGTTTCACCCGGACTAGAAAGTATTTAAAGAATAATTTTTAGTTTGGTTTATATTTGGGTTCTTTCAATTTGAGAGGAGCTCAAAGAGATGGAACATAAATTTAATTCTATAATATGTACTTCAAACCTGTTATTATCTCTTATAATCTCCTGGCTAAGAAAATATTTTTTTATAAAATGTCCTCCAAATTCTTTGTATTTGCATATTTAATACCTACAATTGCTATTTTTATATTTATGCCCCCCAAATCCTTCATATCACATATGTAAAATTGAAATTTATGGGCTGGAAATGTAAATACATAAGAATTCTGTGGTATGTATATATGTATATCTTCTTCTACTCATCTTTACTTTGCTTGTCATACATATTGTATAATATTAAAAAATAAAAACTGACCTCATTAATGGCGCATGAAGGCCATTAAAATTTCGTGCTTTTACATTCTACACCCCGGTTCCTATTTATTTACATATCTAACCTCCATACTTTACTTTTTATCTTTACACAACCCAAAGTTTCATATCACATCATAAGCGTCACTTTTTTAACTTCTAAAAAGTGATACACACACGTACGAAAAAAATTTGTGTACGTAAAGCTTACGCAGCTCTGTGTACGTAAACTAATGGAAGGCGGTCACTTCTGTATAACCTCTGTGCCACTTATTTATAACTTATAAATATAAGAAAGTTATATGGAGGTTACAGACATGTTATAGTAAGGTTACAGAAGGTAAAAACACGGAATACCCTCCTTGTAACATGTTTTAACCTCCTTGTAACCTCGTTTTACGTACGCAGCGCTTGGTACGCTTTATGTACGCAAATTTTTTCCCACACAGACACGCACACACACATACACAAAAAAATGAAAATTCAAGTGTTAAATATGTAAACACCACATTTTCATGAGAAATTATTGCATAAGGAGTCCTGATGCAGTTTTGCATAGAACTTCAATCAGTGTTTGCCATGTGTACATGCAGACCCCTAATTTAATAAATGAGTGGGTCTGCCTGTACACGTGACATACCCTGATTGGATGCGAGAAATTGAAAAATGCACCTCACAGAACAACCACATTATTATTTTATTCATTAAATGATGATAATATAAATAAAATTTTAACATCTCAGAACAAAAATTGCAGAATCAACCTCTGAACATCAAACACATTGGGCACTATTAGGACCAGCTCCCAGATAAATTTCAGAAGAATGGAAGTAATATATCACATGCGGGTTTATGTTGATATTTGAATCGCCAACCAAGTCTGCAAAGGCCACAGTTTTTTTGACACTTATATTTTTATCTTTTACTGCAAATTTAAGTCTGTATTTTATCAGCTTTGGATCATATTCATACGGCTCAACTTGGGCAGATATCACCCTGCAAAAGGTACCTGCTCGATTCATCATAGCATATCTTGCCAGAGCTATTGCAAAGGATTCATTATTTAGGTCTTGAATTTCCTGCATCCTTCGGGCCGTGAATGGAGCTCTCATGGTGGCATCCGCCATAAAAATGAGGGAGATAACGAGCGCATGGCTGAGAAGATGATGACGAGAGATCAACAGCATGATGATACGAAGAAAATAACTTCTTAGACAATAGTTTTCTTACAATCACCACAGTTTAACATGTTGGGTTGAAAGAAGCAGTTTCCCACTTGCTGGAATTTGTAGAAAGTAGCGAGAAAATTGTTGCTCAGATGGAGCTGTGGCGATGGTATGGAATACAAAACCCTAAAACTTTCGCGAATCATATGAAAGGAAGATGATAGGGATTATGATTCAAAGCTCAACATCCATCTTTATATATATATATAGTATAGAAGTAAGGTTTATATTATAGTGCCCTATGCTCACAACTAATCCATATAAATGTGCCATTTTGCCCTTCAATACCTTTGTGTAAAAAAAAAAAAAATGATTCGTTTGAAATATTTCAAATAAGAACAAATTAAGGAGAGGGAGAAAATTTAAAAGAGTGGGATCTTTTTTATATTCTTTGCAAAACATTTTGTCTTTTTACAGATATATCCAAATCTTAAAGGAGATAATCATATTTAAAGCTCTAGTTATGTAAATAAATAAATATATATCTGTAAAATATTTGATTAGTTAGGCTGATTGAAACTAGTTGCATTAATTATATGAAAGCTGGTTCAATGCATGAAGATTAGATATTTAAAAAGGTGATTTGACTCATTAATAAGTTGTCTGTTTCATTAGATTAAGATTTTATATTTTATGGATGTTAATTAAAAATTAATATAGTGAAAATTATTATATATGAAAGAGGCATATCAGGTAAATTGGGCAGCTTGAAGACCAATTCCCTTATAAAATGGCAAGAATGGAAGAAGTTCACAAATGGTATCATTACACAACAGGCAACTGCCAGGTTAAGTAAAGCATATAAAATATTGAGATCTTAGGAGGTAAGGTGATTTAGGATAATTTCTTGTGATGCAATGTCAACTCATAAGAAATAGTGATAAGTTTCAATAAGCTTGGTTATTGTGTGAAAAACATAATTTATGACAACGGCTATTGCCGAGATGTTGTCACATTAGATGATTGTAGGGGTTGTGTGGTTCATCTTAACCAGGACTCGATGTTCCTCGTCCATCGATTGCCTGACCACAATCATTTGCTTTTAAACAATTAAAGGGATGATATTAGAACCGAGGAACGAGGAGTAGGCGCTCCTAAAGCGTTGCTCTTGTTGATCTCTAACTCAGTTGGAATTAGAGTAAACTTGGATATAGAGCCAAGAGGGATGTAAATGTCATAATTTGAGGTTCCCTTGAGGTATTAGAGGATGTATTTAACAATTTGGAAGTGATAATGTAGAGGATTATTCATGTGTTGGCTGATATACCTGATGCCAAATGCCGCATTGGTCGTATTAAGGTGAGAAATTGGAGTGTGCCTGCATGATGTTTGTAAGAAGTGGGGTTGGAGTATGGTTGTTCATTGGAGTGGTTGAATTTGAGTTTGGTGGGTAGAAGTTTGAGAATGGGCTTGCAGTTAGCGATGCTAGTTTGCTGCAGCAAGGTGTTAATGTAGGAAGTTTGAGTTAAGTAATAAGCTTGGTTGGAATGATGATTTGTATGCCAGGAAATGTTGAGATTGAACCAAGTTCTTTCAGCATGAAGACAATATATGATCTCGAAGAATGTGTTAAATTGTTTTTGAGTCATTAACAATTAGAAGTATATCATCCACATAAACTAGAAGGTAAAGTTGAATCTTATTTGTCGTTGTATATGAGGAGTGAGGGATACACGATGCTGAGTTTAAAGCCCCTACTTTTGAGATGTGAGGAGAATATAGAGTACTATTACCTCAGAGCTTGTTTGAGTTTCTAGAGAATTTATTTATTAGACATATTGTTGTGGGTGTTGTGTCTCATGGACTCCTTGAGGTTGACCAATATATTTGATGTCCTCTAGAGGTCAATGTACCAAGACATTTGAATTTTGAGTTGTAAAATAGTTCATTTGTTGCTAACTGCTATTAGTAGTAATATTTAGATTATAGCAATCTCGACAATCAAGCTGAAGGTCTCATGATAGTCTAAATATGCCTTTTTTTTGCTTGAATCCTTGATGACCAATGACTTGTGCCTTGTACCTAGCTACATACCCATAAGGATGCTATTTGGTCTCGACATCCAATGACATTTTGGTGAGGAGAGGAGGGGAAAATTATCCAAGAGCCTTGTTGTTAAAGACTATGAAATTCAATGGAAATGACTTGATGCCAGCGCTGATGTTTGATGGCTTGAGAGTAACATGTTGGATTTGCATAATGGTCGGTTTCTGTGTGGTGGTCAAAGATAGGTTTTGGTTTGGAATGACCTATTTGTGATCGGGAAAGTTTGCGATGTTTGGAGATGTAGGGATGTATAGAGGCTAATGTAGATGAGAGACAACAACTGCCACTTCTAAGTGAGATTGTCTAAGTTGTCGGTGCCATAGTAGGGAAGTTGAAGTTCTTGAATGAGAGCATAAATAGGGTAGAGGCCTCACAACTAGATCTATTGAGGATGATATGATTCATCTTCTAATCAAGAATGACAAAACCAGATTTAGTGAAGGATATTTTGCAATTATTGTTTGTTCTAAGCTTGTGGACAAATAGAAGATTATGAGATAGGTGAGGGGAGGCAAAGAGATGAGGTATGAGAAGCTTATGGTGAGCTAGATAAGTGATTATCTGACAAAGATGGCCGACCAAGGGTGATCGATCGGTTGGAATTGGTGACTTGCCAGCAATAAAGTCTACAACTTGCAAGTAAATAGGTCTCATATTCTCTTTAAATGGAAACTCCAATATATTGTGTAAGTAGTTATGGACTATCCGAATCTACATAAGTTGTCGTTATCATTCATCACTAGCTTCCTTCATTGGTGGATTGATTTGTCTGTGTCAATTGCCTTCCAAAAACCAGACATTAGCCGGTTGGAAAGGTGGCCGACCAGTTGGAGGAAAAAAATTTGCGTACGTAAAGCGTACACAGCGCTGCGTATGTGAACCAATAGGAGGATGCCATGTATGTATAACCTCTATGTAACCTGCCTGTAACCTGCAAAAATAAGGAGGTTATAGGGAGGTTACAAGGGATAAAACACAAAAATACCTCTCATGTAACCTCTATGTAACCTGCTCGACGTACGCAGCGCTGCGTACGTAAATTTTTTCCTAGTTGAAGAGAGTGACAAATGCGACTTCGTGAGACGACCGACTCTCGCGCATATATAATTATATTGTACGCTATATATTTATGTATTTACATATCAAACACCTAAAATATCAAGTATTTCTCTTTAAATAAAGAAAATTTTTAATTTATGAAAATTTAATACTATTAAAAAAAGATTTTTTTCGGCGCTTATTTATAGATAATTTTTAAAAAACACTGCTAAAAAAACTGAAAGAATGAATAAAAATATTTAAAACTGTTGTTAAAATTTTTTGCAGAACTAACAATTACAACGATCTAATATCTGCTACAATAAAAATAACAAGAATTTATATCGTCGTAATTGTCTGTATAAATTATTGTAACTTTTTTTTAGTCGTGTAAATTTCAACTCTCTCTACCCTAAATTACAAGCAAATTAGAAGGTGCTCCAATGGGTTATATATGCTAATTCTGTTCAAACTACATATTGCATAATGAAAACAATATGTTATTTAAGCAAATGAAATATTGAAAAGCAAAAATTATTTTATTGATTAGATATATATTTTTGCTCTATAGTGATATTAATAAAATATCAATATCCCATAGCAACATTACAATATCAAAATACATCAATCAATGACATTTGCCACCCTTAGGAGCATGTCCGGGATCCTTATGCACATTCTTTAATATAGGATGATGCATAAAGCCTACTACATTTTTGAATACTACTGCATGGAAGACACTTTTCGTACCAATACTATCATTACGTAATGCAAGATCAAGATCATATTTGTTAGAGAACTCATGATATAGTTTAACTTTGGCCCTTATCACCCAACATAAAGAAAGTCCAGGATGTTGATCTACAACAAAGTGTGCGGCTTCTCGTGCTTTAGAATCCTTATTTGGTTTTGGGATTTCAATAGAAAGCTTGCGAGATTCATATGTAGTCTTCATGGTGGCATCTACTTCCATGCTAAACATAGAAATAAGAGAAATAATAACTAGAGCATAGCTGAGAAGATGATGACGAGATAGTGCCATAACAATAATTAGTCGAAAGACTTAAAGAAATTAAAGTGATGATGAGAGGAGTGGTGATAATTGAATACGTACCTTCTCCTTGTACATATAGATGCAATATATAGGCGCTCAATGTTATCTAATAATCCATGCAAAGTGCCATATGTCACTTCTATACTTTTGACCAAGATTTTTGTATTAAATTGAATGAGGACAGTCCTTAGCAAAGACAAATGTGAAGGTAAATACTATATATGTACAATGAGACAACTTATTTAGTTTGATGATTGTGATTTATAAATCATTTTATTCATTAGATTAATATTTTTTTCTCTCTATCAATATTAACAAGAAATTAATATATCAAAATTGTAGGGAACCTTGAAGACAAATTCCCAAAATAATTATAATAAAGTAAGTGAAAAATATTATTAATGGAGATTGGGTTTGGAGATAAAAGGAGGAAAATTTTGTTTATTGAGTAGTATGAATATGTTAATTTAAAACATGAGTCTGCTAAAATATGCAAATTATAAACTTAACAAAAAGACGGGTTCTTAACATTCAAGCAAATACATGTATAATAACACGAGATTTGAAGACTTGTCAATGAACTTGAATGAAATATGTCTCAAAATCTCTAGTTCACTTATAAAGGTAAACTAAATGATTTTTTGGTTAGGTAAAGCATTTAGAGTCATGCATTATGATTATGGGGGTTTATTTGAGCTTATAAGTAAAATTTGAGAGTTGGAGAGATGCATGCTTTTAAAGTATACAATAAAAATCTAGAATATTTTAATCTCCACCGGATCAGCATTCCCTCTACACTAGTGGGCAGAAGGTGAAACTATAGGTTAAAATTAAATATTAATCATACTTTAATAATAAAACATTCGCGCAAATAACAAAAAAATCTCCTAAAAGTCAATTCAAATTCATAAGTTCTATGTATCCCCATGTGCTCCGTCACTTGTCTTAAGTTTTCAAATCTCAAGTGTCTGAGAATGCTGCTCAGGTTAATCGCATGTTTAAGAAAAAATAAAATTTATCTCGAGAAACACACATGTCTTCCAAAAGCTTCAAAAAAATATTCTTTTCAAATGTTAAATTGAAACACTTGAATCAAGCACAATCTCAAAACAGACTACCTTGCATATAGGGCACGGGTCATAAGTCCCATATTCAGACAGTCTGATCCTTCTTCTCATAGTGATTTGAGTAAACAAGAGTGAGCCCCCATTGATCATCATCCTAATATGGAATATAGTAAATAATACTAATTTTTTTTTAATCCTTAAGTGACTAAATCTAATCAAGATTACAAAATAATTAAGCATGGCAATCAATTTTCTCACGATGACCGTGTTGGTTGAGAATCTTAACTGGAGGGGGTTTCTTATAAAAATTAAAATTTCAATTCACAAAATTTGTTAAAAGGCATTAATAAAATATATCATTTAAAAGTGAAGAGTAAAAATTTATCTATCTTCTGTAAACATTTGTCGAGATGGACAGACCTGAGATTAACCTAAGCTCACATAGAGTTAATGCCGTATCAAGTATATTGCTAAATTTAAACTCAAATAACTCTGTGTCAATAAGGACGCGTTCGATCCCTCTAACTGCGTGATTTTTTCATCAAATGACACCACACATAAGCTATTATGACCAGATCATTCTGACTGGGTGGTCTACCGCCAAATGATACAATTACATTATGGTCACTAATGTATCTTCCTTGTTATCCAACTGTATTATGTCCATTTTATTTTGAACCATAGAGTATATTTAATAGATCATAAAGCTATTTGTAAGCTAATTTCAACTTAAATTAATCCTTTTAGGCAAACATTCACATCAATTCTATAAGAAGTAACCCATGGTTGCTAACAAGTATCTCACTGTCATGTTGGGCCGAACACATCCTCTGATTTGGTAACCAGGGTCCACGATAACCAGAATGACATAACCATGTGATCTTGACCAGGTGCGTTATTGTTTCCCCCAGTACCCGCTCTTAGCTCACAGTGATAATCTCATAGTTTTTAAATTTAAACTTACAACTACTAGTAACCAAGTTTGAATAGTTAACAACTAATGACAACCTTAATTGAAAGTGCACTTCCATTATCAAGAGGGTAAATTAACTATATGGGTTTGATTTTAGAGGAAACCTCAAACCCCAGATCATGATGTTCTCACAAAGTGAGGGTGAAATTCTTGGGTTGTGTCTTATTTGCTATTTCATCTACTTTCCAAAAATTGACTTAGAACCTCATGTCAAACTCACTTATCCTCATTGTCTGATAATCTTCATTTTTGAGGGTGGTCTAGGCATCTCAAAATTTTTTATTTCCACATCATTTATAAGTCTTCTCTATATGCTTGTTCCAAATATTTTTAGAGGATGACATTCTGATTTTCTACAATTCAATTCACAATTGACTCTATTGCTTAGTATTATGTTATTCCATCCCTTATTTTCTCCACAAATCTTAGTCCTAAAACCTGTAGTCCATTCCCTTTGCATATGTGGTTAGTACATTTTTTGATATATTCTTGTACATAAAAAGGATATCAATGTAATGACCCATCTAGTAAACTTATGTCTATATAAATATAACCTTTAGTGAAACCTCACATTCCTTATTATCCATTATCTCCTAATTCCACTCTTCTCTCAATTCTCATACCATCTAAAACACAATGCCTACCCTCTTACATATGCGAGCTCAAAAGCCAGACATCTCCTACTCAAACACCTCTCTTCTTATCAATAACGACTGAAAATCCATATGAACCAAATCTTTTGATTTTATATCATATGATTACTTAATGAAAGGGTAAATGACTTTGACCACTTAGTTCACCTATTATGTACTTTTAATCATTTAGCATTACCCTTTTGTCGATGTTGTTGTATATTTTGTCTCTACTCTCAGAAAGTATCATGAATTCATATCATAAGTGGAAATATGCAATGGATGTTGAACGTGCACTTATTGATCATCGATCAACGTAAATTTCTAGGGAGCCCATTTCATATATTTTGTTCTTCATTTTCACATAAATGTTAGATTATGTTATTTAGAATTGTAGAAATAGGACATCTCTTGAACCTTGTCAGGGTCATTGTTAATGACTACATATGCAAACGTGATAGTTTGTTTGCCACTATTATTATGGCCTACTGCCATTTGAATATTGTATAGGGTTGAATCTAAAGTATATTGCTCCTTTTGGCATTTTATTGGTATATTAAAATCATACTAGAAATAGTCATATATATATATATATATATATAAAATTAATATATCAAAATCATACTAGAAATAGTCATCTATATATAGCGAGAGAGAGAGAGAGAGAGAGAGAGAGAGAGAGAGAGAGAGAGAGAGAGAGAGAGAGAGAGAGAGAGAGAGAGAGAGAGAGAAATTGGGCAACTTGAAGACCAATTCCCGGATAAAACGGGCAGGAAGGAAGCAATAGAAGAAGTTCACAAGTGGAAATTTTAAAGAGTATCGCTTTTTTGGAAGATTTACATACATGCCACTCAAGTTTTATGTTTTTACACTCCTAACCCCCAAACTTTATTTTTAACGTACATGGCACATCACCCATCATTAACATTTTATATTTTCAGACTTCTAACATTTCAGTCTTTCATTTCACATAAACAGAAACACCATTCTAGCTTTTAAAAAGTGAAACAATATTTTAATAGGCAATTTACATAATTATTAATGATTAAATGTCAGCTGTAAATAGATAGAATTGAGTGATCTGTGATAAGCCATCAACTTATTTTAATCAGTCTAAATTTTAACAAAATTGTCATCTGTTCATAGAGGGTTACATTGAAAAGAATGGCTTTCCTTCCACAATTTAAAAATTTACATAATTAACGTGTTGCAATCTTAAAACCCACCATGCTCAAGAAAAGTGCATGGTGCTCATTTACATACGTAAGAGAACAATGCATATACACGTAGCCCTTGATAGAATTTCGACAACCCACGACATCCTCTGAACTTGGGGAGCTACATCAGAAGCACTAAGACTTTCCTATCATGCGTAAAAAACCATATATGGTTAGTAACTTACAACACTATGACTAAGTGATCTTCAAAACCTGTGTAAAAAATGAATAACACGCACACAACCCCTCCTCCGATGTTGGCATGATCTCTAATCCACCATATGCATAAAAATTTTATCGACTCGTTAGAACAACGTGCTGGGTACCTATATGTGGCGGCCCCTCTTTTCTTTATATTGCTTATGTGTGAACTATATCTGTCCATTTTATCCTGCTCTTTCACTTCACATATTTCATCAACTATGCGATGTGATTGTCGTTGTGTTATGTGGAGCCCGATTCACTCCATCCTAAATTGGGAGGATTTTGCATCTTAGAAAATTATTTGGATATATTTAATATCCTAATATCTATTTTCTTGATTAAGTTGATGCCCGTTAATCTCATTCCTAAATAGCCTCCCGCCTCTTCAGCCAGAATCGTGAATAAGGTTTTAAGTGCTTTCCTTGAAAGGGCTGAATCCATGCATTGAAATTCACAGAAGAAGAATAAATGACAGATCCTTTTTTGCTAGTGCTATTGCTGACGGGAAGCGGAGATTTCCATTTTCTTCTTCAGTTCAGCTTATGGGAAGAGGAAGTACATCAGATGACACTAGTTCCCTTGGATTCCTTGAGCTGTTGGCTTCTTCTTCGGCTGTAGCTCTCAGGTAGAGGATAGAGAGAAGGAGAGGAGAGAGAGACGTAGAGATTCTTTCTTATAATTGTCAAAGCTAGATTCTTTCTTATAATTGTCAAAGCTATCGATGCTGTGTAATTCTCAAAGTAATAAAATTCTTTGTAACTTCGTTGACGTAGGCAATTTGTTGGACTACGTAAATCTATGTACTTGTTCAGTCTTCTGGTGTGATTTTCTAATCCCAATTTTCGCCGACATTTTCCACAATAATTTCTGGACATTATCTTAGCTCAAGTCTTCCTTACGATGTCTCAACGGACTCCAAATCAAGCCATTCCATCTTAAGAGATTCTACCGTATATGTAAATGACTTTTCACACCAAAAGAAAATTTAAAACCACACCTTAATTTCACCATGCATTGTCTTTCATCTTCATAGACGTGTCGGAGGAGAGCTGTTTTTCTCAAACCGCCGTGACCTACCGTAGACGTGTTAAAAGAAGTTGGTCAATAGTAATATCCAATACAAAGTCTTCTGATTTCTCATCAACCAACAAAGTCATAGAAAATATATTGATAGAAAATATATTTTGCATTAAATATATTAAGAAAGAAATATATTTGGAATCAAATATATTAAGCAAGAAGTACATCAAGAAATAAAATATATTTGATATCAATAAAAAGGGGCCAGTGTAGGACATTTGGTTTTTTTAGTCGTCAAAGCATATTGCTTGGGACCTCGCCAGTCGGCATAGGTCGATAACTGATTATTTGACAAATGTTTATATAGTGCAAGTAGTCGTGGCTTATCTGAATCTACATAGCTAATGCTATAATTCATCACGAGCTACCTGCCTTGGTGGATTGGTTTGTCTGCGTCAATCGTCTTCCAAAAACAAGATAGCCAGACGCCGTCACACGGTTGAGCCTGAAACCATTAGAGTGGCTAGTCGGTTGGATTTGTGGCCAACCACTTGACTAAGGAGGGCGGTCGATGGGGTGGTCGGCCAGTTGAAGAGAGTGATAAATGGGACTTCTCTTGCCCTCGTTTGATCATGTAATTAGTTTATTCTATCCTGAGGTGGCCGGCTCTCATGCATATATAATTATATTGTAAGTTATATGTATATACATTTACATATACAAGTCAAATATCTTTTAAAAGAAATAATTACAACTTAAAATTAATGTAGTGATCAAATTAAATTGAAAATGAGGATATTTAGATTTATATAAATTTTATGTATTTGCGAAACAATCACCTAAAATATCAAGTATTTCTCTTTATATAAATAAATTTTTTAATTTATGAAAATTTAATAGTATTAAAAAAAGTATTTTTCGACGCTTACTTAAAGATACTTTTAAAAAACGCTGCTAAAAATAGTAAAAAAAAATGCATAAAAATATTTTGAAACTGTTGCTAAAATTTTTTGCAGAGCTAACAATTGCAACAATCTTCTATCCGCTACAATAATAATAATATTGTAAACTTATTTATGACGCCTAAAATCATCAAAATAATTTGAAGTAATTAAATTTTTTTATTAAATTATCGTTGTCATTATCTATAAAATATGGATCGATTAGGATGATTTATATTGGTTTGTCCAACTCTTTCAACCCTAAATTACGGAAAAAATTCTGTACGTCACGCACGAGTTGCGTACGTAATAGATACACGTGGGTTACAAGTGGGTTATAACTCCCTTGTACCCTCCGTGTAACTCCCGTGTAATCCCCCTGTAACCTTGTAAACTCTGTAATCTATAAATAGATGAAATAGAAGCGTGCAGATTACAAGTGAATTACACGGGAGTTACAAGGAGGTTATAACACGCTTATAACCCCATTGTAACCCCCGTGTAATCCATTACATACGCAGCTCCTGCGTACGGTTGACGTACGCAATTTTTTTCCCTAATTATACTCAAATTAAAAGTTGCTCCAATTGGGTATATTTGCTAATTGTGTTCGAACATGATATTGCATATAAAACAATAATTAAAATAATATGTTATTTAACCAAATGAAATATTGAAAAGAAAAAATTATTTTATTCATTAGAAAGATATTTTTGCTCTATAGTGATATTAATAAAATATTAATATCCAGAGCAAAGTTACAATATCAAAATACATCAATCAACGACATTTGTCACCGTCAGGAGCATGTCCAGAACGCTTATGCTTATTCTCAAATATAGGATGGGGGCTAAGGCATACTGCATCTTTGAATACTACTGCATGAAAGACACTTTCGTACCAATACTGTTATCATGTAATGCAGAATAAAGATTGTATCTGTTAGAGAACTCATGGTATAGTTTAACTTTAGCACTTATCACCCAACATAAAAAGGACTGGCAATTTGATCTACAACAAATTGTCCGGATTTTTGTGCTTTAGCATTCTTAATTGGCTTTGGGATTTCAGTAGAGATCTTGCGAGCTTCACACGCAGTCTTCATGGTGGCATCCACATTCATGCTAAGCATAAAAATGAGAGAAATAATAACTAGAGCATAGCTGAGAAGAAGATGACGAGATAATGCCATAACAATAATTACTCGAAAGCCTTAAAGAAATCAAAGTGATGGTGAGAGGAATGATGATAATTGAAAACCTACCTTCTCCTTGTACATATAGATGCAATATATAGAAGCTCATTGCTAGGTACTAATCCATGCAAAGTGCCATATGTCAATTCTATACTTTGACAAAGATGTTTTATTAAATTGAATGAGGATGGTCCTGAGCAAAGACAAATGTGAGAGTAAATAGTATATATACAATGAGATAACTTATTAGTTTGATGATTGGAATTTATAAATCATTTTATTCATTAGATTAATATTTTACCCTCTATCGATATTAACAAAAAATTAATATATCAAAATTGTAGGGAACCTTGAAGACAAATTCACAAAATAATAGTAATAAAGTAATCAAAAATTTTTATTAATGGAGGTTGGTTTTGGAGATAAAAGGGGGAAAATTTTATTTATTGATTAGTATGAATGTGCTAATTTAAAAATAAGTATGCTAAAATGTGCAAATTATAAATTTAACAATAGTTTGGGTTCTTAACATTCAAAGAAATACAGATATAAATAACACGAGATTTGAAGACTTGTCAATGAGCTTTAATGAAAAATATAGCGAAATATGGAGTTCACATATAAAGGTAAATGAAATGATTTATTAGTTAGGTAAAACATTTAGAGTCATTCATTATGATTATGGGGGTTTATTGGAGCTTATAAGTAAAATTTCAGAGTTAAGAGATGCATGCTTTAAAGTATACAATAAAAATCTAGAATATTTTAATCTCCACTTGATCTGCATTCCCTCTACACTAGTGGACAGAAGGTGAAACTATAGGTTAAAATTAAATATTTACACATGCTTTAATAATAAAATATTTGTGCAAATAACAAAAAAAATATCCTAAAAGTCAATTCAAATTCATTAGTCCTATGTATCCCCATGTGCTCCGTCACCTATTTTAAGTTTTCAATTCCTAAGTATCTGAAAATACTGCATAGGTTAATTGCATGTTTAAGATAAAGCCAAAGTTATCTCGAGAACATGCATGCCTTCCAAAAACTTAAAAAATATTATTTTAAAATGTTAAATTGAAAACAATTAAGTCATTTACAATCTCAAAACGGACTGTCTTGCCCATAGGGAAAATGGTCGTAAGTCTCATATTCAGCCGATTTGATCATTCTTCTCATATAGATTCAAGTTTACAAGACTGAGCCCCCATTAATCATCCTTCAAATAGGGATGGTAGTAGACAAGACTCATTTTTTTAATGCTTAAGTGACTAAATCTAATCAAGATTACAAAATAATTAAGCATGTCAATCAATTTTCTCATGACGGCAGTGTTGGTTGAGAATCTTAACTGGAGGGGGTTTACTTATAAAAATTAAAATTTCAATAACCGTGGTCCACAATAACCAGGGTCCACAATAACCGGGATGATATAACCATGTGATCTTGATCAAATGCGTTATCATTTCCCCCAGTACTCATTCTTAAGCTCCCAGTGATAATTTCATAGTTTTTAAACTACTATTAACCAAGTTTGAATAGTTAGCGACTAATGACAAGCCTTAATTGAAAGTGCACCCCCATTATCAGGAGGGGAAATTAACTATATGGGCATGCATTTATAGGAAACCTCAAACCCCATATCATAATGTTTTTACAAAATGAGGTGAAATTCTTGGGTAGTGTCTTATTTGCTATTTCATCACTTTATAAAATTTTGACTTAGAACCTCATGACAAACTCACTCATCCTCATTGTCTAATAATCTTTCATTTTTGAGAGAGGTCTAGGCATCTAAAAATTTTGATTTCCACAACAGTTGTAAGTCTTCTCGATATGTGTACATAAAAAGGCTATTAGTGTAATGAATGGCTATCAGTGTAATGACCCATCTACTAAAGTTATGTCTCTATAAATATAAGATTTAATGAAACCTCACATTCCTTATCACACATTATCCCCTAATTCCACTCTTATCTCAATTCTCATACCATATTAAAACACAACGTCTGTCCCCTTACAACTTCGAGCTCAAAAGCTACACATCTCCTACTAAAACACCTCCCTTCTTATCAATAATGATTGAAAATCCATTTGAACCTAATCTTTTGATTTTATATCAATGATTTCTTAATGAAATGACAAATGACTGTGACCACTCAGTTCATCTTTTTTATGTCTTTTTAATCATTTATCATTTCCAATTTCTCGATGCATTTATATATTTTTTTTCTACTCTGATAAGGTATCATGAGTTCATATATGATTATAAGTGGAAGTATGCAATGGACGTTGCACGTGCACTTATTGATCGTCGATCAACATACATTTGTAGGGAGCCCATTTTATATATTTTGATATTCATTTTCACATAAATGTTAGATCATGTAATTTAATCAAATGATTAGAATAATTGTGAATATAGCACTCAAAACTTAAGTACTCAGAAATTAACATCTTTCGTTTTTTTCAAATCATAAAATTCATGTATTTTACACATGCCACCATCAACTCATTAACAATTTAATAAAGATGAAGAGCATGGGGTAGAATTTGAAAAAGAAAAGATATGAGATAGCAACCACATCATTCTTTTATTTATTAAATACATGTTCTTACTCTACATTGACATCAAATAAAATTTTAACATCTAGGAGTAAATTTACAGAATCAAACTTTGCATTAAGAACCTTTATCATTTGTTCTCTGATAAATAGTTTCAGAATTGTGGAAATAAGGCATCTCTTGAACCTTGTCGTTGTCCTTGCTAATGATTACATATGCAAGGGCGATAGTTTGTTTCCCACTGATATTACGGCGTACTGCCATTTGAATATTATATAGGGTTGAACCTAAAGTATATGGTTGCTTTTGGGCACATATCACCCGACATAAGTAAATATTCTTTATCTTTTTCATAGCGAATCTTGCAGCAATGATTGTGACGCGATCGTTATTTGGATTAGGGATTACTTCAATCTTCTCAGTCTCACCAGCAAATAGAGTCCTCATTGTCGCATCCACCCTCATGGTGGAGATAAAGATGAGGGAAATAATGAGAGTATGGCAGAGAAGATGATGATGAGAGATCAATGCCATCATAATAATTTGTCGAAGGGCTAAAAAATGGAGTTGAAGTTGGGAGAAGACGAGAGGAATGCTGATCCAAAACTCACCCTCTCTTTATATATATGTGTGCGACATTTGTCCCTTTTCATGCATTTGCAAAAAAAATGATTTCATTTACATTATGGAGAGAGTGAAAGCTTAAAGTATTGTTTGAATTTTTTTTGACTTTTTATTGATATAACATCTTACTAGAAATAGTCATATGGAGAGAGAGAGAGAGAGAGAGAGAGAGTAAATTGGACAACTTGAAGACCAATTCCCGGATAAAATGGCGAAGAAGGAAGCAACATAAGAAGTGCACAAGTGGAAATTTTAAAGAATATCGTTTTTATGGAAGATTTACATACATGCCACCCAAGTTTTCTATATTTACATTTCTAACCCCAAAACTTTAATTTTGACGTGCATGACACATCACCCATCATTAATATTTTATATTTTTACATTTCTAGCATTTTTAGCATTTAAAATGTGAAATAAATTTTTTAGGCTAAATAATAATTATTAATATTTGTGTTAGGAAATTGAGGAATGTGATAAGCCATCAACATAATTTACTCAATCTAAATTTTAGCAAAAGTGTCATCTTTGTGTTTGGATGACTGAAATGAGAAATGAATATATTTGTGATAGGGTTGGTGTAACACCAGTGAAGGATAAAAGTAGAGAGAGTCGCCTTAGATGGTTTGATCACATTAAATGTCGTTCATCCGATGATCTGATTAAGATAATAGATGTTTTAGATTCAACTTATGTTAAGAAAGGTAGAAGTAGACTTAGGAAGAGTTGGGCTTATTGTATAAAAAATGATTTTAATTTATTAGAATTAAATGAAAATATGACACTAAATAGGAGGCAATAGAGAAAAAAGATTCATGTAGCTAACCCCACTTAGTGGGATTAAGACTTTGTTGTTGTTGTTTGTTGTTGTGTTGTCATCTGTGCGTAGGTGGCTATATTAAAAAAACTTGGCTTTCCTACTAGAATTAAAAAAAAAATTGCATAATCAGTGCTGTGTACCTACATAAGAGAACAATGCATACACATATAGCCCTTGATAGAATTTTGACAACCCCCGTCATCATCTAAACTTGGGGAGCTACATCAGAAGCACTAAGGCTTTCCTATCACTCATAAAAAAACAATATATAGTTAGCTCCTTACAACACGATGACTAAGTGATCTTCAAAACCCATCATGCTTAACAAAGAGTGCATTAGACCATGTCGACATGTCCCTTTTATCTGGCTCTTTCAGTTCACATATGTCAACTATGAGATGTGATTTTTGGATATTATCTGAGCTTAGTGCTTCCATATGATGCCTCAACTGACTCCGATTCAGGCTTCTCCATCTTAAGAGATTCTACCATATATATAATGACTATTCACACCAATAGTGTTGGAAAATTTAAACCCACACCTTAATTTCACCATGAACTGTCTATCATCTTCACAGGCATATTAGAGGAGAGTTATTTTTCTCAAACCACTGAGGTTTACTGTAAACATGTTAAAAGAAGTTGGTCAATAGTAATATCTAATACAAAGTCTCTTGTTTTCTCATCAAGCAACCAAATCATGATATGCAATGGATATTTATAGGGTTACAAAAGAACATATTTAATAGAAAATATATTTTGCATCAAATAAATTAAGTAGGAAATATATTTGGAATCAAATATATTAAGCAAAAAAGTACAAAAATATGATGTAAGAGATATACTTGAAGTAAGAAATTTGGCTAGAAATTTCAAAGCATTAATTTATAAATCTCCACAACACCTTAAACTTATGCCAAAGATAAACCTCTCCAAAACCCCTTGGGCTCATCTACATCACACTGAACAAGTATAGGCAATGCTTAAACTTGATTACTGGAAGAGGTTTTGCCATCATGTCTACAGGATTCTCCTATAGATTGACTTGGGCCCCTCTCCAAAGCCCCTTATATATTTATTATTGAATTGGGTTAAGAGAAAGGGCATTTACATACAATCATGTACACAACCAATTCCTATGTATTTATAAACTTTACTCCTTATAGTTTTTGGTCCCCAAATCTTTCATAACACATCAAAACTATCCTTGTTTTAACTTTTAAAAGGAAAATATACCTTTAAATATATAAATAAGATGGCTCATAAATTGAATTCGAAGTTGTCATGTAGATACCCAAGGAGCAGAGCACATAGACCAAGGGAGAAAGAGTGAAAGAGAGTGAATAGCGAAACTTGTCCCAAAGAGGCAAAGAGGCAAAAAAGATAGTTCTCAGGCTCTTGTGACCCATTCTATTTACTGAAATAATAGTTACATTGAGAAGAGGAGGGGGTTCTCTCTGCATGAATGAGGTCGAGAGAGAATTGTTCGAAGAAAAATCCTCTCCTATTAAATAAAAGGATCATCCTATTTATAGATGACAAGAATGATAGATAAAATTACAATATTACCCATGTTAAAAAGGGGCAGTGCATGACATTTGATTTTTTTGGTCGTCTGAGCATGTCACTCTGGACCTCACAGATCGGCGGGGCTCGATAAGTGATTATCTGACAAAAGTGGTGCCCTGCAAACAATATAGTCTGCAACTTGCAAGTGAAGCGGTCTCCTTATTCTCTTTAAATAGGAACTCCAATATATACTAAAGTTGTCTCTTTATTCTCTTTAAATATATAGTGCAAGTAGTCGTGGGTTATCCGAATCTACACTACTGATGTTATCATTCATCACCAGCTAGCTGCTTACTAGTTGGATTGGTTTGACTACGCCAATCGCCTTCGAAAAGCCAGACAACCAGATGCCACCGAACATTTGGGCCTGAAACCATTAGGGTGGTTATCCAGTTGGAATGGTTGCCGACCAGTTAACTAGGGAGGGCGACCAATGGGGTGGCCATCCAGTTTGAGAGAGTGACGAATGTGACTTCTCTTGCCCACGCTTGATCGTGTAATTAGTTTAGTCTATCATGAGGTTGCCGGCTCTCGCACATATATGATTATATTGTATGGTATATGTATATACATTTACATATATATATGTCAAATATTTTTTAACCTAAAATTAATGTAGTGATCAAATTAAATTGAAAATGGGGATCCTTACATACCTCCCAAATTTTGTGTATTTACATATCAATCACCAAAAATATCAAGTTTTTCTCTTTATATAAAGACATTTTTTAATTTATGAAAATTTAATATTATTAAAAAAAAGTTTTTTTTTCACACCTATTTAAAGATACTTTTAGAAAATACTGCTACAAATAGTAAAAAAACCGTATAAAAATATTTTGAACTATTGCTAAACATTTTTGCCGAGCTAACAATTGCAGTGATCTAATATCCGCTACAATAAACTTATTGTAATTTTCTTCTAGTTGTGTAAATTTCCAAAATATTTAGAGAAATATATTAAAAAATATTGAAAGAACTCTTTTTTTCTCTCTTTCTATTTTTCTTTCATCTCTAATAATATTGTAAACTTATTTATGATGCCTAAAATCATCAAAATAATTTGAAGTAATTAATTTTTTTGTTAAATTTTCATTATCATTATCTATGAAATATTGATCAATTAAAAGCTTCTCTAATGAGGTATTGAAAAGCAATAATGAAAACAAGATATTTCATAATTAAACCAATAATGAAAACAATATGTTATTTAACCAAATGAAATATTGAAAAGCACAAATTATTTTATTCATTAGATAGATATTTTTGCTCTGTAGTGATATTAATAAAATATTAATATCCCAGAGCAAAATTACAATATCAAAATACATTAATCAATCGCATTTGGCACCATTAGGAGCTTGTCCAATATCCTCATGCATATTCTCAAATGTAACATCATGACTAAAGCCTGTTTCAGTGTTGTATACTTCTGCATAGAAGACACTTTTCGCACCAATAATTTTATCATGTACTGCAAGATGAAGATTGTATTTGTTTAAAGACGCACTATATATTGTAAGTTTAGCTTCTATCACCCAACATAAAGTATGACCAGGACGTTCATCTACAGCAAATTGTGCGGCTTGTCGTGCATGTAAATCATCATTTGGATTTGGGACATCAATAGGTTGAGGGTCATCTGTAGCCTTCATGGTGGAATCCACTTTCATGCTAAACATAGAAATAAGAGAAATAATGACTAGAGCATAGCTGAGAAGATGATGACGAGATAATGCCATAACAATGATTAGTCGAAAGCCTTGAAGAAATTGAAGTAATAATGATAGAGAGGGATGATGATGATTGAAGACCTACTTTCTCCTTGTACATATTGATGCAATATATAGAGGTTCAATGCTAGCTACTAGTCCGTGAAAAGTGCCATATGTCACTTCTATACTTTTGACCAAGATTTTTTATTAAATTGAATGAGGACGGCCTTTAGCAAAGACAAATGTGAGAGTAAATGTTATATATACAAGGAGATAAATTATTTAGTTTGATGATTGGAATTTATAAATTATTTTATTCATTAAATTAATATTTTACTCTCTATCAATATTAACAAAAAATCAATATATCAAAATTGTAGGGAACCTTGAAGACCAATTCCCAAAATAATAATAATAATAAAAGTTATCGAAAAAAATGTTATTAATGGAGATTGGGTTTGGAGATAAAAGAAGGAGAAAATTATTTATTGAGCTGTATGATTATGTTAATTTAAAACATAAGTATGCTAAAATATGAAAATTATAAATTTAACAAACATTTGGGTTCTTAACATTCAAGCAAACACATATATAAATAACACGAGATTTGAAGACTTGTTAATGAGCTTAAATGAAATATGTAGCGAACTCATTAGTTCATCTATAAAGGTAAATGAAATGTTTTGTTGGTTAGTTAAAGTATTTAGAGTTATGCATTATGATTATGAGGATTTATGTGGGCACATAAGTAAAATTTGAGAGTTGGAGAACTGCATAATTTTAAAATATACAATCAAAATCTTGAATATTTTAATCTCCACCGGATCTGCATTCCCTCTACATTAGTGGGCAGAAGGTTAAACTATAGGTTAAAATTAAATATTTACACATACTCTAATAATAAAACATTCGTGCAAATAACAAAAAAATATCCTGAAAGTCAATTCAAATTCATAAGTCCTATGTACTCTCACGTGCTCTGTCACTTGTCTTAAGTTTTCAGATCGTACGTGTCTGAGAACGCTGCACAGGTTAATTGCATGTTTAAGATACAATCAAATTTGTTCGAGAAACATGCATGCCTTCGAAAAGCTTTAAAAGAAAACTTGTCAGTGCTGTTGTAAATGATAAAAGCTTTAATCATTTAAAATTTCGTCTTTGTCGATGCAGTTGTATGTTTTGTCTCTACTCTCAGAAAATATCATGAGTTCATATTTGATCATAAGTGGAAGTATGCAATGGATGTGGAACGTGCTCTAGGGAACCCATTTCGTCCTTGTCAGGGTCCCTGCTAATGACTACATATGCAGAGGTGATAGTTTGTTTGCCGTTGTTATTATGGCCTACTGCCATTTGAATATTGTATAGGGTTGAATCTAAAGTATATGGCTGCTTTCGGGCATATATCAACATCTCTTTGTATATATGTGAGTAAGGTATATAAATGTGACATTTGTCTCTTTTCATATCTTTGTGAAATAAAAATTTGATTTCATTTGAATATTTCAAATGCATTTAAATTATGGATAGAGTGAAAACTTAAAATAGTGGGATCTTTCTTATTTTTTTATTCTCTAAATTTTAATCCATTCAATATATTTTGTATAATGTTTGACTTTTTTTTGACTTTTTATTGATATATCAAAATCATACTAGAAATAGTCATATATATATTTATAAGATTGTGCCCAATCATGACTTGTTGGATTGCAGGTTCGACGTAAGTCCCCTCTGCCCTGGGTTCAAATATCAGCTGGATCGAATTAGCACCTATGGGGATCGGTATTTAGTTGGGTTCAAATCCCAGCTGGGTTGAATTAGCACCTATGGGGATCGGTATTTAGCGGACAGGATAGTCCGTCCAAAATACTGATTCTTTTTTTATTTATAAAAAAATTATATATTTGACTTTTTATTAATATATGAAAATCAAACTAGAAATAGTCATATATATTTTTATATATAGATATATATGTATATTTGACTTTTTTTAATATATCAAAATCATACTAGAGAGAGAGAGAGAGAGAGAGAGAGAGAGAGAGAGAGAGAGAGAGAGAGTAAATGGGAAATGTTGAAGACCAATTCCCGGATAAAATGGCGAGGAAGGAAGCAAGATATAAAGTTCACAACTGGATATTCTAAATAGGGCTGTAAACGAGCCGAGCTTGAGCGAACTCAGACTTGGCTCGTGTTCGGCTCGTTCGAAATTGGCTTAGCTCGAAATCGGCTCGTGTTTGGAATGACTTATGAACAGCGTCTTCGTGTTCGGCTCGAAAAACTTATTCGTGTTCGTGTTCGGCTCGAAATTGGCTCGTTTAAATATTAAATTATTTTAATAAATATTATTTTGAAAAATAATAATTTTGTCTAAATTTTTTTTCAAGAACAAATTTCATGCAAAAATTCAGAGATTTATTAACTTAGAAAAATGATGAACTCAAAAAACTTTACAAAATTGATTGCAAAATATTATACAAGAATATTAATATTATTTGACAAAAATTTATTAAATAAGAATCAATTTATTATAAATTTTAAAATGTACAAACTAGACAAGAGAAAATAATACAAAAAAAAAATCTCAATAAAAATAAAAAATTAAAAATAATTGTATTGAACATTTAATTCTTCTTATGCTTTACCTACAACTCAAACTACTAAAACTAATTTCTGTAAACCATGAGCTCACAACATTGGAGCTCTTGACAAGCACCGAGAGTAGATACGCAGCTTTCTTCGGTGTAGGTTGTAGAACCGGAGAGCGGAGACTACGATGGTCATTGGTTGATCTCTGCTTCCATTCCTTATTGATCTCTGCTACCATTCCTTATTGATTACTGCAGGAAAAAAAATATAAATTTTTGGCTGCTAATAAAGCTCTTACTTTATTGAGCGTATATTTGCCTCTGAAGGTACCAGCGCCTGCAAACTACACCAATTTCCTGCATTTAAAATGATGTATAACTAATTGAGACAATTACATACATACCATTGAATTTCAACATATTTACATATCTAACATCTAAACTTTATTTTTTTCATTTATAGCACCCAAACTATTCAAATCAGATCTGAGCTACAACAAAATCGTTGCCAACCTGCGGGGGAAGTTTAAAATTCAGCCATATCAGTCATACTTAATGCATGCAAGAGAAGTTTAAAATTTAGAAATCACAAAAAGTAGGTAGCAGCATCATCATCTCCCTCATCAGTTATACTTAATGTATTCCTCAGCAGCATAAGAGCCATCAACTGCAAAAGGGTTTAAAAAAAACCACCAAATAACATCACAACCTATACAGAAAGAGCAAACTTAATTAGCAATTCCACCGTTAAGAATGTGAGGATCACGCAGGTGTATGGAAGCACCAGTGATTGTCCATCCTCCACTGTAATTCCTTATATCAACTAGAAAAAACTTATTTATAAAAAGCTGAATTTATAACTGATTGCCATAAAAAGCTAAATTTATAACTACATGTCATAAAAAGCTGATTTATAACTACAGCTGAATTGTCCATCATCCAGAAGCTTGCCTTATATCAACCAGATCCATGTGCATGCCATAAAGTCATAATCTTCTAGACAAAACATCATCCATGACCAAATCTAAAGTTAAGCAACTGAACAAAAGAATAAACATGTGCAGAACATGTGCATGCCATAAAAAAGATTTATAACTACAGCTGATTGTTCATTATCCAGAGGGAAGTTTAAAATTCAGCCATATCAGTCATTCTTAATGCATGCAATAGAAGTTTAAAATTCAGAAATCACAAAAAGTGGGTAGCAACATCATCATCTCCCTCATCAGTCATACTTAATGCATGCCTCAGTAGCAGAAGACCCATCAAATGCAACAGGGTTAAAAAAAAAAACCACCAAATAACATCAAAACCTACACTTGCCTTCCCTAGAGAGTGCTGAAAAATACTACAAAAGCAGTTAACATTCCAAATGCATCTATTCATATCCAATGCACAACAAGCTTAGGAAGAGCTCTCCAGCTCACATAGTCACATGGCCGGATGTAATGCAAGTACACAAACAGAACTCAAACAGAGGTTATAGAACTTAGTTGCAACACCCTAGATCTCAAACCATACATCATCATCATCATCATCATTTGAGCTTCCATCGAGTTCCATCCAACTAAGATGGAAATAATTCAATGAAAGTTGATAATAACTTCAATAGAAGAAATGATAATGTTCACCTACCCGTGGAACAACCTTGAGAACTGTCAAGGTTTTCAAAATCTTAACACACATGTAGAAAATCATTCAAATCTGACTCGCCATTCAAATCTAACTCACCAATCTAGTTCTCGAGAACTGTCAAGGTTTTCAAAAAAGTTTTCAAAACATGAATCAAGACAGCATTCTCGAGAGATGATAAACTGTTCATATAGCTTAAACATCTACTTCATGTTCAAAAAGAGATGAATAGATAAAAATAAAGCACTAATACGAATGCAATCATGAATCATCTACTGCATGCTTGCAGTTCACAGTTCACAACAGCTTAAACAGTTCACAGTTCACACATCAAAGAAAATTGATAATAACTTCAATATAAGAAATGAATCATCTACTATATAAGCATAACTTTTAAATATACTTCAGGAATAGAATGCTTCAGGAATTCAATATACTTTCAGGAATCAGGATTCAATAGTGAATCAGGATTTTACCAAACATAGCATTCATGATACCAATTATACATCTTCTGCATCCATGATACCAATTATACTTTTAGGAATCGGGATTAAATAATGAATCAGGATTATACCAAACATAACATCCATGATACCAATAGTGAATCAGGATAATACCAAACCACCTAATTCTGTCATTTTTAAATGTAGTAAAAATCTATAACAGTATCCAAACAAGAGGGACTATACAACACAGCAAGAGGCAGTAAACATGATAGACAACTATATATATTGTTATCTCAAAATGGTTGCAAACAGATGTTGCCTTTCAAATTTAATATTAACAATAATCACCTTAGACAACTTTTTATACTCTTATCTTAAAATGGTTGCAAACTTATGTTACCTTCCAAAATTAAGATTAAGAATAATCATCTTAGACAACTTTTAATATTATTAAGGCACTAAACTTGTGTTGCACTTGCTTAATAAATTAAGAAAATGAATGCATTCAAATCAGAAAAAAAAACATCTTCCAATGCTGTTAGCATTATTTTTTTTATATATTACATGCATGGGATGTCCATTCAAGCATACCAGGGTCGACAGACGTTACTCGAAGCGTCGCGCGGGAAATTAGCTCAAATTGGCCCATCCACCGGTGAGCTTGTTCAGATGACCTCGAACGATGAAACAGACTACGCGAGTGTGTCCGGGACATCGATATTACCTAGAAAGGACGTCTATTTTGTCACGACTTCGATGGCAGGGTAAAAAATTGTGCAAATTATCATTTTTTAGCTCGATCGTCAAAAAGTCACTCGAACGACTCCGGGTGACGAAACAGATCACACGATTGTGTCCGGAACGTCGATTTTACCTACGGAGGATGTTCATTTTGCTACGACATCGCGAGTGGGCTTAAAATACGCGAATTATTCTTTTTAGCCATTCGCTAAAAAGTGGCTCGAGCGCCTGAGGACTTCGGATGATGAAACGGACTACGCTAAATGCGTCCGAAACATCGATTTCAGCTAAGAGGACATCTACTTCACTGCGAGCACGTGTACAGGCTAAATATTCGTGGAGGATAACTATAATATTATTGTTATTATATAATATATATATAATATATATTATATATTATCCCATATAAATCCTACGGCAAAACCTCCCTCTCCCGAAGCCCTATCTATAGCGATTCCTCATAGCCGCCTCTCACATTTTTCGCGAAAAGAGGCCTCTCGTGCCCTAGCTCCCCACCGCCGACGCCTCCTGGTCGGCGAACGAAGCCGCCGCCGACCTCTTCCTCGACGGAGTCCTTCCAGCCACCGGCGAAGCTGTCCAACGCCGTCACCTCTCGCGCAGTCACCTAGCTCGCTCGGTCGCGCCGAGCTCGTCACTTCAGACGCCTCGCCGACGTTCCTCGCTGCCAAAGCCTTGGTCGAGCTCCTCCTTCAGCCGCGCCACCTCCTTCTCCCTCGCCGGCGAACAAAGCCGCTGGCATCTTCTCTCTCGCCGACGTCCTCTGCCCGCCGCTGGACAAAACCGCCACCTCCTCGCCGGCTTTTTGCCCCGCCGACATCGTATTTATGCCGGAGAAAATCAGCGAGGAGAGCGTCATTTTTTGGGCTCTCCTCCGCATTTTATTCGCTCCCGGTGTGCACCGTCGGCGAGCTAACCCCTCAACCTCTCCGTCCTATCCTCCCGACGACAGGAGACTTCGCTGGAGCATTTCACGGTCAATGGACAGCGAGGATATCGCTATTCGAGGAGGTGCGAGCGTCTTTTACCTCGTGGTTTTCTCTCTTTCGCCGTCATCGAGCGACCCCTTCTCGAAGGTATAAGCGCCGTCTCATATTTTTCCTATGCTTAAATTATTTATTTTTTGGTACTTTGCATACCTCACTGCGTCGTATTTTTCTCGTTGCATGATCCATTGTGAGGTACGCTGGCGCGCGGGCTGGACACCGGTAGTTCGCCGGAAACGTGAGCTCTCCTTCAGCATGAAGAGAACGCGTCTTCAACCTTCGCGGCGGTGAGATTTCCTTATCCCTAGTCGGCCCTAGGTTTAGTCCGGCCTGCACACGTGGGTTCGATCGCCCACGCGGGGTGGAGGTGCTCGGACGACATGTGTCGACCGGCCGAGCCGCCTATATGATGGATCGTCGATTTACCTGGGAGTGAGCCATGCAGGTTAGGAATCCTATGCGCTGGCCGCCTCTATTCGTAACCGAGCGATTTCCCGTTGTAAGCTTTAGGCTTTAGTCCCGCCGGGTCGGAATCCCAATTTCCCACGGTTTTGCGCTCCTAATCTCCCTCGGAGGGATTAGTTGAGTTTGATCTTAGAGGACGGGAAAAGCTTTGCAGATAGTCCGTCCCATAAGATCGGGGTGTTCGTAGAGCGAAAAGCTTTGTAGCTAGTCCGCCCCTACGAACGGTGGAGAGTTTCCCTACGAGAAATCGGAACGGAAACCCTCTACATAGCCACGCCAAACCGGAGGCGGCGATGCCGCAGATCCAAGTGCGTCAACCCTAGGCACCTATGTGAGGTAGTTAGGACGAGTTCGACGTGTCGTCGACCGTTTGGGTTTCATCGCATGTGCATGGATCATCTCGTTGCATTTTTGCATGTGGTCATTTGTTGCATTCTACGCATGTTCGCATGAGCACTTCGGGTTGATCGGCTGTCCTGGACCGATCCCCGATCCTCAGTTGGGTTCGATCGACTGTCCCGAGTCGATCACCTATCCTTTAGGGTTGGATTGGTTACCCCGAACTAATCCACCCATTTCTTCGTCCGACTCGACCACCACGGTCCGGCCGACCGATCACTCATGTTTGTATGCTTATGCATTTTATCGCATGTTTTCCGGCATGTGCATGTCGGACCGGCTGCATGTTGCACCTTATTCTCGTTTTTGTACATTTGCATTTGCAATTGCATTTCGCACCGCACTTTTATGATTCTCCCTAGTGAGAATTATTCCACCTCCGAGTCATCGCCTCCTCGGCATACTCATTTGCTCGGCCGCCGCCGCTACGGCATTCCCAACTCCGGGCCGTCGCCACTACGGCATGCCCACCTTCGGGTCACTGCCTCCTTGGCATACCCATCCTTTGGGCCGCTGCCGCTACGGCATGCCCGCTCTTTCTGAGTCACTGCCTTTATGGTATACTCACCACCACCACTTTGGTGCATTCTCTTTGCATGTAGCATACTTGCATTTTGCATGATGTGTGTGCTTGCCCTTTTGGGCGCCCGTTGTGATTGTTTCGTACTTCAAGCAGAAGCAATCACAATGTGGGCTTTCAGCATGATCGTTGCTTACCCATTCCTCGATGGCTTGTCCTACTCATTGTGAGAGTGACCCATGTCGGCCGCAATGCCTTAACGAGCATTGCTTGTTGGGTCGATCCCAATGAGCAATGCGAATTAAGTCATCTGGATCGGCACAAGTATGATTGTGCTAAGGATCCATCGGATCTAACTTGTGTCACCCCTCTTCGCGACGCCCTTTAGATCCTTCGGATCTTTAGGTCTGGGCTGGTATGGCGACCCCGTCAAAGTCATACTATACCCGCACTTACCCCGCACTTGGGCACTGGATTCGTGCACTTTCGTTGGGATGGTGTGCTGAGGCAGGACTTAGGTTGCCAGGTAGTCTTTTCGATGCCCTGGCTATCGTTCTTTGATGGATTGGTTGCCCTAGCCAGGTATCTTTCTTCTGCACTTGTGCTTGTTGTGTGACTGCATGCTTCATATGTGTGGTAGTGTGTTGGGACGTTTTTCTGCAGGGAGCCATGCTTATTTATACACACACATAGGTACCGCTATGGGGGGAGCAAGTGATGATTTCTTACATTTCTGTTTGCAGGTGCTATTAGCTCCCCCATTTATAAAGCATGGCTCATTATACGTCATTTGCATGTGAGCTTTCCCGCTAACACTTGTTTTCATGCAGGATTGAGTCTTTTTATTTTCCTTTGTACTTTTAGAGTCTAGGAGAGTCCTGTAGCAGAAATAAGATACAGGCACGGGTTCCGAGACATTTTGCTCGGGAACCACGTGGAGGGGACTAGGAGCAGATGCTCGTGCCCCGTATCTTAATTCTACATTCTTTTATATTGATATATAGAATTAGGACCGGGCATGTATATGCGGAGTCCGCCGCATTTTTCTTTTCTACAGGTTATGTTGCCGGTCCAATGGCGTTTTGGCCTCTTTTATTTTATTATGGAGTGCTTTCTTTCTTGCGTTTATTGCATATTCGCATGCCTGTATGTGTTTTCCTTATTTCTTTCTGTGATCTGGGATTTTGCGATATCATTTAGGCTCTTTAAGGACCCTAAAATTGTAAACTTTATATGTTTAAAAAGTCCTAATAAAATATTCAAGATAAATAAATTTTAGGATTAAAATATCCAAGATCTTAAAATATGCACTTTTACTTTCTTGCATGGCCTCCGGCCGGATTTTAAATGGGTTGCGATTGCATCAGTTATCACCTAAGTCATACTAATAGGCCTCCACATTATTTAAGGACCGCTCAGATAACTCGCATTCATATTTGCATGTCCGGAGGAGGAGTCCCCGTGCTTCTCCAATCCGACCGGCCCAACATACCTTTATAGGTGGTTGTCTGAGTGCGCCTAGTGGTGTTAGAAGGCTCCCCGACCCAGACGGGGTGTAAGTCCTTTTGTTTGGAGCGTTTGCAGCTTTGTAGCTGAACCTCCCTTTCTCTTATTTTCTGAGGCATCTTGTCACTTTGGCAGGCGTAAGACCCACCTCTTGGAGCTCCAGCTTATAGTCATAGGATAGAGTTTCCTTCCTTTGACCTGTAGGCTACCGAGGTCCCCGTGGATAATTCAATTCTTGGATGCCGACCGGGATCTCGGGATGTGTCGGGTCGACTACCTTCACGTTCGGGCAGACTTAGGGTCCTACCGTCGGGATGATGGGCCCGCGTACCCCGACTTGGCTACCTCTACCCTCTGGATTACTCCTTCCTTCCTTTGACTACCCCCTGTTGAGCCATTTCACTCCTCGACTTCGTTGATATCATTTTGACGGCCGATGCCGATGAGTTGCGCCCGTTTGGGATACGACGATTTGTCCTCCGCCCTTATGGCCCGGACGTGCTTTGACGTGTCGGGATACCCCGTCAAGATGATTTAGGTTATTCCGTGGGTTTCGTATGCCGATGAGCCGCTACCCCATTTGGGATATGAGAGACTCGCTCTGCCTGATGGCTTAGCGAGAGCTTTGAAGCGTCGAGACTTTCCCACACGGAATAATATCCCTTTGATTGCCTATACCCCAAGTCTATGATAATATAAAGCGAAACTCCTTTTATCGAGAGTACTCTTGGGTATCCCCCAAGATGTAATTAACCAGTAGGAATACGTTCCTCTGGGAGTGCTCTTGACCCTGCAACGGTACATACACTTGACTCTCTGGTTATGGGTAGTCTACGTAGATACTTCTTTCGTGGATATTGGTTTAAGGAGCCTCTGCCCGATCTTGTTTGGGCGGACATGCTTGACTTATCCTTACGAGGTTTATCGCATGTAGACTCTCCATGTTTTTTCTTTTCTCTTGTTTTTCACTTTGTCGTGTGTCCCTTCTTAATCGGTTCCTCTCCTCTTCGAATCACTTATTTGATTTGGGAGGGAGATTTATTCGAATAAGGGGAAGTATACGACGACTGACAAGCTGGCGACTCCTTTTAAAATAAAAAAAGAGAAAAGAATGGCGAAAACCAAAACTGGCGACTCCGCTGGGGAGGGTCTCTCTCTCTATGCTTGGAGCTTCGCTTTTTCTGGGGTTATAGCCTCTCTCCATACTTGGAGTTTTGCTCATATTATCGTGATCTGGTTCTCTTTCTTCGAGTCACAGTTGAGCCTTTTTTTGAGATCTTGGTTTTCAGTCCATGTGTCAGTTGTTAGGGGTAGCAACTCGATGCATTCTGTCCCTTCTCTCACCCTCGACATTTCGGTTGCAGCATTATCACATGCATCGATGTCGTTGTAGTTTTGTGATTGGTTTCTTGACCTTTCCTTATTTTTGATCATTGTCCCTTTTTGCCCCACTACGCGGAAGAGCAGAAAGATGGATATGATCGTTGCCGTCAGGGAGAGCTCTTTCCCCTCTCCCCAAGCGTTTTTGTGCTCCTGAGGGTGTCATAACCTTCAGTTCCTTCGAGCACCCATGTGGGGTTATCTTACGTAATCCTACGCCCTTTGAGACATTTTGCTCTGTGCTCTCCCCCTTAAAAGGAGAGACGTGCACATTAAGTCGTTCATACGCCCTTTGAGGCATTTTCTCTATGCCCTCCCCCTTAAAAGGGGAGACGTGCATATTGAGTTTTTTTTCCTATGCCCTCTCAGGCATTTTCTCTATGCCCTCCCCCTTAAAAGGGGAGACGTGCATATTGAGTTGTTCTTACGCTCTCTGAGACATTTTCCTCTATGTCCTTCTCCTTCAAAGGAAAGTCGTACACATTTAGCTGTTTTTGTTGCAGTGGCTCGCGTCGTGTTCGCTTCTTTTGCAAAAAGAGGACGACACTCGATAGCGATGCGCCGACGCACCTGACGGTCTTTTCTAGACTTGTCCCTCCGTATTCTCACGTGTCTCCTTGCCATAGGCAGGTGAGTTTTCTTTTAGCAGTAGGTTTGTCACTACTGTCGTCGTTGTGACATTTTTCCCGACTCTCTTCTCGTTCCGAGCTTTTCCCCGAGGATCCACTCGTCCCTCGATTAGGCGGGAAGGCTAGGAGGACTAGGAATAGATTGCCGCAAATTTAGCGACATTGCTTGTATTAGGTTTCTATATCCGTTCGACTCCCGTTTAGGAGGTGCCTTCGGCCCCCATTTTGAGTCATTTTCGCTCATCGTCCCCGTTGAGCGGACCACGTCCTCATTGGACATTTGCCACATGCCCTCCTTTGAAAAGGAGTTGTGCATGTAATACTACTTTCGTTGTAGCAACTCATATACGTGTTACTTTTCCCTCGAGGAAAGGACTAGTGCCAGATGGCAATACGCTATAATGCTCTTTCCTGCTTAGTAGCCTCTATTTTAGTCCTTCCATATGTTTAGGATTTCCATCCTCACAGATGTTGCATTATGTAAGAGTGCTAGAGTTACCAGTTATGGTACCGTCCTCTGGCGGTGTGGACTGGGTCCCCGCCGTGATTTATTTTGGTTCCAACCCAAGATTTATACTTAAAACTTGAAGATTGAGAATCACTATTTCTCGTCCTCCGACGTTGTGGACCATGTCGACGTCATGGCTTGTTTTGGTTCTGGCCCGGGATGGTGCTAAATCCCGTCGGCTGAGAATCACCTCTTCATCTTCTGGCGATGTGGACCATGTCCCCGCCATGACTTGTTTCCGATTCAGCATAGGATAACGCCCAAATTCCATTAGCTGAAAATCATTTTCTCTCCTCTGGTTGTGTGGACTGCACTCCAGTCAGGTTTGCTTAGGATTCTTCCCTCCTTCGGATGCAAGTCATTCTCACCTTGCAGTCCGTATTGTTGTTGCTACCACGAGTTCTCTGACTTAGAAGATCGTAGGAGCATCTTCCTCTTTGAGGGGAAATGTTTTTGCTGGTTTGACGATTGTCCCAGCCCCAGTTGTTCTGGTTTCTCTGAGGTCTCGCCTATCCCTACATTAGGTAAGGGCGTCCAAAATAATAGGAACGTGCATCGCTATAACCATAGTGGTCGATTCGACCACGGGTCTCTTTACTCGTTGAGACTCTAGTTTCCTCTTTGAGAGGGCAGGGTCCTATTTCTAGAGATGAGTTCCTTGCTTAGATCTCTGAAATATCTAAGCATGTTGTGTAAGAACTCCTCTACTTACCATACTCCCATGATTCTCATAGTAGGAGACCGAGATATACCTCTCAGTCCATTACGAGATCTGGATATTTGCCATCTGTTGTATAGGATATGAGACTCGCCGAGGAGTTGCATGGAACCCTTGGCATGGTATTTAGTGCCACTTACCAGATGTTGTGCCAGGTATCATTGATGATCCTGTTGGAGCGGCTTTTACCCATACATGATGTGCTAACTCTTTCCTGAAATCATGAGGAAAATTTTGTGGCCGCGCTAGATGAATTTGTCCTATGTCGATAAAGGGAGATCCGGGGCATACCCCGTCGATTCTCACCTTTTTTTTTGGATAAAAGTTGATCGTCGTCCTTCGGCGAATATCCATTGGGTTAGGCAAATTCTTGCCACCATGTCTCTTGATATTCCGACGCTGCATGTTGAATAACTTTCCACATTTGACAGCGAGGAGTTTACTTGCCTTTGCTTTGAGGAGTGCTTATTCGACCTCTTTCATTTATTAAGCAAGACTATAGTTGAAGTTTTATACTTCGATTGGGGGACACCCCAAAAAATCTTTTGTTGATAACATGTTGTATTGACTAGTCCATTTTGCTAGCCTTAGTCGATCCATGTTTAGCTGTGATGCACATCTCCCAGGCTATTTGAGAGTGCCTCATTCAGTTTGAGCTATGTTTGCCTTTTGGTTAAGCTCTTGATGAGAGCATTTCATTGCTAAGACCACCTTATTTGTCTAGCATTTGATTTAGTCAGTCTACTTTGAACCTGACTAGGATTTGGTGCCTCACCCATCTAGAATCTTATTGACTTTTTAGTCTGTTCTTGGTGAGAAAGCATCACTGTGAGATGGATTCATCTCCTATATCCAACCTCGTGGATATTTTGTTTGATTTAGTTGATTCTTATCACCTTGTCAATATTCATGTTGAACTGATTAAAGTACTTTGTCATGATAAATCAGTCCATGACTAGTCGTGATACCTCGATATCCGACACTACCGAGCTAGACCTCGCTCGCTTATCTAACCGAGATATACCTCGACCAAGAGGCGGTGGCTTCTTATCCCTATACCTCTTGATATTTCGGCTCCATTTACGGAGGTTGTCGAGACGCTTCCGAAAGGAACTCGTGCTCCTTAGTTGATCTTATCTTGGATTTTCCTTCGATGTTTCTTGAGGTTGAATTTATGATAGATCCCGAGGACGGGTTTAAGCCGTACCATGTATGCACCTTCTTAGGATTTGCTCGATCTTCATGGTTCGGGGATTTGAATTATGTCTCGATGACCGAATTCCTTACTTTAATGAACTTTCACCTAAGTCCTGAGAACACCTCAGAGTGACTAGATGGGTGTCATTGAGATGTGAGTAGTTTTAGAGACTATTTAGATCTCTTACTTTTCCATTTAGTTAGACCGATGGAAGCTTGATAAGTAATGTACCATAAAATTCTAAGAATCTTTCTTCAGGAGATTTTTGAGTCAGAGTAAATTACTTTATAACAAAAAGAAGCTCACCAGATATAGTAATTCTCAAGAGAGATAAAAAAGTGTGAAAGGCTTCAAAATAAAAAAAAAAGAAAAAAGATTGAAAAAAAAATGATCAACACTCCTGAGAAGAAGCTTGAGGTGAGTGGGAAATCAAAAATTCGATATAAAGAACCTTTTGATTTCAAAATTCTCCTGGTAAGATCCTTAGAATATTAAGGTTCAGAGAATTGTTAAGTGACATCGGGATGGTTGATAAATTAGTAATGGATTTAAAGACATCTCCAAAATGAAAACATTTTCTTTACACCCGGATACGAATGATGAGGCCTATCTAAAGTTCAAAGGTGAAAATAATTAAAGGACAGGGACTAGGGAAGAGTACTTAAGGAACATCCCACTCGGACTCCGAATTTCGCAAATCTCATATTTTGCATGGTATATCTGGTCATGAGTCTAGGATGCTTACTTGAGAGCTCCACTTACCAGATTGAGTTGGCATGTCACGCCAAATCGTTCCCTATAACGACTTATGTTGGGAATAATAATAAAAAAATAATATTTAATGCCAATGAAAAAATATAAATGGCATGGAAGGCTCTCAATAGCTTTGTAGGCATGTTGTACGACATACCGTACACCCACATTATATCACGCTTGATGCGTTGACCCTCTGGGTCCGGCAGTCCTTCCTTGGAAGTTGACTCTCTTTTTGTGTGTGGAATTTTCACCCACCACCCTTATGCACTATGTGTCAACCCTCTGGGTCCGGCGACCCTTCTTTTGGAAGAAAGGTTTGCCATCTTGTGGGCTCTTCACCCACCATCTTTACGCTTTATGCGTCTACCCTCTGGGTCCGGTAGTCCTTCCTTGGAAGTTGACTCTCTTTTTGTGTGTGGACTTTTCACCCACCACCCTTATGCACTATGTGTCAACCCTCTGGGTCCGGCGACCCTTACTTTGGAAGAAAGGTTCGCCATCTTATGGGCTCTTCACCCACCATCTTTACGCTTTATGCGTCTACCCTCTGGGTCCGGTAGTCCTTCCTTGGAAGTTGACTCTCCTTCTTGTGTGTGGACTCTTCACCCACCACCCTTACGTACTATGTGGTGACCTTCTGGGTCCGGTGGCCCTTCCTTCGGAAGAAAGGCTTGCCATCTTGTGGGCTTTTTACCCACATTCTTGTACACTTTATGTGTTGACCTTCGGGTTCCTGGCAGTCCTTCCTTCAGAAGTTGACTAGTCTTCTTTACGGGTATGTTGTACGACACTGTACACCCACAAATTCCTTTGCTTCATTGCAAGTAAGAGAGGTCTTGTGCATCTCTTAAAACTGATTGTTGAATTGCTAATGAGATAAATTATTTAGCTTGATGATTGGAATTTATAAATTATTTTATTCATTAAATTAATATTTTACTCTCTATCAATATTAACAAAAAATCAATATATCAAAATTGTAGGGAACCTTCAAGACCAATTCCCAAAATAATAATAATAATAAAAGTTATCGAAAAAAATGTTATTAATGGAGATTGGGTTTGGAGATAAAAGAAGGAAAAATTTATTTAATGTGCGGTATGAACATGTTTATTTAAAACATAAATATGCTAAAATATGCAAATTATAATTTTAACAAACATTTGGGTTCTTAACATTCAAAAAAACACACATAAATAACACGAGATTTGAAGACTTGTTAATGAGCTTAAATGAAATATGTTGCGAACTCATTGATGCACCAAAAATATATACGGTTTTTGCTATATGATTTTACTTATTTTTGGTGTTATTACACATTAAAAGGAAGGTATTTTACATGTTTTTTAGTTTTAGGTACAAGAAATGGTGATTGGAGTAAAAAGAAGCAAAAATGAAACGAGCAAGAATTGAAATTTTGCCAATGACAACTTTCGATAAGTCTTGCGATGCTTAAGTTCTTTTACTCTTCTTGCATATTTTTCAATGAGATTACACTTTAAAGAAAAGTTATTTTCATGCTTATTTTGTAGGGCTATCTGTTAGGAATGCAACGCAACTGAAACGGGGCGAAACGGAGCCAAACAGAGCAAAACGGTGGAGCTGCGCAGTCTGCTCGCCGACGACGCCCAGACTGTCGCCGACGGCAAGATTTACCCGAGATGAACGAAAAATGACACAAAAAACTCACCGACGGCGCCCTCAAGCCCGCCGACGGCGCCCGAGACAATTTGGATGCTTTATGGGCGGTTATGGCCGAAATTCAATGTATTTGGATGCTTTTTTGAAAGGGTGCTTAAGGGAACTCTTAGAAATTCGTCCATACTCTTTAAATTATTGATTTTAGGTTAGCAAAGAGAGGAGATGATAGAGAAAACTTGGAGAATGCTTAGAGATCTTAGAATAGGAGTAGAACTCAGATTTCTACCTTTTTGGAGAGATTGGTGAGGGGATTTTAAGAGAATTTGTAAGGGAATATTCTAGCATTGCATGGATCGGCGGGAGACTTTATGGGAGAGATTTTTATCTTTCTTTCAAGGGGAAAAAACAAAGTATTGTGTTTTTCATTATCTTATGATTTTGTAAACATTTATTTTGTGGATTTGCTTTGAAACAAGTTTTTTCCATTATGTTTTCTTCGTGTTTTGCGATGTCTTTCTCTTACTCTTTCTTCTTCTATGAAAATAGTGGCATGAGAAGATTATGCCATTGTTTTCATTCTACTTTTCTTTTGCAATGACTAGGATTCATTTTTAGGATATTGGGATGCTTGCTAAAAGATGTTTTAATTATAAATGTAATGATTTTTTACTTACACTTCGTTTACATTACAAAAAAGGCCCGTTGTATTGTTAAAATTCGTTGTAATTGCATTGTCCCAAAAGGGCAGTGTAATTCTCAACAAAGTGGAACAACATTCAATGTCCATGAATGAGTTACGTAGTTCATGGGGATTGAGTGCAAATAAATAGAGAAATATAGTTTCATGGGCGTCGAATTGGAGGTTTCAGGGTGACAGGCTGAGATCCCAAATTTGGTCACAAAGTCTGGTAACTAAAGCTAGGGTTAGCCTTCAAGTGAAGGGAAGTGGGAGCTCCGAGTTGGCAACAAGCATCCTCCCAAACTTAACCTTAGATTTAGTGATAGCTCTGTGATTTACCAATGTTCTTTATAGCACTCTGAAGAGGGGGTACTCGGAAGAGTGTAAAGAATATAATTGCTCCTATTTGACACATACAATATTTAATGCATATCATCCCTAAACTTTATCTAATTCATTACATAAGAATAGTAGATTTTATTATCTCAAAATTCACTAAGCCAATTTATTCAGAAAGGGTTATTTTTAGTATTAATATTTACATTAGGGAGTAGTTATTATTTTTACAAATAATCATCTGCATTTAGGAATAGTTGTTAAAAAAATCACTTATATCACTCTTCAAAACTAAGGCTTTTAGTAGTAGACTATAATTTGACTAAGAACCTCTTACCTCGCTTCCGTGTGGGATCGATAAACGAGATTCCATTAGAGCTTTGTATTACTTGATACGATACGTATACTTGCATTTGAAATTGTGACTTTACAAAATCATTATAAATATATAAATCCGAGGTCATAAATTCTTACATATAAAAAAAGTCGCATCAAGTTTTTGGCGCAGTTGCCGGGAAGCTTCGGTAAGAATTTTAGGAGAATTTTAGTTGAAGTAATTAGACTTAGAATTGGAAAACTTTAGTGTCGTAAAATTGTGTTTGTGTGAAAAGTGTTTTTTTTGTATGAAAAAGTGTTGTGAAAAAAAACTGTTTGAGTAAACAATAAAGTGTTTGTGAAAATATTTTGTTGTGTTGAATATATTTTTCGTTTTATTTGTTTTATTGTTAATGTATTGTTTGTTGTGTTACGTATGCAAAAAAAGGATCTGTAGGACTTGTGCCTTATGATTCCAAGTTAGAAAAATGAAAAAAATTAAAAAAACAGAAAGGACTTGAAAAACTAAAAATGGAAATGAAAAACATTCAAAATAATAACTTGAAAAATCATCATAAATCATTGAGGGATTATGTAAATCCTACGATAGATAAAATTCACTTAAGTATACAAAACCCTGTTGTAGAAGCTGATTCGTTTGAACTAAACCCAGTGATTTGTTGACCTCATTTTTATTATGAGTCAATACCTTTTGACCTAAAAAGTCAACTTTGGTCAAAATGGTCAAACCGGACCCAATGACCAACCCTGTTGACCCCATATGTCAACCTTTTGACCTAAAAAGTCAACTTTGGTCAAAAAGGTCAAACTAGACCTAATGACCAACCCTGTTGACCTAATAGGTCACCCTTTTGACCTAAAAAGTCAACTTTTGTCAAAATGATCAAACCAGACCCAATGACTAACACTGTTGACCCCATAGGTCACCCTTTTGAACTAAAAAGCCAACTTTGGTCAAAATGGTCAAACTAGACCCAATGACCAACCCTGTTGACCCCATAAGTCAACCTTTTGACCTAAAAAGTCAACTTTGGTCAAAACGGTAAAACCAAACCCAATGACCAACCCTGCTGACCCCATAGGTCAACCTTTTGACCTAAAAAGTCAACTTTGGTCAAAATGGTCAAACCAGACCTAATGACCAACCCTGTTGACCAACCCTGTTGACCCCATAGGTCAACCTTTTGACCTAAAAAGTCAACTTTGGTCAAAATGGTCAAATCAGACCCAAGGACCAACCCTGTTGACCCCATAGGTCACCGTTTTGACCTAAAAAGTCAACTTTGGTCAAAATGGTCAAACCAGACCCAATGACCAACCCTGTTGACCCATATGTCACCCTTTTGACCTAAAAAGTCAACTTTAGTCAAAATGGTTAAACCAGACCCAATGACCATCCCTGTTGACCCCATAGGTCAATCTTTTGACCTAAAAAGCCAACTTTGGTCAAAATGGTCAAACCAGACCCAAGGACCAACCCTGTTGACCCCATAGGTCAACCTTTTGACCTAAAATGACAATTTTGGTCAAAATGGTCAATCCTGACCCAATGACCAACCCTGTTGACCTCACAGGTCAACCGTTTTACCCAAAAAAGACAACTTTGGTCAAAATGATCAATCCAGACCCTATGACCAATCCTGTTGACCCCACAGGTCAACTTTTTGACCTAAAATGATAATTTTGGTCAAAATAACTAATCCAGATCCAATCACCAACCTTATTGACCCAATGGGTCAACACATCACCTAAAAAGTCAATTTTGGTCAAAATGATCAATTTTTGATCAAAGAACCAATGACATGTTTAAAACCCCACAATGACAAAAATTAATCAAATTAATTTTAAAAAAATTATTTTTGATTAATTAAATTGACTAATAATTGGATTTTCAGTATTTTAATTAATCAAATGACATGATGAAAATTAAATTAAAAGTCATAAAATGACAAAATTAATCAAATAATTGATTTCAAAATTATTTTGATTAATTAATTGGCTAATAAATTAATTTTAAAAATTTTAATTAATGACCTAATTAATTAAAATGAAAAATTAAATTCAAAAGCCATAAAATTACAAAATCCACAAATTGATTAAAAATAATGGAATTAATCAAATAATTAATTCCAAAATTATTTTTAATTAATTAATTGTCCAATAATTTAATTTTCATGTTTTAATTAATGACTTAATTAATTAAAGTGAAAATTAAATTGAAAAGTCATGAAAAGAGACAAAAATCAATTTTAATGACATGGATATTAATCAAATAATTAATTTGTAATTATTTCCAATTAATTATTGATTAATAAAATAATTTCCAATATTTAAATAATGACATAATTAATTAAATATGGAAATTAAAATGAAAAGGACATAAAATGGAATTTTAACCCATGAAACCATGATTTTTAAAAATTCCAAATCTCTTTATTACATCATAAATGACCTCATCCATGGATTATTCATGACTCATGGGACTTATTAAGTGTAGGTTATTACATTAAAATAACTTATAAACCATGGTTAAAGAAAATAATCATTAAAGAAAATGAGGTGTCATCCTCTCATGAAATTAAAATTTGAGGTGGCTCATCCTCATGAACTCACCAATAAAAATTAGACACCATTTAAACTCACATGAGTAACTTACTTAACCATGGTTTTAACCAAATTTTAAGAATTTTGCATGAGAAAAATATGTGTCACCTTCTCATCGAAACCTTAAATGAGATGTTGGAAGGGGGGGGGGGGGGCTCACTCTCATGACTCATCCTTCACTTCTTAGACCACCCAATGGAAGGGAGACAAGAAGCTAACCCATCCCACACCTTGGTTAAGAGCCATCATGGCTAAGGCTTGCATGAGATGAGTAAGGGGATTATGTGTCACCATTTCCTTAAATAGAGAAAATCACCTTGAGTGCCATCTAGGGGAGGTGGATTCAACATGATTTGCCCAACCAAATCCACCTCACAAAGGACCCAATGGGGGCAAGACAAGAGCCCAACTCCAAAGCCTTCACCATGGTTAAGCCTATGATGCCTAGGCTTGGAGATTGGCAATTCATCATTGTCATAGCCTAAATTTTCCCCACAAGACATTAATGAAGCAGATGACAACTCCCCCAAATGATTCTCATCAGCCAAAACTCATCCAAAGCCCTCCCATGGCTATAAATAGGACCCAAACCCAAGCATATGTAAGAGAGAAAAAAACCAACTTGGAAAACCTAGATAGGATGCTCAAATCTCTTGACATTCTACAGAAATATTGTGCCTAAGGTTCCCAACTTTAGAGCGATAAAAAAATCTAGCCACATCGACTCACCCAACCTAGCCAATTTGGCTCCAAACCCACTTAAGGTGACTCACGCCACCTACATAGTGGAATCCCAAATTCCACCCAATTTCAAACCAAATTGAGTCAAATTGAGTTGAAATCCACCTCAAGGAAGCTAAGGGGAAGCTCCTCAAACAATCAAATCGATTCCAAATGGATTAAGGCAAAGGTATGGATGCAATTATCAAAATTATTGGGTTTAATACATATTCCAAAATCTGTACCATTTGACCTCTCAAAACCCATTCATCACCGTATGGATGGGTGACTCTCGTCGGGACGATCATTTTAAAAAAAAATCACTCAATTCCGTTAAGAATCGAGTGAGATATTGATCTTTGAAAATCGATGGCATATATGAAGAGAGAGGGTAATTCTGGATAATTCTGGAATTTAATTCCAGATTATCCTTAAAAACTCCAAATTGCATAACTTTGTGTAGACAAATCACAAAAATAAAATAAAAATACCTCTGGAAAGAGGAGAAAGAGGAGAATAATTTCGAAGTAAAATTTTGAATTTTTGAGTTATATTTTATTTTTAATTAATTAATTACTCTGGAGTAATTTAATTATTAAAAATTAATTATAATTCCAAAAATTATGAAATTTTCACAGAATTATCCTTTTGTTATGACACACATCTCCTAATTTTCCTAAGGACAGAAAAGTTCTTTAGGATATTTTTCTTTAATTTCTAAGCTACTTTGTAATTATTTCTTATTAAAATAATTATAAAAATTAGAAATTAAGGAAAATAAATTTGAAAATGGCTAGAAATTTTAGGGTGACACATGAAGACTCTAAAGACAATGATTTTTAAGCCATTAAGCAATTTTGAATGACATTTCAAAATTTAGGATTTAAATTTCATTATTAATTAATAAATTTAAAATCCTAAAAATCGCTCTTTCACCCAACTTAGCCCATTCCATAATGGTTTGAGTCAAAATTAAGTCTAACTCCAAATAGACTTAAAGCAAGTCTAATGGCATCAGAATAGACTTAAATCAAAGTTTAATTAAACTTAAAAGACATAATTAAGTTTAATTAATTCTTATTAAACCTTAAAGACATTAGGTTTAATATAAAATCAATTTTTTTTAATTAAACTTAAAAGACATAATCAAGTTTAATTAATTCTTATTAAACCTTAAAGACATTAGGTTTAATATTTAATCAAAGTTTAAATAAACTTAAAAGACATAATTAAGTTTAATTAACTTTTATTAAACCTTAAAGACATTAGGTTTAATATAAAATCAAAGTTTAATTAAACTTAAAAGACATAATTAAGTTTAATAAATTCTTATTAAACCTTAAAGACATTAGGTTTAATATAAAATCAAAGTTTAATTAAACTTAAAAGACATAATTAAGTTTGATTAGCTCTTTTTAAACCTTAAAGACATTATGTTTAATATCAAATCAATTTTTAATTAAACTTAAAAGACATAATTAAGTTTAATTAACTCTTATTAAACCTTAAAAGACATTAGGTTTAATAAACAATCATTAATTAGGTTTAAAACATTCTTAAACTTAATTAATTGTAATTAAACCTTAAAGACATTAGGTTTAATAACCCTTAAACCCTAATTAGGTTTAACCCACATTAAACCTAGTTAATTTAACTTAAACCTTACTTACATTAGGCTTAAGTAACCCTTAAACCCTAATTAGGTTTAACCCAATTAAACCTAGTTAATCAACTTAAACCTTACTTACATTAAGTTTAAGTAACCCTTAAACCCTGATTAGGTTTAACCTACATTAAACCTAGTTAATCAACTTAAACCTTACTTACATTAGGTTTAAGTAACCCTTAAACCCTAATTAGGTTTAACCCACATTAAACCTAGTTAATCAATTTAAACCTTACTTACATTATGTTTAAGTAACCCTTAAGCCCCAATTAGGTTTAACCCCTATTAAACATAATTAATAAACTTAAACCTTACTTACATTAGGATTAAGTAACCTCTAAACCATAATTAGGTCTAACCCATTGGACCTAATTAAACCATTAAGTCTTAACTAAATTAGACTTAATCAAACCTAAACGTAATTAGGTCTAATCCATTAGACCTAATTAAACCATTAAGTCTTAACTAAATTAGACTTAATCAAACATAAACCATAATTAGGTCTAACCCAATTAGACTTAATTAAGCCTTAAGCCTTACTTACATTAGGCTTAAATAACTCTTAAACCATAATTAGGTCTAACCCAATTAGACTTAATTAATCCTTAAGCCTTACTTACATTAGGCTTAAATAACTCTTAAACCATAATTAGGTCTAACCCAATTAGACTTAATTAATCCTTAAGCCTTACTTACATTAGGCTTAAATAACACTTAAACCATAATTAAGTCTAACCCAATTAGACTTAATTAATCCTTAAGCCTTACTTACATTAGGCTTAAATAACTCTTAAACCATAATTAAGTCTAACCCATTAGACTTAATTAATCCTTAAGCCTTACTTACATTAGGCTTAAGTAACCTTTAAACCCTAATTAAGTCTAACCTAACTAGACTTAATTAATCCTTAAGCCTTACTCACATCAGGCTTAAGTAATCCTTAAACCTTAAATTAAGTCTAACCCTATTAGACTTAATTATCTCTTAAGTCTTACTTTCATTTGACTTAAGTATCTTATATACCCAAGTAAGCCTAACTCTAATAAGACATAAAATATATAACTTAAGTTCAACTCACATTGAACTTAAATTCAAACCTAAACCTAACCTAACTTGAGTCCAATCTAACTTGAACTCAAGTTAACCTAAACCTTAGAGTTCAACCCACATTGAACCTAACCTAACTTGAGTCCAATCTAACTTGAACTCAAGTTAACTTAAACCTTAGGTTCAACCCACATTGAACCTAACTTAAACCTAACCTAACTTGAGTCCAATCTAACTTGAACTCAAGTTAACACAAACCTTAGGTTCAACCCACATTGAACCTAACCTAACTTGAGTCCAATCTAACTTGAACTCAAGTTAACCTAAACCTTAGGTTCAACCCACATTGAACCTAACTTAAATCTAACCTAACTTGAGTCCAATCTAACTTGAACTCAAGTTAACCTAAACCTTAGGTTCAACCCACATTGAACCTACCTAAACCTAACCTAACTTGAGTCCAATCTAACTTGAACTCAAGTTAACCTAAACCTTAGGTTCAACCCACATTAAACCTAACTTAAACCTAACCTAACTCGAGTCCAATCTAACTCGAACTCAAGTTAACCTAAACCTTAGGTTCAACCCACATTGAACCTAACCTAAACATAACCTAACTTGAATCCAACCTAACTTGAACCCGAGTTAACCTAAACTTTAGGTTCAACCCACATTAAACCTAACTTAACCTAAAACCTTAGGTTCAACCCATATTGAACCTAACCTAAACTGAACTACACTTGAGTTCAACCTAACTTAAACTCAAATCAAATTTTAACTTAACCCACATTGAACCTAACTTAACCTAAAACCTTAGGTTCAACCCATATCGAACCTAACCTAGTCGAACTAAACTTGAGTTCAACCTAACTTAAACTCAAATCAAATTTTAACTTAACCCACATTGAACTAAAGTCAACTTTAAGTCTAGGTTCAACCTAACTAGAACCTAACTTAATCCAAGTCAAACCTTAACTTAAGTTCAACCCATATTGAACTTAAGTCGACCTTAAGTCTAGGTTCAACCTGAATTGAACCTAACTTAACCTAAACTCAAAATTTAATTTAAGTCCAACCCATTATAGACTTAATTCAAACCAAACTTAGGTTCAACCTGACATGAACCTAACTCAAACCTAATTTAAGTCTAACCCACATTAGACTTAAGTCAAACCAAACTTAGGTTCAACCTGACATGAACCTAACTCAAACCTAACTTAAGTCTAACCCACATTAGACTTAAGTCAAACCACACTTAGGTTCAAACCTAACTCAAACCTAACTTAAGTCTAACCTACATTAGACTTAAGTCAAACTAAACTTAGGTTCAACCTACATGAACCTAAGTCGAACCTAAACACTGAACTTAAGTCTAACCTTACATTAGACTTAAGTCAAACTAAACTTAGGTTCAACCCTACATGAACCTAAGTCAAACCTAAACCTAACTTAAGTCTAACCTACATTAGACTTAAGTCAAACTAAACTTAGGTTTAACCCGATATGAACCTAAGTCAAACCTAAACCTGAACTTAAGTCTAACCTACATTAGACTTAAGTCAAACTAAACTTAGATTTATCCCGATATGAACCTAAGTCAAACCTAAACCTAACTTATGTCTAACCCACATTAGACTTAAGTTAAATCATACTTAAGATTCAACTTGACATGAACTTAAGTCTAATCCAAATCCTACATAAACACTAATTAAGTTTATTACATTAGACTTAATTAAATCATTAAACCTTAATCAACTAAGGTTTAAATAAACACAAACCATGATTAAGTCTATTTCATTAAGACTTAATATCTAAACAAATCTCGGTTAACTCAAATTAGACTTGATTAAAACTTAAGCCTTACCTAAAAAGGACTTAGATGGTCTGAAATTCTAATTAAGTCTAATTTATTAGATTTAATCAACCTTTAAATCCTATTTAAACAAGGCTTAAAACTTAATTAGGTCTCTTCTGATTAATCCAAACCTTTTAACTTAAGTTCAAACAGACATGAACTCAAGTTAATTAGATTCAATCAACATTGAATTTAACTTAGAGTTCAACCAGACATGAACCCGAGTTAATTCAATCAATATTGAATCTCTTTCAACCTTTTAACTTAAGTTCGGACAGACATGAACTCGAGTTAATCTAAACGAAACCTTTTAACTTAAGTTCGAGACGAGAGATGAACTCGAGTTAATTAGATTCAATCAACATTGAATTTAACTTAGGTTCAACAGGACATGAACCCAAGTTAATTCAATCAATATTGAATCTAACTTTCAACCTTTTAACTTATGTTCAGACAGACATGAACTTAAGTTAATCTAAACCAAACCTTTTAACTTAAGTTCAGACAGACATAAACTCAAGATTTAAGTTTAAACTTAAGTCAAGACATAAATTTGACATTTCAAATGAAAATCGACATAATCGACATAAATTCGACATTTCAAACGAATATCGACATAACTGACATAAATTCGACATTTCAAACATAAATTGACATAACCGACATAAATTTGATATTCAAACCAAAATCGACATAACCGACAAAAATATGACATTTCAAACCAAATTAAACAATTACCGATATTAAATGACATTAATTGACATTTCAAATCAAATCTAACATTAAATGACATTTCAAACCAAATTCAACAAACACCGACATTAAATGAAATTAACCGACATTTCGAACCAAACTCAATAGAACTCAACATAAATTGATATAATTCGACATAAATCGACATGATCAAACTTAACACGACATGAACTGATATAGTTCTTAAGTTCGACCTGTATCGAATTTAACTTAACATAAAACGACATAATCCTTAAAGTTTGACCCACATTGAACTTAACTCGACATAAAATTAAAAATCGACACAAAGCCTAAAATCAAATCCAAATCGATATAAAATCCAAAATCCAACCCAAATCAACATTCAAGACAAATCAAAACTTAAACATAAATTAACATAAACCTAAATCGACATTTCAACCAAACTCGGACATCCTACAACTCTGGATCAACTGACATTTTGACCAGGTGAGCTAAATATTTCGATATGACATTATTTCTAACTTTGTTTTCCTTGCAGGATGAAGACATGAAGTTTCGTTTAGATTTTCTTTGCATGTTATAGGGTGTGCTAACTCTATTTTGCAGGATGTCGATGACGAAACATTGACAACAAAACCGAAACTTTTAGGATAGCCACAAAACTTAAACTTTCTACAAACAACAAAACAAAAATGACATGACAAAGACAACTGGACTATTAGGTTATCTACGAAATCTGAAATAAAACGATAAAATCATTAACATTGACATCGACATGACATCAACATACAACGACATTTTTATATCACAACAAAATGATGACATGACATTAAACCAAAACAAATAAATGACAAAATGACATGACAATATAAAAATGACATGGCACCACAAAACCAAAATTTAAAACAAAAGGAAATCATAAACAAAATAACAAAAATAAATAAATAATGATATCTTCTTGACATCATAGAAGGTATCTCATGACATAATAACGGCATCTTCTTATAGGAGATAAAGTACCTCACGACAAATCAAGATATTAATTACGATATCTTATGACATTATGACATCACATTAAGACATGACATAAAATGACATGATATAATGATTCACAAAATGACATGACAAAACCAAAATTTAAAACAAAATGGAATCATAAACAAAATAACAAAAATAAATAAGTAATGATATCTTCTTGACATCATTGAAGGTATCTCATGACATAATAACGACATAGGAGATAAAATATCTCATGATAAATCGAGATATTAATCACGAAATCTTATGAAATTACGACATCACATAAAATGACATGACATTATGATTCACATTAAGACACGACATAAAATGACATGACATTAAGACATTACATTATGAGATAACATGACATACAAACTACGACATCCCGACATGACATATGACATGATATACAAAATGACAAAAATGACATCACAAAACAAAACACCACAAAGCAACGACATACACCCTACATAAACAAAACTTTCTGGTAATCTCGATTCTTCAGAAACACACTGCCACGATAACACTTACATTTTTTTTTAGGATAAATGTTAACCATAATCGGGAGTTTTCCTAGGCAATATTAATTGCTCAGGATGTAATTAACTATAGGAGCTTGCTCCTATAGGAGATTGAAGAACTCGGGATAGGTATTTCACCTATAAGATCTCTCCGGTTACCCAAGATGTTCATGTGATTTTCTTATACGAAAAACTTCGATAATCACACAATCCGAAGATTTATTTCTATGAGATTATCATTCGATCTCTTTTTCTCTCAATCTCTATCATGATTAATCCTTCTTCAATTTCTCCAAAGACTTCTGACAAAAAGTCTAAGTAGAATAAGAATTAGAGTGATGGATAGAGAAAGAGAGTGGCGACTCCTTGACATTGACATGATATAGGAATTGATGGCGATGACATGCGACCCATATATTTCATCGCTATCATGATTATCCAAATTTTGCAGAACAACCAGTTTGGGGGAATTCCTTTGGAGGATCCCTATTTACACTATCTAGTTTTCTATAACTTTGTGCTATATTTCGTTATAATGGCATGTCAGACGATGCTGTTAGGCTAATGTTTTTTTCTTTCTCACTATGGGATAAGGCTAAAATGTGATTATACTCATTAGCACCTGGTTCTATTAAAAATTGGGAGGAGTTAACTCAGAAATTCCTAGCTAAGTATTTTCCACCTTCAAGGACTTCTAAACTTAGAAATAATATTATCTCATTTTGTCAGTATGAAGGGGAATCAATATACGAAGCCTGAGAAAGATTCAAGGAACTCCTAAGAAAGTGTCCACATCATGCTCTCCCATATTGGTTAATCATTCAAACTTTTTATAATGAGTTATTAGGATCCCTTAGGTCCATTATTGATGCTGCTGCTGCTGGTGGTTCATTAATGCCAAAAACATTTGATGAAGCGTATGCATTAATTGAAGAAATGACTACAACTGAATTTCAATGACCCTTTACAAGGGTAAATCATAAAAATGTAGCTAGTGTTTATGATACAGATGCGATTGCAATTCTTGCATCTCAGGTTGTTGTAATATTAAGGAAGTTGGACCAATATGAAATGAACCAACTTCAATTTACTCCTGTAAGTGAGGAAAGTTCATTAGGGCGTATGATTGATTCTAACTTATTATATGAGACTTTAAATACCATAAACAACCCATATTCTAACTCTTACAACCCATGTTGGAAGAACCATCCTAATTTTAACTGGAATCATACTACTGAGGGTGGAAACCAACAATGCGAAAACAATCATACAAATCCTAATGGAAGTTGGAATAGACAGCGTAACACAAGATATAGGCCTTCACATCCACTGGACTCTAATATTGATCAACAATTTGAGGATAAGTAGATTTCTATAGACAAAGTGGTATTGCAGATGGGAAACCAGTTACAAAGTCAAAAAGCTGCGATTAGAAACATAGAGAATCAACTGGGAGAAATTGTTAATTCACTTAGCAATAGACCCAAAGGAACACTTCCTAGCAACACTGAGATCAAACCTTAAGAGAAAGATAATGAACAACTATTCCTTGTTACTGAAAAAACTATGATAGATGTGCAAAAAGGAGAGTTGATTATGAGTATTAATGACCAGGAAGTCACTTTTGATGTGTTGAAGACTATGAAATTTTCAGCTGAGAGAAAAGATGATAAAAGTTTTTGGATGGATGAAATTGATTATCTAAGTAAAGACCATTTTCAAAAAATTTTTGAGAGTAAGATAACAGATGAGGTTGGAATGGATTTTCATGATGAGTTGAAAACTGTTAAAAATAATGAGGACTATATGTATGTTCAAGAGAGGTGTAAAATGATGGAAGCTGCCAAAAATAATGAACTTGTAATTTCATTTGTTGAAAAATCTCATGAACTTAAGATGGATGTACCCCATACAATTTTAAAGCCTATCTATTTAATGAATTCATCTACACAACCAGTCTTTATATCTTCAAATTCAACTCAACCTGAATTAAAGATGAACAAGATAAAGTTATTGAACTAGGACTTGGAAGAGAATTTGAGGATAAATTTCAAATGAACTTTGAGTTGAGAAAAGAGGATAAAGATATTGGAAGACCATTGGAAGAAATTCCTAAGGAATTAGAAAAACCTATTTCCTCAGCTAAGATAGGTTCTTCATCATTTAATAACTATAAAGGGGAAGAATTAGAAGATAACTTGAAACAGAAGAGTGACATAGAAGAATTTGATCCTGAATCTTAATTATCTAGAGAGAATCCGATCCAAAATTTGGGAGATATTAAATTATCTTATAAAGATCCATTTCTTATAAATTTCAAGGATGATATTAATATGCAAATTTAGAAAAGCAATAGAAGAATATTGGATCTTGAAAGAAATACGAGGAACAATGATATAAATCCATATGAAAGGGAAGAGCTGAATGAAAAATTACAATATGAGGATTTTGTAGGAATTCTTGGATCTGAAAAGGATTGGACGATTGATCGAGAATTACTTAATTGAAATTTTGATCAAGGAGGAATCATTTGTCGGGCCCGCGACTTTAAAACTAAGTGTTTTATGGGAGAAAACCCATAGTTCTCAGTGTGCTTGAGAGTCATGATTGTTAGTGTTGTATTGTATTTGCTTTATAGTGGATTGATGAGTTTGATTGATGATTGGTAGATGTTTGGATTATTAGTGCTTTGATCTGTTCTCTGTCTGTGTCTTGAGGGAGGTGATTCCTTAAATTCTTATTATGGCTAGACTTGATCTCTTGTAGTAGTTGGATTAACGAGTCCACCATGACTTGGGTCTCACTCAAACTTGAGTTTTACAAGAGATATCATAAATTTGAACAATGACAGCTTCATCTCAATTTTGTTACATCCTTTCTCTAACTTTGTTTTCATTTGATAAGAGTCATGAACCTATTTGATGAATTACTTGTGGATGATCTTACACTACGATTTATAATATTTAGAGGTGCTTAGTTATAGAGATTAGATGATGCCCGAGATTGATGCCTAGGAATCAATTTATCAGGGATAATCTTATCTTTGGGATTATAATCTATAAAATCATTTTAAAATGTACCTAATTTATTAGTGTAGCGACTCCATTAGAAATTAGAATTAAATCAGTGTGATGTGATGAGTTAATGGAAGAATTAACCTCATTTATCTTATGTGTGTTTATGTTTGTGTTACAATTTTATATAATAATTGAAGATCATTTTTATATTCCCTTGCTGATACCTGCTATGCTAGTTAAACTTTTATTTAGTGAATTTCATTCTGACATGATTAGTTTTGATTTACTTTATGCTGTATATTGTTCTATCCTAATGAATACTTGTAAATGATTTTGATAGACATTTGTGGTAGATAAAATTTCTAAATTATTTTTCTTCATGCTTATATTTTCTGTACTGAATTCTATATATGTTAAAAATTAAGTTTGGTGGTAGGAAGAAAAATAAAATTTTAATGTGAAAATACTTCCTTTTAGTGTAATTTTATTACAAGCGTGTTTTAGGTTAGATTTACTTTCTCCTATAGTTATTATATCCTGATTATGCATGTATATGAATTTGATAGTATATTGTAGTAGTAAGTAGATTCAACCTTTACTTTTTCTTCCTACAACATTTTATGGAATTAATTGCAAAATATTTTAAAATTTAAGTTTGGGGGGAAGAAAAATTTTTAAAATGTAACTTTATTTGTCCTCAGTAGCCTATATTTAACTTGATATCACTTTTAAAATGACTTGTGGTATGTGGTTTTACCTTTAAGTTACTATAATTTCAATTATAGGAATGTTAGAAAAATAATCTAATTGAAATCCTTAGTGAAGAAACATTTCTAGAGTTAAGATATTTTGTAGGAAACATTGGAAAAATGATTTTTATTTTTATGGTAGAAAGGAGTTGAATATTTGAAAAGCTAAAATTCTTAGATTTATACTTAATGAGAATTGAGCCTTTATTGAAAACCTTTTTCGAGCTAATACTTACACTTATAAAAAGTGAGGGAAAGTTTTGTGTTTTGGATTTTAGATAGATGATAGTGAAATTCAAAATTATTAAAGGCCTATCCAGATATAGTAATCCTCACATAAAAAAATAAAAAAAAGATTAAAAATGATCCCGAAAGAAAAAAAAGTGAAGAAAAGGGGAATGAAAATGATCCCGAAAGAAAAGAAAATAAGTGAGGAGAAGCTTGAGGGGAAGCCTAATCAAAAATTAGTTTCACTTAAATTTTTTTAAATGAAAAGACTTAAAAACAATCCTAAGCTTATTCTTATTTCAAAAGATATTGGTCAAATTGGTATATATAAGGTGCTTAAATTCCATTTTTATACTATCTATTAATCTTTAATTTGACAATTTTCAATAACTTTTGAAGTAAATAGAAAATTACGATTTTTAAGTTGAATATGAGATATTCTTACACTCTAGTCCTAGGTTGATTTGCTAGAATTTCTCCTATGTTATACTATAATATTTCTGAGATGAAATTATAGAAAACTCTATTGAAACCCACAACCACAAGTCAACATATTTTATTTTTAAAGTTATAGTGTTACTTGAGGACAAGTAACAGTTAAGTTTGGGGGATTTTGATGCACAAAAAATATATACGGTTTTTACTATATGATTTTACTCATTTTTGGTGTTATTACACTTTAAAAGGAAGTCATTTTGTATGTTTTTGGTTTTAGGTACAAGAAATGATGATTGGAGCAAAAGGAAGCAAAAATGATGCAATTTGGAGTAAAAACGAGCAAGAAATGAAATTTTGCCCTGACACCTTTCAATAAGTCGTTTGATGCTTAATCTCTTTTACACTTCTTGCATATTTTTGAATGAGATTACACTTTAAAGAAATGTTGTTTTCATGCTTATTTTGTAGGGCTATCTGTTAGGAATGCAACACAACTAAAACAGGGCGAAACAGAGCTAAAATTATATAGTGCAATGGGGTGCGTTATCCGAATCTACACTTCAAAGAAAGGTTGTCTCTTTATTCTCTTTAAATATATAGGGCAAGTAGTCATGGTTTATCCGAATCTACACTGCTGATGTTATCATTCATCACCAGCTAGCTGCTTACTTATTGGATTGGTTTGACTACGCCAATCACCTTCGAAAAGCCAGACAACCAGACGTCACCAAACATTTGGGCCTGAAACCATTAGGGTGGCTGTCCAGTTAGAATGGTTGCCGGCCAGTTAACTAGGGAGGGCGACCAATGGGGTGGCCATCCAGTTGGAGAGAGTGATGAATGGGACTTCCCTTGCCCACGCTTGATCGTGTAATTAGTTTAGTTTATCATGAGGTTGCCGGCTCTCACAAATATATGATTATATTGTACGGTATATGTATATACATTTACATATATATGTAAAATATTTTTTTAACCTAAAATTAATGTAGTGATCAAATTAAATTGAAAATGGGGATCTTTACATACCTCCCAAATTTTATATATTTACATATCAATCACCTAAAATATCAAGTTTTTCTCTTTATATAAAGACATTCATTAATTTATGAAAATTTAATATTATTAAAAAAAAATTTTATTTATTTCGGCACCTATTTAAAAATACTTTTAGAAAACACTGCTAAAAATAGTAAAAAAAACGTATAAAAATATTTTGAAACTATTACTAAAATTTTTTGCAGAGCTAACAATTGTAGCAATCTAATAGCCGTTACAAAAAACTTATTGTAATTTCCGAAATATTTAGAGAAATATATTAAAAGATTTTGAAAGAACTCTTTTTTTTTCTCTCTCTTTCTTTTTTTCTTTCATATCTAATAATATTGGAAACTTATTTATGATGCCTAAAATCATCAAAATAATTTGAAGTAATTATTTTTTTATTAAATTATTATCATTATCTTAAAATATTGATCAATTAGGATGATCTAACCTTCTAAATACATCAATACATCAATCAATCACATTTGGCACTCTTAGGAGCTTGTCCAGGATCCCTATGCATATTCTCAAATGGAGCATGAGGCCTAAAGCCTGTTTCAACGTTGTATACTTCTGCATAGAAGATACTTTTCGTACCAGTAATTTTATCCTGTATTGCAAGATGAAGATAGTATTTGTTTAAAGTCGCACTATATGTTGTAAGTTGAGCGTCTATCACCCAACATAAAGTATAACCAGGATTCTCTTCTACAACAAATTTTGCGGCCTGTTGTGCATAATAATCATCATTTGGATTTGGGATATCAATAGGTCGAGCGTCACCTGTAGTCTTCATGGTGGCATCCACTTTCATGCTAAACATAGAAATAAGAGAAATAAATAATGACTAGAGCAGAGCTGAGAAGATGATGACGAGATAATGCCATAACAATGATTAGTCGAAAGCCTTGAAGAAATTGAAGTGATAATGATAGAGCGGGAGATGATGATTGAAGACCTACTTTCTCCTTGTACATATAGATGCAATATATAGAGGTTCAATGCTAGCAACTAATCCATGAAAAGTGCCATATGTCACTTCTATACCTTTGACCAAGATTTTTTATTAAATTGAATGAGGACGGCCTTTAGCAAAGACAAATGTGAGAGTAAATGTTATATATACAAGGAGATAAATTATTTAGTTTGATGATTGGAATTTATAAATTATTTTATTCATTAAATTAATATTTTTTCTCTATCAATATTAAAAAAAAATCAATATATCAAAATTGTAGGGAACCTTGAAGACTAATTCCCAAAATAATAATAATAATAAAAGTTATCGAAAAAAATGTTTTTAATGGAGATTGGGTTTGGAGATAAAAGAAGGAAAAAATTATTTATTGAGCTGTATGATTATGTTAATTTAAAACATAAGTATGCTAAAATATGAAAATTATAAATTTAACAAACATTTGGGTTCTTAACATTCAAGCAAACACATATATAAATAACACGAGATTTGAAGTCTTGTTAATGAGCTTAAATGAAATTTGTAGCGAACTCATTAGTTCATCTATAAAGGTAAATGAAATGTTTTGTTGGTTAGTTAAAGTATTTAGAGTTATGCATTATGATTATGAGGATTTATGTGGGCACATGAGTAAAATTTGAGAGTTGGAGAACTGCATAATTTTAAAATATACAATCAAAATCTTGAATATTTTAATCTCCACCGGATCTGCATTCCCTCTACATTAGTGGGCAGAAGGTTAAACTATAGGTTAAAATTAAATATTTACACATACTCTAATAATAAAACATTCGTGCAAATAACAAAAAAATATACTGAAAGTCAATTCAAATTCATAAGTCCTATGTACCCTCATGTGCTCTGTCACTTGTCTTAAGTTTTCAGATCGTACGTGTCTGAGAACGCTGCACAGGTTAATTGCATGTTTAAGATACAATCAGATTTGTTCGAGTAACATGCATGCCTTCGGAAAGCTTTAAAAGAAAACTTATCGGTGCAGTTGTAAATGTTAAAAGCTTTAATCATTTAAAATTTCATCTTTGTCGATGTAGTTGTATATTTCGCCTCTACTCTCAGAAAGTATCCTGAGTTCATATTTGATCATAAGTGGAAGTATGCAATCGACGTTAAACGTGCACTTATTGATCATCAATCAACATAAATTTCTAGGGAGCCCATTTCATATAATTTGATCTTCATTTTCACATAAATGTTAGATCATGTTATTCAAAATTGTAGAAACAGGGCATCTCTTGAACCTTGTCAGGGTCCTTGCTAATGATTACATATGCACAGGTGATAGTTTGTTTGCCACTCTTATTATGGCCTCCTGTCATTTGAATATTGTATAGGGTTGAATCTAAAATATATGATTGCTTTTGGGCATATATCACCATCTCTTTGTAAATATATGAGTAAGGTATATAAATGTGGCATTTGTCTCTTTTCATAACTTTGTGAAATAAAGATTTGATTTCATTGGAATATTTCAAATGCATTTAAATTATGGATAGAGTGAAAACTTAAAATAGTGGGATCTTTCTTATTTTGTATAATCTTTGAATTTTTTTTGGGTTTTTATTGATAAATTAAAATCATATTAGAAATAGTCACACACACACACACACACACACACACACACACACACACACACACACACACATATATATATATATATATATTAAATTAAAAAATATTTTCAAATAAAATTGGCCGATAGCTGCAACCACAACAGTGTCCCTTGCAATTTCAAAAATAATTTTCACTTTCTCACTATGAAGTAGGGTGTATAGGCCATCCAACTTGATGAGAACTACCTTGTTCTTATAAAAGTTTTAAACTATTGGTAGGAGGGAGGAAGTCCATGGAGTCCCAATGAGAATATATAGGACTATATTATCATTGTGAACAGTGCCACCATTGTCAACTATATTATCCACTAAGGTTTTATTTCAAGTAGATATTGAGACATGGAAGGATTCTTCATGGAGAAGTGTAGTTTATTTTTCAGCTAGATAAACATTGACCAATTTGTAAATTGAAATCTCTTAGCTATAGAATCCCAAGTTTCAGTTAGTGGAGAAACTAGACTTGGTTAGAAGAAGAAGAAGCATAAGAGGAAGATCAAATAGGCAGAGAAGAAAAGAATTGATCAAGCCTTTGATACCGAAATAACAAGCAACCACCAAGTATGTAAAGTAGATGAAATATTAATATACTACTTAATAAAGTTGATATTATTAATATTTTTTATCATTAATATTTTTTACGAAGATTTACATTACATTCCTCTCAATCTCTATGTATTTACATATCTAATTACATAGGAATTGAGATTATGTCCTTTAACCAAGCAATTGGATGTCAGCGTACATTATAATAATTGCATATATAGCACCCATTACTAACATCTTTCATTTTTCGAACATTCAAATTCATGTATTTAGGCGTGCGACCTTCAACCATTTGATAAACAGATGTAGGATAGCAACCACAACATTATTTTATTCATAAGATACATGTTTTACTCTATATTGATATTAATAAAATATCATTAATATCTGAGAGTAAAAGTAAAGATCAAGGTTTACATTGGGAACCTTCATTATTTATTCCCTCATAAGTATCAACAGAATTGTAAAAATAGTACAGAGATGGAACCATGTCGGGGTCGTCGTAAATGATCACATGTGTAATGGCGATAGTTTGTTTCCCACCATTATTACGGCTTACTGCAAGTTTAATATAGTATAGGGTTGAATCTGAAGTATATGGCTGCCTTTGGGCATATATCACCCTACACAAGTAAATACCATTTTTATTTGCCATAGCAAATCTTGCAGCACTCATTGTTGTGTAATCCTCATTTGGATTAAGGATTATCTCAATCTTAAGAGCCGCATTTAGAGTCCTCATGGTCGCATCCACCCTCATGATGGCCATAAAAATGAGAAAAATAACGAGAGCACGGCTAAAACGATGATGACAAGAGATCCATGCCATGACGATAACTTTTTAAAAAAGAAGATTGTAAGGCTGTGATGGAGAAAAGAACTTTTCTACAGCGGCCGACGCACTTTAATAGCAAGAAATTGATTCCCCAAACGGAGTTGTGGTGACAGTTTGAATCTCAGAGCGAGAAAACTATCACAAAGTGTACCTTGGAGAAGATGAGAGGTACGATGATGCAGAACTCATCTCCTCTTTATATTGGAGTAGGTATGTTTATCACCGGCTTCTTTGCTAATGACTGATCCATATAAATGTGCCATTTGTCCCTTTACTATACCATTGTTAAAAAAAACTGATTTCATTTAAATATATCTGATAAGTTAAAATTAAGGAGAGGTTGAAACCGTAAAAAAGTTTATATGTTTTTTTTTGTTTTATTATTGATAAATTAAAATCCTACAGGAAATAGTCATATATATATATAGTAGCATCTTGAAGACCAGTTCCCCACCATCAACTGAGAATCCTATCGAACAGTCCGCCATCATTGTCAATGCTGTCACCACCATCAAATTAATGTCACTCAGTTGACGCCACCGCACCGGACCACTGTTGCCCAACTTCTGTGACCGACAACGACGACATTATATCTCCATCATATGGCTCTTACCGAGAGTCTTTCATCACAGTTGTTTGGTTGTTGCCTCTTACCCAATATGTTCCCCCAATCCTTCGCAGAAAGTTAAGCCATTAAGTTACCTTTATTTTTGTAATATTACTCTCAGCTATGCAGGAGCCAGCAAATTCTTGCCACCCTAATGATGAGAGAGAGAGAGAGAGAGAGAGAGAGAGAGAGAGTAAATTGGGCATTTTGAAGACCGATTCCCGGATAAAATGGCCGGGGAAGCGACAGACGAAGTTCACAAGTGGAAATTTTAAACTTCATTTATTTGGAAGATTTACATACATACCACTAAAGTTTTATATATTTACATTTCTAAACCCTCAGACTTTAATTTTTACATGTCACATCGCCCATCATTAATATTTTATATTTTTATATTTCTAACATCTCATTTAGCTCTTAAAAAGTGAAATAAAATTTTGTAGGCAATATACACAATTATTAATGTTTAGGCGTAGATGTGTAAATATACGGAATTGAGTGGTATGTGATAAACCATCATTATATTTTAATCATACAGCTGGGATGTGCAAAGTTCAACTAAAAATCATCCGGAAATTCAATTTCAACAAACTTACGTACAAACTAACCGGCTGTCTGTCGCCTTAAGATATCTTCTATTTTAATTTAATATAATTTAATATACCATAGAAAATAACATTTTAATTTGAAAACATGAAATCAAATCGATCTCATTTATGCAATAATTTAAATAAATGAACACAACATGACAAGTTATGCATCTATCCAGATGAAAAACACATTACTTAATTATAAGACTCTTTTAAATAAATTAAAGATTATATTACATCCGTTTAGTCTGTGAAACATTTTATGTTGACTATTTTGATTAAAATAATCTGCGAAACATTTTATTTGAATAGTTAAGTGAATTTCATCTGCAGTTGGATTAACAGTCTCTTAAAAGTCTTGGTATATTTTCATTTTGATTATTTTGATTATTCAAGTTGTTCGCCATTTTTTGAGGAATTTTCAGATTGTTTTTGTAGTTTTCGAATTTTTCTAATAGTATGCTCTAATTCAGAATCGTAAGACACTAAACCTATAGATCCGATACTACGCATACAATTACAATAAACACAGTAACAATAAACAAGCACACACAATTATGACTTGTAATTCGAATATAAATTTTCAAATACTATCGAATTAGTTTTTACAGTTACCTCCCTGGCAACGGCGTCAAAAATTTGGTGCGACATTTTAAAATTGACAAAATTTATGAACTAAGATTTATATATATATTAATTTAGTTTTCTATTGTGTCACACAATTAAACTGAAGTATATGTAAGACTCAAGTAATACAAGACTCTAATGGAGTCCTGGTTATCGATCCCACGACGACGTATTTAATTATATAATGAAGCACATAAATCACTACACGAATCACAACACAATTGCAATAATTACTAATAATAAAAAGATGAATAAACAGTTGCAGTTACTAATTCTACCAAAGTACGTTCTAACTTCCTAACACAGTTAACTAACGCAAGACTAAATTTATGACAAAAGTTTAAATGTAATAAAGAATCCTCCTCCTCTCCAATCATAATGTGATGATTTAGTGACATAGATAAGTGATGCAATAGTATTGTGCCAAATAGAAGCATTTCTATTCTTTACCCTCCTCCGAGCGATATAAAGAACATTGACTAATCCTAAATTTAGTCCCCAAATCCGTAGTTAGGTTGAGAGGATACCGACTATCATTACGGAGCTCCCACTTCCCTTCGCCTGAAGGCTAACTCTCGCTTTGGTTTCCAAACCCTAGGACCAAATTGGGGATTTCAGTCTTCCACTCTAAAATCTCCAATTCTACGCTCATCAAATTATATTTCTCTATTTATTTGCAGCCAACCCCCATAAAATACATCACTCATTCATGGAAATTGAATGTGACCTTCATTTTTGTTGTGGAACTCATAATCCTTTTGGAACATATGTTTCACAACAAATTTTAACAATTTAATTGGTCAGATCAAAAAGTAAATGAATTACGAAGTAAAAAGGTTATCACAAATTCTCCATAATAAATCAACACATCATTTCCATATCACAACATCAATACATCATATGAAAAGGAGGAAGACAAAGAAATCTACTCAAGACTCATGAGGACAAAACGATAAAAGATGGATTTTATATATAAAAGCAACATCATACAAACAGAGTAAAAAAAATACAACTTATCTCAAACTCTTCCCCAAGCGAATCTTAAGGAATTCCTTGAACTCTTCTTTCTTCACAACAACACACAATTCACTCTTTAGATAAGTAAGGAAGAAAAAATCTCTCACGTTTTCTCTCATCCTACACTCCTTAGAAGAGAACACACAAACCCTATATTCTCTCTAATGGATTCTCTACACTAGAACACTCACTCTCTTCACTCACACACTCAAAAGACTCTCTCCCCCCCTTCAATTTTTGGCTCCAAAACAGTTTAAATTCGTATGTAACTAATTTCCCAAGAGTTTCCTCGAGCACCACTCCAAAATCCGGCCGAATACATCGAATCTGGAATTAAATCAGGATATGAAGTGATAGAACGTTGGTAGTTGCGTTGTCCAGCGCTCCAGGTCAAGAAGCGCATTTTGCCTCATTTTGCTTCAAATTTGCTCCTTTTTGCTTTCTTTTTCTCCAAAGGCCTAAAATCATTATACATGCATGAAATCATGAAATATATCTTTCTTTAAAGTGTAATATCATCAAAAATAGGTATGAAATAGACATTAAAAAGCTATCAAATTTTCAGTGGATCAAGATCCCCTAAACTTAATTATTACTTGTCCTTAAGTAATTTAGTTACTACATAAAATAATGATCCAATGCAATGAACTTTCTTTCTAGACTACCATGATTTGGACTTATATAAATACAGAAGTAAAGTTTTCAAAAAGATCTTTGAATAATTCAAGTAAATTCTGCAGGTGAAAGTTATCTAGTAATCAACTCTAAGAGTTTTAGCATTCTATTCATTTCAGAAATAACTGTAGATTGTCTTATTAAGGCACTTAGAAGGATTACATGAAAGTATGTTTATGAGAACACTACTAGTAAAGATGCTAATCCATACATATAAGTTCAGGAAAATAATTAAGTTATCCCCTTTAGGTAAATCCAAGTGAAGCCAATTTTTGACTAGGCATCTCCTCAAGCTTCTCCTCACTTTCTCTTTTCTTTTTCTTCTTTTTCTTTTTTTTTTTTTGCTTTTAGCTTTTTCAGGTTAGGATTACTATATCTGGATAACCTTTAATAATTTTGAACTTCACCCTTCTCACCCTAAATTTGAAACTTACCACAATCCTTTACTTGATTGACATTTCTTTAGCTTATTATTTATTCATCATAGAGTCTCAATCTTCTTCTTTCACATAAAGTTTTAAGACTCTTAATATTTCAAACATACATTTTTTCTTACTTTAAATTGGGTAGCCTAGAGAATTTGGGATAATTTTGGGCAAATTTAAGAATTTTAAAGTTTATTTAATTTGGAGAGAATTTGGCGGTATGAATTGAATGTTTGTGTGTGTGGGGGGCAATGTAAAGTTTAAACCATGTATGTGCATGTGAATGTGTTTAGCCAAACCATAAAGGGTTTCCCCTAAGGTCTTTTGATCCTATGTGAGCTTCTTTGGGCCTCCTCATATTAGTCCTAGCCACTCAACCGAATAGTGATGGCTTATGCTCCTAGCCACTGAGCATGGCTTGAGACCCCCTATGTGAGGCCTACCAAAAGAGCTAAGTGGTGGTTTGATCTTCTAAATGGGGTGAGCTCCATCACTAGTCTTCTAGGATACTCAATACGAAAATCCTAAAGCTTGATCATAGGCTTTGTGAGAAAGAGTTAGATCTCATCAAAAATGAGGTTAACTGAAATATTTCAAGTATTACACAGCACACACTCTCAGGACTTCGAGTTTGTTCATCTAGCACGACATAAATTCTCACAATATCTTTCAGGTATTCGTACGATCATATGTCGTATGATATAAGCCCTAAACTTTTTTAGGATTCCAAAGTTGTTGTTCAGCACGACAAATTATATATATATATATATATATATATATATATATATATATATATATATATATATATATATATATTAAACTAAAAGATATTTTAAAGAAAAATTGGTCGGTAGTCGCAACCACAACGGCGTCCCTTGCAGTTTCAAAAATAATTTTCACTTACTCATTGTGAAGTAGAGTGTATAGGCCATCCAACTTAATGGGATCTACCTTGTTTTGATAACAGTCTTAAATTATTGGTAGGAGGGAGGAAGTCCATGGAGTCCCATTGAGAATATATAGGACTATATCCCAATGGTTCCACCATTGTCAACTATATTATCCTCTAAGGTTTTATCTCAAGTAGATATTAAGACATGGAAGGATTCTTCATGTTGATGTGGTGTAGTTTATTTTTCAGCTAGATAAACATTGATCGATTTGTAGATTGAAATCTCTTAACCATAGAATCCCAAGTTTCAGTTAGTGGAGAAATTAGACTTGGTAAGAAGAAGATGAATAAGAAGAGGAAGATCAAATAGGCAGAGAAGAAAATAACTGATCAAGCTTTTGATACCAAAATAACAAGCAACCACCAGGTATTAAACTTAATCAAGTTGATATCATTATTATTTTTTATCATTAATGTTTTTGAAGAAGATTTACATTACATTCCTCTCAATATCTATGTATTTACATATCTAATTACACAAGAATTGAGATTATGTTCTTTAATCAAGCAATTGGATGTCAGCGTACATTATAATAATTGCATATATAGCACCCATAACTAACATCATTTATTTTTCCAACCTTTAAAATCATGTATTTTCGCTTGCCACCTTCAACTATTTGATAAACAGATGTAGGATAGCAGCCACAACATTATTTTACTCATAAAATACATGTTTTACTCTATATTGATATTAATAAAATATCATTAATATCTGAGAGTAAAATTAAAAATTTGCTTTACATTGGGAACCTTCATTATTTATTCCCACATAAGTATCACCAGAATCGAAAAAATAGTGCAAATATGGAACCATGTAGGGGTCATCATAAATCATCACATGTGTAATGGCGATAGTTAGTTTCCCACCAATATTACGGCTTACTGCAAGCTTAAGATCGTATAGGGTTGAATCTGAATTATATGGCTGCCTTTGGGCATATATCACCCTACACAAGTAAAAATCCTTTTGCTTTGCCAAAGCAAATCTTGCAGCACTCATTGTGGTGTAATCCTCATTTGGATTGAGAATTATCTCAATCTTAAGAGCCGCATTTAGAGTCCTCATGGTCGCATCCACCCTCATGATGGCCATAAAAATGAGAAAAATAGCGCGAGCACGGCTAAAACGATGATGACAAGAGATCCATGCCATGACGATTACTTTTTTAAAAAGAAGATTGTAAGGCTGTGATGGAGAAAAGAACTTTTCTACAGCTGCCGGCACACTTTAATAGCAAGAAATTGATTCCTCAAACGGAGCTGTGGTGACAGTTTGAATCTCAGAGCGAAAAAACTATCCCAAAGTGTACCTTGGAGAAGATGAGAGGTACGATGATGCAGAACTCATCTCCTCTTTATATTGGAGTAGATATGTTTATCACCGGCTTCTTTTCTAACGACTGGTCCATATAAATGTGCCATTTGTTCCCTTACTATACCCTTGTTAAAAAAAAACTGATTTCATTTAAATATATCAGATAAGTTAAAATTAAGGAGAGAGTGAAACCTTAAAAAGGTTTATATGCTTTTTTTGTTTTATTATCGATAAATTAAAATCCTACAGGAAACAGTCATATATATAAATATAGTGGCATCTTGAAGACCAGTTCCCCACTATCAACTAAGAATCCTATCGAACAGTCCGCCATCATTGTCAATGCTGTCACCACCATCAAATTAATGTCACTCAGTTGACGCCACCGCACTGGACCACTGTTGCCCAACTTCTATCATCGACAAGGACGACAATATATCTCCAGCATATGGCTCTTACCGAGAGTCTTTCATCACAATAGTTTGGTTGTTGCCTCTTACCCAATGTGTTCCCCCAATCCTTCCGAGAAAGTTAAGTCATTAGGTAACTTTTATTTATGTAATATTACTCTCAGCTATGCAGGAGCCAGCAAATACTTGCCACCCCAATGATGAGAGAGAGAGAGAGAGAGAGAGAGAGATAATTGGGTCTCTTGAGGACCGATTCCCGGATAAGATGGCCGAGGACAGACGAAGTTCACAAGTGGAAATTTTAAACAATTTCATTTATTTGAAAGATTTACATACATACCACTAAATTTTTGTATATTTACATTTCTAACCCCCAGAACTTTAATTTTACGTGCATGCCACATCGCCCATCATTAATATTTTATATTTTTAGATTTCTAACATCTCAATCTTTCAGTTCTCATAAAGGGAAATACCATTTTAGCTTTTAAAAAGTGAAATAAATTTTTTTAGGCAATATACACAATTATTAATGTTTAGGCGTAGATGTGTAAATACACGAAATTGAGTGGTATGTGATAAACCATCACTATATATTAATCAGTACGGATTGCAAAGTTCAACTAAAAAATCATCGGGAAATTCAATTTCAACAAACATACATTCAAACTAGCCGGCTGTCTGTCGCCTTAAGATATCTTCTATTTTAATTTAATATAATTTAATATAACTTAGAAAATAACATTTTAATTTTAAAACATGAAATCAAACCGATCTCATTTATGCAATAATTTAAATAAATGAACACAACATGACAAGTTATGCATCTATCCAGATGAATAAACACATTACTTAATGATGAGACTCATTTAAATAAATTAAAGATTATATGACATCCGTTTAGTCTGTGAAACATTTTATGTTGACTATTTTGATTAACATAATCTGCGAAACATTTTATTTGGATAGTTAAGTGAATTTCATCTGTTGTTGGATTAACATAATCTCTTAAAGGTCTTAGTATATTTTCATTTTGATTATTTTGATTATTCAAGTTGTTCACCATTTTCTGAGGATTTTTCAGATTGTTTTTGTAGTTTTCGAATTTTTTTAAAAGTACGCTCTAATTCAGAATCGTAAGGCACTAAACCTATAGATCTGATACTACGCATACAATCTCAATAAACAAACTAACAATAAACAAGTACACACAATTATGACTTGTAATTCGAATATAAGTTTTCAAATATTATCGAATTAGTTTTTACAATTATCTCCCTGGCAACAGCGTCAAAAATTTGGTACGACTTTTTAAAATTGTCAAAATTTATGAACTCAGATTTATATATATATTAATTTAGTTTTCTATTGAGTCACACAATTAAACACAAGTATATGTATGGCTCAAGTAATACAAGACTCTAATGAAGTCCTGGTTATCGATCTCATGATGAGGTATTTAATTCTATAATGGAGCACAGAAATCACTACACGAATTACAACACAATTGCAGTAATTACTAATAATAAAAAGATGAATAAACAGTTGCAGTTACTAATTCTACCAAAGTACGTTCTAACTTCCTAACACAGTTAACTAACGCAAGACTAAATTTATGACAAAAGTTTAAATGTAAGAAAGAATCCTCCTCCTCTCCAATCATAATGTGATGATTTAGTGACATAGATCAGTGATTAATAGTATTGTGCCAAATAGAAATATTCCTATTTTTTATCCTCTTCCGAGCGATATAAGGAACATTGACTAATCCTAAGTTTATTCCCCAAATCCATGGTTAGGCTGGGAGGATACCGGCTGTCATTACGAAACTCCCACTTCCCTTCGCATGAAGGCTAGCTCTCGCTTTGGTTTCGAAACCCTAGGACCAAATTGGGGATTTTAGTCTGTCACTAAAAAATCTCCAATTCTACTCCCATCAAAATATATTTCCCTATTTATTTACACCCAACCCCCATGAACTACGTCACTCATTCATGGACATTGAATGTGACCATCACTTTTGTTGTGGAACTCATAATCCTTTCAAAACATAAGTTTCACAACAAGTTTTAACAATTTAATTAGCCAGATCAAAAAGTAAATGAAATACGAAGTAAAAAGGTCATTACAAATTCTCCATAATAAATCGACACATCATTTCCGTATCACAACATCAATACATCACATGAAAAGGAGGAAAACAAAGAAATCTACTCAAGACTCATGAGGAAAAGACGACAAAAGATGGATTATATATATAAAAGCAACGTCATACAAACATAGTAAAAAAATACAACTTATCTCAAACTCTTCTCCAAGCAAATCTTAATGAATTCCTTGAACTCCTCTTCTTTCTTCACAACAACACACAATTCACTCTTTAGATAAGTAAGGAAAAATAAATCTCTCACTTTTTCTCTCATCCTACACTCCTTAGAAGAGAACACACAAACCCTATATTCTCTCTAATGGATTCTCTACACTAGAACACTCACTCTCTTTACTCACACACTCAAAAGACTCTCTCTCCCCCTTCAATTTTTTGCTCCAAAACAGTTTAAATTCCTATGTAACTAATTTCCCAAGAGTTTCCTCGAGCACCACTCCAAAATTCGGCCGAATACATCGAATCTGGAATTAAATTAGGATATGGAGCGGTACAACGTTGGTAGCTGCGCCGTCCAGCACTCCAGGTCAAAAAGTGCATTTTTTCTCAAATTTGCTCCTTTTTGCTTTTGCTCCAAGGCCTAAAATCACTGTACATGCATGAAATCATAAAATATATCATTCTTTAAAGTGCAATAACATCAAAAATAGGTATGAAATAGACATTAAAAAGCAATCAAATTTTCAATGGATCAAGATCCCCAAACTTAATTATTACTTGTCCTTAAGTACTTTTGTTACTATATAAAATAATGATCCACTGCAATAAACTTTCTTTCTAGACTACCATGATTTTGACTTAGAAAAAAAAAGTAGTTGTTCAGCACGACAAATTATATATATATATATATATATATATATATATATATATATATATATATATATATATTAAACTAAATGATATTTTAAAGGAAAATTTGCCGGTAGCTGCAACCACAACAGCGTCCCTTGCAGTTTCAAAAATAATTTTCACTTCCTCACTGTGAAGTAGGGCGTATAGGCCATCCAACTTAATGGGATCTACCTTGTTTTGATAACAGCCTTAAACTATTGGTAGGAGGGAGGAAGTCCATGGAGTCCCATTGAGAATATATAGGACTATATCCCAATGGTTCCACCATTGTCAACTATATTATTCTCTAAGGTTTTATCTCAAGTAGATATTAAGACATGGAATGATTCTTCATGTAGAAGTGGTGTAGTTTATTTTTCAGCTAGATAAACATTGATCGATTTGTAAATTGAAATCTCTTAACCATAGAATCCCAAGTTTCAGTTAGTGGAGAAATTAGACTTGGTTAGAAGAAGATGAATAAGAAGAGGAAGATCAAATAGGCAGAGAAGAAAATAACTGATCAAGCTTTTGATACCAAAATAACAAGCAACCACTAGGTATTAAAGTAGAAGAGTTATTAATATACTACTTAATCAAGTTGATATCATTAATATTTTTGAAGAAGATTTACATTACATTCCTCTCAATATCTATGTATTTACATATCTAATTACATAAGAATTGAGATTATGTTCTTTAATCAAGCAATTGGAGGTCAGCGTACATTATAATAATTGCATATATAGCACCATAACTAACATCATTTATTTTTCCAACCTTTAAATTCATGTATTTTCGCTTACCACCTTCAACTATTTGATAAACAGATGTAGGATAACAGCCACAACATTATTTTACTCATAAAATACATGTTTTACTCTGTATTGATATTAATAAAATATCGTTAATATCTGAGAGTAAAATTAAAAATTTGCTTTACATTGGGAACCTTCATTATTTATTCCCACATAAGTATCACCAGAATCGAAATAATAGTGCAAATATGGAACCATGTAGGGGTCATCATAAATCATCACATGTGTAATGGCGATAGTTAGTTTCCCACCAATATTACGGCTTACTGCAAGCTTAAGATCGTATAGGGTTGAATCTGAATTATATGGCTGCCTTTGGGCATATATCACCCTACACAAGTAAATATCCTTTTGCTTTGCCAAAGCAAATCTTGCAGCACTCATTGTGGTGTAATCCTCATTTGGATTAAGAATTATCTCAATCTTAAGAGCCGCATTTAGAGTCCTCATGGTCGCATCCACCCTCATGATGGCCATAAAAATGAGAAAAATAACGAGAGCACGGCTAAAACGATGATGACAAGAGATCCATGCCATGACGATTACTTTTTTAAAAAGAAGATTGTAAGGCTGTGATGGAGAAAAGAACTTTTCTACAGCGGCCGGAGCACTTTAATAGCAAGAAATTGATTCCTCAAACGGAGCTGTGGTGACAGTTTGAATCTCAGAGCGAAAAAACTATCCCAAAGTGTACCTTGGAGAAGATGAGAGGTATGATGATGCAGAACTCATCTCCTCTTTATATTGGAGTAGATATGTTTATCACCGGCTTCTTTGCTAACGACTGGTCCATATAAATGTGCCATTTGTTCCCTTACTATACCCTTGTTAAACAAAAACAGATTTCATTTAAATATATCAGATAAGTTAAAATTAAGGAGAGAGTGAAACCTTAAAAAAGTTTATATGCTTTTTTTTATGTTTTATTATCGATAAATTAAAATCCTACAGGAAATAGTCCAGTTCCCCACCATTAGCAAAGAATCCTGTTGAACAGTCCGCCATTATCGATAAATTAAGTTTATATATATATATACCGGACCATTGTTGCCCAACTTCTGTCATCGACAACGACGACATTATATCTCCAGCATATGGCTCTTACCGAGAGTCTTTCATCACAGTTGTTTGGTTGTTGCCTCTTACCCAATGTGTTCCCCCAACTCTTCGGAGAAAGTTAATCATTAAGTTACCTTTATTTTTGAAATATTACTCTCAGCTATGCAGGAGCCAGCAAATTCTTGCCACCCTAATGATGAGAGAGAGAGAGAGAGAGAGAGAGAGAGAGAGAGAGAGTTGGGAATCATGGAAGACCGATTCTCGGATAAAATGGCCGAGGAAGCGACAGACGAAGTTCACAAGTGGAAATTTTAAACAATTTCGTTCTTTGAAAGATTTACATACATACCACTAAATTTTTGTATATTTACATTTCTAACCCACTAAACTTTAATTTTACGTACATGCCACATCGCCCATCATTAATATTTTATATTTTTAGATTTCTAACATCTCAATCTTTCAGTTCTCATAAAGGGAAATACCATTTTAGCTTTTAAAAAGTGAAATAAATTTTTTTAGGCATTATACACAATTATTAATGTTTAGGCGTAGATGTGTAAATACACGAAATTGAGTGGTATGTGATAAACCGTCTCTATATATTAATCAGTACGGATTGCAAAGTTCAACTAAAAAATCATGGGGAAATTCAATTTCAACAAACATACATTCAAACTGGCCGGCAGTCTGTCGCCTTAAGATATCTTCTATTTTAATTTAATATAATTTAATATAACTTAGAAAATAACATTTTAATTTTAAAATATGAAATCAAACCGATCTCATTTATGCAATAATTTAAATAAATGAACATAACATGACAAGCTATGCATCTATCCATATGAATAAACACACAACTTAATGATGAGGCTCATTTAAATAAATTAAGGATTATATGACATTCGTTTAGTCTGTGAAACATTTTATGTTGACTATTTTGATTAACATAATCTGCGAAACATTTTATTTGGATAGTTAAGTGAATTTCACATGCTGTTTGATTAACATAGTCTCTTAAAGGTCTTGGAATATTTTCATTTTGATTATTTTGATTATTCAAGTTGTTCGCCATTTTCTGAGGATTTTCATATTATTTTTGTTGATTTCGAATTTTTCTAATAGTACGCTCTAATTCAGAATTATAAGGCACTAAACCTATAGATCTGATACTACGCATACAATCGCAATAAACACACTAACAATAAACAAGCACACACAATTATGACTTGTAATTCGAATATAAGTTTTCAAATACTACCAAATTAGTTCTTACAGTTACCTCCCTGGCAATAGCGTCAAAAATTTGGTGCGACTTTTTAAAATTATCAAAATTTATGAATTCAGATTTATATATATATTAATTTAGTTTTCTATTGAGTCACATAATTAAACACAAGTATATGTATGACTCAAGTTATATAAGACTCTAATGGAGTCCTGGTTATCGATCCCATGAGGAGATATTTAATTCTATAATGGAGCACAGAAATCACTACATGAATCACAACTAAATTACAGTAATTACTAATAATAAAAAGATGAATAAACAGTTGCAGTTACTAATTTTACCAAAGTAAGTTCTAACTTCTTAACACAATTAACTAACCCAAGACTAAATTTATGACAAAAGTTTAAATGTAAGAAAGAATCCTCCTCCTCTCCAATTATAATGTGATGATTTAGTGACATAGATAAGTGATGCAATAGTACTGTGCCAAATAGAAGCATTCCTATTTTTTACCCTCCTCCGAGCGACATAAAGAACATTGACTAATCCTAAGTTTAGTCCCCAAATCCGTGGTTAGGTTGAGAGGATACCGACTGTCATTATGGAGCTCCCACTTCCCTTCGCCTGAAGGCTAACTCTCGCTTTGGTTTCCAAACCCTAGGACCAAATTGGGGATTTAGTCTGTCACTCTAAAATCTCTAATTCTACGCTTATCAAAATATATTTATCTATTTATTTGCAGCCAACCCCCATGAACTACGTCGCTCATTCATGGACATTGAATGTGACCTTCACTTTTGATGTGGAACCCATAATACTTTCGGAACATATGTTTCACAACAATATGTTTAACAATTTAATTGGCCAGATCAAAAAGTAAATGAAATACAAAGTAAAAAGGTTATCACAAATTATCCATAATAAATCATCACATTATTTTCATATCACAACATCAATACATCACATGAAATGGAGAAAGACAAAGAGATCTACTCAAGACTCATGAGGAAAAGACGATAAAAGATGGATTATATATATAAAAACAACGTCATACAAACAGAGTAAAAAAAATACAACTTATCTCAAACTCTTCCCCAAGCAAATCTTAAGGAATTCCTTGAACTCCTCTTCTTTCTTCACAACAACACACAATTCACTCTTTAGATAAGTAAGGAAGAAGAAATCTCTCACTTTTTCTCTCATCCTACACTCCTTAGAAGAGAACACACAAACCCTATATTCTCTCTAATGGATTCTTTACACTAGAACACTCACTCTCTTTACTCAAACACTCAAAAGACTCTCTCTCCCCCTTCAATTTTTGGCTCCAAAATAGTTTAAATTCTTATGTAACTAATTTCCCAAGAGTTTCCTCGAGCACCACTCCAAAATTCGGCCGAATACATCGAATCTGGAATTAAATCAGGATAGGGAGCTGTACAACGTTGGTAGCTGCGCCGTCCAGCGCTCCAGGTCAAAAAGTGCATTTTGCCTCAAATTTGCTCCTTTTTGCTTCCTTTTGCTCCAAAGGCCTAAAATCATTGTACATGCATGAAATCATAAAATATATCCTTCTTTAAAGTGCAATATCATCAAAAATAGGTATGAAATAGACATTAAAAAGCTATCAAATTTTCAGTGGATCAAGATCCCCCAAACTTAATTATTACTTGTCCTTAAATACTTTTGTTACTATATAAAATAATGATCCACTGCAATGAACTTTCTTTCTAGACTACCATGATTTTGACTTAGATAAATATAGTAGTAAAGTTTTCAGAAAGATATTTGAATAATTCAAGTAAATTCTGCAGGTGAATGTTATCTAGTAATCAAGTTTAAGAGTTCTAGCCTTCTATTCATTTCAGAAATGACTGTAGATTGTCCTATTAATGCACTTAGAAGAATTACATGTAAGTAAGTTTATGAGAACACTACTAGTAAAGATGCTAATCCATACATATAAGTTCAGGAAAGTAATTAAGTTCTCCCCTTTAGGTAGATCCAAGTGAAGCCAATTTTTGACTAGGCATCTCCTCAAGCTTCTCCTCACTTTCTCTTTTCTTTTTCTTCTTTCTCTCTCTTTTTTTTTCTTTTAGCTTTTTCAGGTGAGGATTACTATATCTGGATAGCCTTTAATAATTTTGAACTTCACCCTTCTCACCCTAAATTTAAAACTTACCACAATCCTTTACTTGATTGACATTTCTTTAGCTTATTATTTATTCATAGTAGAGTCTCAATCTTGTTCTTTCACATAAAGTTTTAAGACTCTTAATACTTCAAACATACATTTTTTCTTACTTTGAATTGGGTAGCCTAGAGAATTTAGGATAATTTTGGGCAAATTTAAGAATTTTAAATTTTATTTAAGTTGGGGAGAATTTGGCGGTATGAATTGAATGTTTGTGTGTGTAGGGAGCAATGTAAAGTTTAAACCATGTATGTGCACGGGTATGAATGTGAATGTGTGTAGCCAAACCATAAAGGGTTTCCCCTAAGGTCTTTTGATCCTATGGGAGCTTCTTTGGGCCTCCACATATTAGTCCTAGCCACTCAACCACATAGTGATGGCTTATGCTCCTAGCCACTCAACATGGCTTGAGACCACCTATGTGAGGCCTACCAAAAGAGCTAAGTGGTGGTTTGAACTTCTAAATGGGGTGAGCTCCATCACTAGTCTTCTAGGATACTCAATAAGAAAATCCTAAAGCTTGATCATAGGCTCTGTGAGAAAGAGTTAGATCTCATCAAAAATGAGGTCAACTGAAATCTTTCAAGTATTACACAGCACACACTCTTAGGACCTCGAGTTTGTTCATCTAGCATGACATAAATTCTCATAATATCTTTCAGGTATTCGTACGATCATATGTTGTATGATATAAGCCCTAAACTTTTTTAAGATTCCAAAGTTGTTGTTCAGCACGACAAATTATATATATATATATATATATGTACATACATATATATATAAAACTAAAAGATATTTTAAAGAAAAATTGGTCGGTAGCTGCAACCACAACAGCGTCCCTTGCAGTTTCAAAAATAATTTTCACTTCCTCACTGTGAAGTAGAGTGTATAGGCCATCCAACTTAATGGGATCTACCTTGTTTTGATAACAGTCTTAAACTATTGGTAGGAGGGAGGAAGTCCATGGAGTCCCATTGAGAATATATAGGACTATATCCCAATGGTTCCACCATTGTCAACTATATTATCCTCTAAGGTTTTATCTCAAGTAGATATTAAGACATGGAAGGATTCTTCATGTAGAAGTGGTGTAGTTTATTTTTCAGCTAGATAAACATTGATCGATTTGTAGATTGAAATCTCTTAACCATAGAATCCCAAGTTTCAGTTAGTGGAGAAATTAGACTTGGTTAGAAGAAGATGAATAAGAAGAGGAAGATCAAATAGGCAGAGAAGAAAATAACTGATCAAGTTTTTGATACCAAAATAACAAGCAACCACCAGGTATTAAAGTAGAAGAGTTATTAATATACTACTTAATCAAGTTGATATCATTAATATTTTTTATCATTAATGTTTTTGAAGAAGATTTACATTACATTCCTCTCAATATCTATGTATTTACGTATCTAATTACATAAGAATTGAGATTATGTTCTTTAATCAAGCAATTGGATGTCAGCGTACATTGTAATAATTGCATATATAGCACCCATAACTAACATCATTTATTTTTCGAACCTTTAAATTCATGTATTTTCGCTTGCCACCTTCAACTATTTGATAAACAGATGTAGGATAGCAGCCACAACATTATTTTACTCATAAAATACATGTTTTACTCTATATTGATATTAATAAAATATCATTAATATCTGAGAGTAAAATTAAAAATTTGCTTTACATTGGGAACCTTCATTATTTATTCCCTCATAAGTATCAGCAGAATTGTAAAAATAGTACAGATATGGAACCTTGTCGGGGTCATCGTAAATGATCACATGTGTAATGACGATAGTTTGTTTCCCACCATTATTACGGCTTACTGCAAGTTTAATATAGTATAGGGTTGAATCTGAAGTATATGGCTGCCTTTGGGCATATATCACCCTACACAAGTAAATACCATTTTTATTTGCCATAGCAAATCTTGCAGCACTCATTGTGGTGTAATCCTCATTTGGATTAAGGATTTTCTCAATCTTAAGAGCCGCATTTAGAGTCCTCATGGTCGCATCCACCCTCATGATGGCCATAAAAATGAGAAAAATAACGAGAGCACGACTAAAACGATGATGACAAGAGATCAATGCCATGAAGATAACTTTTTTTAAAAAGAAGATTGTAAGGCTGTGATGGAGAAAACAACTTTTTTATAGCTGCCGACGCACTTTAATAACAAGAAATTGATTCCTCAAACGGAGCTGTGGTGACAGTTTCAATCTCGGAGCGAGAAAACTATCACAAAGTGTACCTTGGAGAAGATGAGAGGTACGGTGATTCAGAACTCATCTCCTCTTTATACTGGAGTAGGTATGTTTATCACCGGCTTCTTTGCTAATGACTGATCCATATAAATGTGTCATTTGTCCCTTTACTATACCATTGTTAAAAAAAACTGATTTCATTTAAATATATCTGATAAGTTAAAATTAAGGAGAGGTTGAAACCGTAAAAAAGTTTATATGTTTTTTTTTTTGTTTTATTATCGATAAATTAAAATCCTACAGGAAATAGTCATATATATATATAGTAGCATCTTGAAGACCAGTTCCCCACCATCAACTGAGAATCCTATCGAACAGTCCGCCATCATTGTCAATGCTGTCACCACCATCAAATTAATGTCACTCAGTTGACGCCACCGCACCGGACCACTGTTGCCCAACTTCTGTGACCGACAACGACGACATTATATCTCCATCATAGATAACCTTTATTTATGAAATATTACACTCAGCTACGCCGGAGTCAGCAAAGTCTTGCCACCCTATTGGTTTAGTGCCTTAAAAATTTATTACCAAATATATTTATTTCTAGATTCATTTATTATTTACTGTATTTAACTCCAAATATATCTCTTAATAACTTTGATATCAAATATATTTTCTTTCATAATGTACTTCTTGCTCATTATATTTGATTCCAATTATATTTCTTACTTAATATATTTGATACAAAATATTCTTTATATCAAATATATTCATTTGTAACTCTATAAATATCCAATGCATATAATGATTTTGTTGGTCAATGAGAAATCAAGAGACATTGTATTAGATATTACTATTGACCAGCTCTCTTCTAACACGTCTATGAAGATGAAGGACAATGCATGGTGAAATTAAGGTGTGGGTTTATATTTTCCTAACACTTTTGGTGTGAAATGTCATTACTTATACGGTAGAATCTCTTAAGGCGAAAAGGCGTGATTTGGAGTCCGTTGAGACATCATAAGGAAGACTTGAGCGAAGATAATATCCAAAAATCACATCTCATAGTCGATGACATTTGATGATGAAATTGATAGTGTAGTTCACACATAAGTAATATAACAAAAAGAGGGGCTGCCGCATATTGGTACACAACATGTTGTTTTAGGGTGTCGAGAAAAATTTTATGCATATGGTGTGTTAGAGATCATGTCGACATGGGCGGAGGGGTTGTGTGTATTATTCATTTTGTATGCAAATTCATGAAGCCTCCAGCACTCTTTGTTTAGCGTGGTGGGTTTTGAGGATCACTTTCATATTGTCTTAAGGCGCTAACTATATATGGTCTTTTTGTGCGTGATAGGAAAGTCTTAGTGCTTCTGGCGAGCTCCCCAAGTTCAGATGATGTCGGGAGTTGTCAAAATTCTATCAAGGGCTATGTTTGTATGCCTTGTTCTCTTATGTAGGTACATATCACCATGCACTATTTTTAAGCGTGGTGGGTTTTGAAGACTTCTGTCCGTAATATAGCAAGACACAAATGATGCAAATTTTTTAATTGCAGTAGAAAAGCCAAGTTTTTTAAATATAGTCACTACGCATAGATGACACTTCTGCTAAAATTTAGACTGACGCAGCCCAAGCAAATTGGTCAAAATGAATAAAAACTATTTAATAGAGTTATAAAAATGCTTCAAGCGCCTTTTCACATTATTTCGATGTGGTGAGAAAATTCTATTTTGCTTCCATGCAAGTGTTGAAGGCCTATATGCATTTGGTTAGATGTGATGGATAAATAATAATTTGGTCACAGTGTCTCACGATACAAGTCCTGCACACCTAGTGTCTCACGATATAAGCGACACACACCTGATTACGTTGGGTAGCTGCCAGATTTTTATCTTAATTCTAAATATAAAAAACAAGAAAATTGAAATTATTTGAAAAAAAAATTGCAATCACACACACACACACACACACACACACACACACACACACACACACACACACACACACACACAGAGAGAGTAAATCAGATGATTTAAAGGACTTTCCTTGATCATACGGCGTTTAAGAGGTATTTGATGGCCTTAAAGATGGCAGAATTGAGTGATCTTGGCCTCGTTGGATTCGTCTTGTCGAGACGCTCGATTTGAGCATATGCTTGCTAGTGTCGGCATTTGTTTGACATTCTAAATGTGTCTGTAAATCTTCTAAGAATGAATTAATGACTTATCTGATCTTATCTTCTAAGAATGAATTAATGACTTATCTGATCTTGATTTGACTCAGATTGATTTAGTTTTTGTATCATTAGGTTCGTCTCATCGAGCCAGTCAATTTGACTACAAGTTTATTGAAACTAGAGATCTGGAAGATTTTTTATCAAGATTTGAATGTTTTTTATTCAAAATGTTGCCTCAAGTTTCATGCTAGAAGATGAAAATTTGTTAGTGGCGTATCATACATAGAGAGAGAGAGAGAGAGAGAGAGAGAGAGAGAGAGAGAGAGAGTAAATTGGATATCTTGATGACCGATTCCCGGATAAAATGGCTGAGGAAGCGACAGACGAAGTTCACAAGTGGAAATTTTAAACAATTTCGTTCTTTGAAAGATTTACATACATACCACTAATGTTTTATTTATTTACATTTCTAACACACAATTTACACTTTTATCATTGATTTTCATACATGTCACATCGCCTATCATTAATATTTTATATTTTTAGATTTCTAACATCTCGGTCTTTCATTTCGCATAAAAAGAAATGCCATTCTAGCTTTTAAAAAGTGAAATAAATTTTTTTAGGCAATATACACAATTATTAATGTTTAGGCGTAGATGTGTAAATACACGAAATTGAGTGGTATGTGATAAACCATCATTATATTTTAATCATCAAGCACGAGATGTGCAGAGTTCAACTAAAAATCATCGGGAAATTCAATTTCAACAAACTTACATTTAAATTGACTGGCTGTCTGTCGCCTTAAGATATCTTCTATTTTAATTTAATATAATTTAATATAAAATAACATTTTAATTTGAAAACATGAAATCAAACCGATCTCATTTATGCAATAATTTAAATAAATGAACACAACATGACAAGTTATGCATCTATCCCGATGAATAAACACATTACTTAATGATGAAGATGAAGCTCATTTAAATAAACTAAAGATTATATGACATCTATTTAGTCTGCGAAACATTTTATGTTAACCGACAAGTTCTCCTATCTAATATAAAAGATCAGATACAGTTTATATTAAGCTGGTTTTTTAAAGTTTCCTATTAGAGCAAGCCCCTATTGTTAATTATACCTTAAGCAACCGAAGTCACCTAAGAAAACTCTTAATGATGATAAGGAAATATTGCTTTCATGAATTCAAAACCTAAGAAGAAAAACTGAAGGATGTCATGGATCCTGAGGAGAACCTCAGGGACTTCTCAAACTATCTTATGGTTTGGCTTCAATTTCAAAGAGATATTATTTAATGTTTCATCCTGCCAATTTTATTATGTAGGGCTTACACGTGTATGATACCGATCATACAAATAGCCTGAAAGATAGAAGGATTTACATCGTATCGGACGACGGCTTCAGAACATAAGACGAATTAGAGTTTATATTGCATAACAAGGCTGCGCAAATGCCTAAAAATAAGTTGAGGATTTATGTCGCACTTGGTAGACCACGTCGAAGTTCTATAGTTTGTTGTTTTAATTCTAGGAACATTTTCGATGTTATTGATTCATTTGCTCTCTCGAAGATGTTCCCTTGCATATCTTTTGTCGTGTTGCCCACGGTATATGCTCCAAGCTCCTTGATGTGCAGGGTTTCAAGTTTAGAAATGTAAATTTCAAGAGGTTCAAAGAAGTTCCAAGAGGTTTAAGGTGTATGTAAGGTTTTGTTTTTGTTGTTGTTGTTTTAAATGTCTTATGGGGGAAGTTTAAGTTGATTAAGCGATACTGGTTAGGATCCTACGGATCCCTCATTCTGACATGGGTATTTTCTTCATATTCACTTAGTCTAAATGAATTGTTAAATTCATCTAGACCGGGGAAATCTCGTTAGCAGCCATAGGTTGACTCCTCCGAGGGATTCTCGATCATCCAAAGAGGGTGTATTAATTTAGTTATCTTTGTTTTGTTTTAAAGATGTTGTTTAATTTTGAAGAAGTTTCATTTTGAGTCTTGTTTTGGTCAACAGTTTCAGTTTTGGTTTTAACAAGCCAGTTTGCAAGTAAGTACATGTAGTAAAGTAACTGCAGGTAAGTAAATGCAATGAAAGCAAAGTAACATAAGCTGCAATACAATTATGTAAAGGCGTACCTGTCATCTTCTCGCACTCGAGCTGAAAGATTAGCTTTTGTAATGTATATATATAATTTTGCAGGAATTTAAATAAACTGCAGGAAAAGAAAGCACGAAAAACAGTTTTAAGGTGATCCCACCGGGTCCTAGGTCATAACCTGGTGGGTTCCTATTTGTTTGGATTGAAGGATGACATTCTTGAGCAAAGACACAATGGGTTTAGTTGTCCTCCAAGATATCCAAAAGGCTATAAAGGAGTGTGGGGCATAAACCCTACACCTCTTTTAAGATCTTTTGGAACGTCTTGAGTTCCTCTGAACTTATTATGTTGCTAAATCAGTCATCCACAAGTGAGTCAAAGTTTAGTGGAGATGTTTTATCCTATGCTCAATGAACTTAGTTGTTTTAATCATCTTTGTGAGTGAGGTAATTATCACTTGATATTTCTCTTATGATTTATTGAGTGGAGGCCCTTAAGGGCAAATTAGTTTGCTATGAAACTTAGCCAATTTAAACTTAGAGTTGGGCTAGTAGTGTTTCCAAAGTACTTGGGATTAGTTATATTATTTTTTCTAGAACTCATTAAACAAATTTGGATTAAGCCTAGTTCACTACTAAGCCCTTAAAGTTTCATAGGTAGGTTTGAAATTTTAAGAATGTTAAGTGAGGTGAGCCTAATCCTGATTAGGTATTGTGTTGTAATCCAACCATTAGTCTTGGGTCTTCAATTAATGAATTATGATCTTCCAAAATTAAACTCCTCACATTAGGATCACTCCATTTTAATTATCATCCAAATGAAGATGATTAGGGAAAATTACAATTATACCCTTGTTAATAAGAAGTGATGAGTTAGTCTCTACCATTTAACCCCTTGTATTTCAACCACTTAGAAAATTCAATCATGAACATACATTACCCATTTACCCTTTGATTTAGCCTGAAGATTAATTAAGGCTTAAATTTTATAATTACCATTTTGCCCTTTAAGGCCTTATCACTTCATAATTTTTTAAATTTAACTCAAATGACTTTGAAATTTTTTTGTAACCTCACTCATGGGTCAATTAAAATATCAGAGGAGAAAGTGTAATTTTCTGAATTTTATTTTTTTTATAATTATTTTGAATGAAAAAATAGGTGTTTTCAATATTAATTCATTAACTTATCAAAATTATATTATCTGTTTTTAGGAAAATTATTGGAAGTTTACCTAGGTCAGAGGACTCATTAGGCCAATTTTCATTATTTTTTCAATTTTATTTTAATTATTATAACTATTATTTGATTTTGAGTATTAATTAAATATAAAATATTATTTAAGTTAAAAATTACTTTTTATATATTTTTTAAATCTCTCTAAGTCCAGGGAACCCAAAAAAAAGTTTCATATTTTTTTGATTTTTATTTTATTTATTGAAATTATTTTAGTGCAAATTTAAGGAAAATTTATTTTTAGCATTTATAAATTTATAAATATTTTTATAAAATTAGGGAAAATATCCTAATTGCTCCCAAGTGACCAAGAAAGAATTTGAAACATTTTAGTGCATTTTTGTATTTTTGTGATTTTCATGATTTTTTAATTATTTTTAAATTATTTTGAATTTAAAAAATGTCTTAAAAATGAAGTGTTTATTTTTACATCAATATTATTTTTATTATTTTCTTCTGATTAGAAGGAGCTCCCCAAACCATTTTGGTAATTTTCTTAAATATATTTTAATTATTGTAATTAATTTAATGTCAAAATACCATTTTTACTTGATTGATAAAATTTAGTACTCAAATTAATTCAAAGTGAATTCAAATTTTTGCAGCGAGCCAATATAATTATTATTTACAGTGTGGGTTCATTTTTGTGATTTTTCTATTTATATTTTAATTATTTAAGTTTTAATTGTTTAATGAGTTAATTACAATTAGTGTCATTCTTAATTACTTAAATCCATCGTATATTTTTCGTAGGGTTCTCTAATCATAGTGAACCTACTAAAATATGTTTTTAATTTTTCTTATTTATATTTTAATTATTAAAATTTTTTAATTAAACATAGTAGGTTTAATTTAAAAATTAGGGCTCTCTAGCTAGAGATTCTCTTTGACCCTGGAAAAATCAGAGAATACCTCTAAGGATAGAGCCAACAAGCCCTCAAAATCTTAAGTCATTTTGATCTATATTTATTAAGTTATAATTAAAATAATTTTATGAGCTTTTAATTAATTAAAAATAAAATACATAATAAATAATTTTGATTTTTATTCCACATTTTTCTCTTCTATTTACTGAGAAATAAGATATTTTTATTTTATTTTTAGAATTTTGCTACACCAAGTTATGAATTTTCTAAGTTAACAAAATTAAATAAATATAGAAAATCCTATTTTTTTATTTATCTAACTCGGCACCGCGTCATCTTAGGCAGCTCCGAACGCACCACACTGCGCTATACCATTTGATGCCGCCATCTGACTTAGCTGTCACACGGCCCGCTGTTCATGTATCAAGACTCCATCCGACGCGATCCAGACACTTCATTCATTAAACGCGCGATTCGACGGTTCTGGTTCCTCATCTTCATCTGCTGTGAATTGTGAACCGCACACATTCAAACCCTAATATCTCCCTCTACACTCAACCAAATCACTTCAGGTTTATTTCTAAAGCTTCATCTACTCAAGACGAACACATCCATACAATTAATCGAGTATGAAATATAGTTTTACTTCATAAAGACTGAAACTGAGCTCGATTTAGAGGAAAATGGCTTATACATTGGTCTGAGATGTAAGACCTCAATCAGATGCTTGTGGAAGCTTCCATGTGGTCTGGCGTACCTCCTCCAAGTGTCCCTTTGGCCTGATAAACTGTCTAGTTCAGAGCTCCTCCTATAAGTGGAGAAGTTGAGGTGGAAGTAAGGTTTGGAGGTGCAGGAAGATGGGATTTCAGTGGGAAGCTTCCTATTTAGTTGTGGGGAAGCTCAGGGAATAATTAATTTGAGGTTTGGTGGAGTTTGGTGAGGTATCCTCTTTCTGACCTAATTTTGGGTGATGAAATTGGCTTCAAGCAGTGGGGAAAATGTTGGAGAATAGTGGGGATGAGCTTCTTTCAGCTGCTAGAGGGTCTGGGAACAGTTTGACAGAGCTTTGTTTAGGTTGTTGATCATCCTCTCTTTTGGTTGTGAAGGCGTGGTCTTAAATAGCCATGGAAGGTGTGGCCAATTGGGCTCCAATTTGGGTGTAAAGTGGTGCTTTAATGGAAAGCTGAGTGGCGTCAGTGACCAATCAGGGGTAGCAAAATTGGATGGGTGGAATTGGGTTTGGCTTATGGTGAGGTGGCTCTCGGTTTTGAGGTTCTCCGGCGAGTTGGTAGGCTGACTAGGCCGGCCAACCAGGCCTGAGCTGGTGGTCAGGGGTTCAGGTGAGCCAGAGAAGATTAATGGTGATGTGCTTTGGGTGGTGCAATGGCTGGCGGCAAAGATATTCTTGGCTTGGCTAGAAATGGGAAGATATTTATGGAATCAAAAGGAAGAAAAGCTAGGGGATGACACGGATCCTGAGGAGAATATCAGCAGCTTCCCAAACTATCCTATAGTTTGACTTCAATTTTGAAGAAATATTATTTAATGTTTCATCCTGCCAGTTTTATTATGTAGGACTATCATTTGTATGATACCAATCATACAAACAGCCTGGAATATAGAAGGAATTATGTCGTACGGAACACGACCTCGGAATCCTAAGACGAGTTAGGGCTTACATAATTGTTGACTTCATTTTTGGTGAGGTATTTCATTCTTTTTAGTGCTGAGGATCTAGCCATATGACTTTCCTTGTGATTATCATAGAAGACTAGAGATGGAGCCCACCCACATAGAAAATTCAAACCACCTCACGGCTCTCTTTGAAACCCTATATGGATGGTCACAAACCGCCAACGCTTGGAAGGTTAAGAATAACTTGTGAGAGTTCAATGATGAGTTCCCTTAGGGTCTACCAACCCTAGGACAATCCTGGTTGGTCTGGTTCATCCAAACGCTCACGAACACCACAACTTACATAAACACTGAAATTGACATCGCTCGCACATTTATTTGTTTCATAATAATCGAAATTAAAATCAATTTTCAAAACGATCGATCACGAACCAAAACTTTGACGAAAGAGAGCAGTTCAATTCCAAAAATCATAAAGTTAACAAAGCTTCACTAGTTCTCTCCTTGAGGGATTCTAATATGCCCTTCATACCTATCCAATTTATTGCAATTTCCAAAAAGCCATAAAATACCTTTCTTTAATTCTAGAAAGCAACATGTGTTAAAAAAGTTTTGAACCGCCCTTCAAAAAACAATAGTTGACCACTCCACACAAGGCTCGTCATTAATATATGGCAAGAGAAGAATACCATTAATATGAAGCAACATGTGCTAAAACGACAGACTTTGTTTTGTCAAACCACCGCAAAAGTGTAAATTTTGCATTTGTTTTACGACAAACTAAATAGCCTCAAAGGATTCCTAAATACACTATATTTAAATTGGGGTATTTACATACATATTACCCAATTCCTATGTATTTACATATCTAACAACTAAATTTTATTTGTTGCGCTTATGTCACCGAAGTCTTTCATATCGCTTATAAAATACCACTATTTTTTAACTTTTGAAAAGTGAAATACGCCTTTTCATGCACGGGTATAGTGGCATATGGGTAAAAATTGAAGTTTCGGTGTTAGATATGTATATACTTAGGAATTAAGGGGTATGTTTGTAAATATTACATTATGGTTTGGCACTTCTTATGCATTGACTATGCTGGTAATTTGAACTTCCTTGGTAAAATGAACTTTTCATGCATTGAGAATGGCTGCTGTTATGCTCCTTTAAACTATATTAAAATGAGGAGTTTACCTTATGTATTTAAAATGAGAAGGGCTGCTGTTATGCTCCTCTGAACTTCAAAATGACATGTAAATACATAAGAATTGGGCACTCACATACAGCCACCCAATTCCTATGTATTACATATCTAACACCTAAACTTTACTTAAAATAACTTTTTTGATGAATCATTCAAGATTTCATGTGCTATGCATGTAAAATACATAAGAATTGTGTGATATGCTGATTACAAACACTAGAGCTTGTTATCATTCTTTAATTCTGAGCTTGTTATCCTTCTTTAATTATGTTTTAATTTCGACCAAAATGGATAATTGTGCATATTTGCACAAATCCGGACCAACGTTTCCCCATGTTCTTTCCAGTGCTCTATATTTTCATGCAACGCTTGGGTTGTTAAAGTAGATTTATGTTTGCAATTTTGCTAAAACTTTATTGTTGCTTGCATTTTCATTCTTAGATTAGCTTTTGCAGTGCAGGTCCAAAATTTCTCTTACAAGTTTTGAAGCGAAGAAAGGTTTTGACTAGTGTTTTTCAAATTCTTTATTTTGAATTTTATATTTCAATACAAGTCCTCTTATCACTAATGATTTTGTTTTTTTCACCTTTTTATAGAGAAAATGGACTCAAAGTATTCAGAGAACTCTGACCTAGTGTTTTGCCGTTGCGGACTGCCTGTTGTGTTGATGATATTGCACCAGCCACACAGCTACGACCGTCGATTCTACTGGTGCCCACGATGGGCCAACAGTTCGGACAGGTGTCAGTTCTTCAGGCGGGCAGACATTCCAACCTATTCCACTTCCTACAGCGACCGGGGCTCGACAATATCCCAATCGAACTGCGTTGCTCGGGGTTCGACGACATCCCGACTAGAGACCATTGCTCCAGACTTGCCCCTTCCACATTTGAAAATGAATATTATCATAATTTTAGTTGTAATTTTGTTATGTTTTTTTGTTTTTTAATTGGTTTGTGGATAGCCTCCCTCGAGTGAGGAGTTTATCTTTAGTTTCTTTGAACTGTTATGTACAATCTTTTTGGATTTTAGTTTTAATTGTGTTCCCATTATATGATCATGTTTGTTAGTTGTGTAAATACATATGAATTGAGTGCTATGTGTATCAATCTTCATCTCTCCCTCTCCATATATTGATGTTGTTTCTGTGGTTATTGGATTTAATTGAAACATACCACGATGATTATTGGATGTAATTGTAACATACCACGATGAGAACATTTTTAAATTGTAAAGTTTTATTTCTATTTCTATGGTCATAAAAAGCTGAACAATCTAGCTATATATAAGCATTTTAAATGAATAGAATTTAAAATAGTTAAAAGATAATTACTAATTAAAAATGTTAAAGTTTATAATTATAGGACGGTCTTCTTAATATAACTTGCAGTGAGGAGTATAACACTTTACATACAAGCCACTCAATTCTTATGTGTTTACATTTGGAACACCTATAGTTCAAATTTTATATACACGCAACCATGCCTATGCATGAAAAAGACATTTTTCTACTTTTTAAAAGTTTATGTGGCGGCATTTTTTATATATTTATTGTCATGTTATGAAGGGTTTTAAGATGATTCTAAAATTTATAATTAGTAGACATTGCAGTTTTGTTGCGAATATTACAACTTCTGCGTGTCAGATTATTCATTTACTTGAAAAACATGTAAATCAACTGTTTTCGAAAAGCACAAACCAAACAAAAAAACAGCTTATCCAAAACAGAGGCAGAATGATCATTTATCCAGAATCAGCTGTTTTAAAAACGTACAAACCAAACAGTCAGACAGCTTATCCGGATCAGTTACTTATCAGCAGCTTATTAGGATAAATAATTTATCTGGATAAGTTGGATAAGCTGCAGCCGCCCCAAACAGACCCTAAGTGATCCTCAAAACCCACGACGCTAAACAAATAGTGCTTGAGACTTCATGAACTTGCATTAAAAAATGAATAAAACACAAAACCCCTCCTCAAATGTCGACATGATCTCTAACACACCATATGCATAAAATATTTCTCAACTCATTAAGGGTCTGTTTGGGGTTGTTGAAGCTTATCCAGCTTATCCAGATAAGCAGCTGATCCGGATAAGCTGCTGATCAGTAGCTGATCCGGATAAGCTGTTTGTCTGTTTGGTTTGTGATTTTGGAAAACAGTGATTTGCGAGATATTTGTGGAAAAATGACTATTATGCCCCAGAAATGAATAAGTCATTAGATCTGTTTAGTTTCAGCATTTCAAGACAGAACTTATTTGCAGAACTGCTTGTAGAAAAAACCGTTTCCACTCTTTTTTATTCCTAAAATTATTTTAAATTATAAAATATTATTTTAAAATATAAAATCTTATTTTCAAATCTTATTTTAGAACGTAATTTAAAATAAAATGTAGGAAAATTTATGTTCATACCAACTAATTTTAAATTATTTAAAAAGCTAAGTTTCTGAAGACTGACTTAAGTGCGTTCAAACAAATACCACACATTTCTTATGTATTTACAAATATAAATCAATTGCAGACTGCCAGAGAACAAACCCATACTATAAAGCAGATAATACCAACATGTGTAAGAGAGATGACCATTTGTATGAAAAACTAGTCTCGTTTTACTTTTTAGAGCATTGTCATACATACCACACAATTCTTATGTGTTTAGCCAGCTATCATAGAATTGGGATATGGAACAACAAAATAGCATCAATACCTTCAACACTACCAATGAGAAGAAGAAGCCATTTAATACATGGACTGAATTACACATAATTTCCTTTCACATAAACTTTAAATACTACAATGAGAAGAAGAAGCCATTTCTAATAAGAAGAAGCCATTTACGGGGCAATTTCTAATAAGAAGAAGCCACATAATTTCCCTTCACATAAACTTCAAAATTTACCACATATGGGGCAACCTAAGAAGAGCCAAAAAGAGGCCATGCACTTAGGACTATGGCACTATCGAACCATCAGAACTGAGAACCACAAAAAGCTTGAATCTCTGAATTTACATACATACCACCCAATTTCAAGAGGCAGCTACATACATACCACCCAATTTCTATACATTTACATGTATAGCATACGTACATACATATCACCCAATTTGCTCGTCGTATGCTAAATTCATTCATGATTGCTCGTGTGGATATGTTAATACAATCAAAGAAGCATATTCAAATTAAATGATATTTTCAATGAAGTATAAACAATTTATAAAATGAATAACATCTCATCTATAATTAGTAAAAGGCAAGCACTTGATCTGCCTATGGCGATTAAAAACACAAACAATAGGGGGAAATTTCGTAAAAGAGAAGGAAGATCAAATTAAAATCAATTTCAGAGCTCCATTAACAGTTTATTTCAATTAATCTATCCAACCCATTCACCATGGATTTATATTGATATTTCATTCTAATCCCTTAATAGTATCTTGCAAATCGTTTCTCATGCATGAATCAGATCTAGGAGGTGAAAAATAATATATCCACACGAGCAATCAAATTAAGAACATAAAAGCTGCGTTGATCAAATCGAAAGCAACATAAAAAGTAAGTGCTCAAAATGTTAGGAGTGAGCTTATCTAAAAAGTGGATAGAAAGTATATTGCATGAAAGAGTCTCACGAGTCCTAAAGGGTATAGCCGAAGCAACTTTGATACCACAAAATATAGAATTACATATACTAACAAATAAATCCATTCATGATTGCTCTATCGCAGTTGCGATTTGCTCTCTCAAAAAAGCCATCTCTGATGCACCTTGACCGTCTCCAGTGTATACATCCTTTGATTCCACTTCTTCTTCAGGCATAGTACGTTCTACATCGTATCTGAATTCTTCAGGTGATATTTGAACTGAATCATCTTCCAACACGGCGAATTCTTCATCTAAGGCGGAAGGGTGACGCCGTATGAAATTGTGTAGTGCCGTAGTTGCGACTACTATACGCACTTGTTTCTGAAACGGGTAGCTCGACATATCACGTAAAATAACCCATTTCTTTTTCCACACTCCAAACGTTCTTTCACGCCACGCAAAGATGAGTGCCTCTTGTTAAATAGTTCTTTCTTGCCTCGCGCAACTCCACTTGCTCTTTGAAAATTGGGGATGTGATATCTCGTGTCTGGGTATGGTTTCATATACCCTAGCTGTAATGGATATCCGGCGTCGACCAGGTAGTACTTACCTTAAGAATTAATATAATTCAGGTTTTTAAAAAGTTGACCAAACATAATTCATGAAAATAAATACCTGTAGGTGGATGCGGGAAGCAGTGGCAAGCGTTTCGAGTTGCAAACTTGAAAACACGGCTATCGTGTGCGCTCCCTTCCCATCCAGCCATTACAAATGTGAAACACATGTTGAAATCACAAACAGTCATAACATTTTGTTTGGGTGAACCGGAACGTCCAATGTAGCCCACCTATTCTGTACCAGATACACATGCATGAACGTGTGTTCCATCAATTGCACCGATACAGTCCTGACATACAACTTGTAATCGTTACGAAAGTCACATAAGTGTATCAACAGTAATGTAGAATGTTATTTTCAATCCAAACCTTGAAGAACGGCATGTAGCGATGGTCATTCTCAATTTCTGTTGGAACTTTCTCGAATGTTGGATCATCGGGCTTAACTACTTAGCTAGCCAAACTCACTATGACATTCAAACCGACAGAGAAATATGCTGATGGTTTCGGATGAATGTTGGAAGCGTTCCATTGCTCCTCTAACATATCTATTTTGGGATAAGATATATATTGTTATTGCAAGGACTTCTCTTGTTGATGTTCTGCCAGAGACATACAATCCATGATTGTTTTGTAGTTCAGTTAGAAGGTCACAAAATATCTCCTTAGTCATTCGGAACATGTTGAAGAACCGGGTCGGGTGGCCTCGTAATAACTCACCAACCCATCTATCCCCCATTTGACTGGACGTCATGCACGGGGTCCGGTGAACGTAAGTAACGTAGTAATAGTTTATCAATATTAACATTACAGCGACTGTGGTAGTGTGGTTAAGTTCTTCCTCCTCCTGGTTAACGAGTTCTTCATCCATTCTACAACAAAAAAAATAAACATAATATTCTATAGACATGTTCAATAGAAGTTAATACAATTTTGACGATACTAGGAAGATAGAGTGATAGGATAAAATGATGAGTGTTTTAATGAGAATACATAACAACTTAAATAAATAGTCTCCAACAAAATACGCAAAAACTAAAGAGTCCATGAAATGAAAAGTACAAAGGACACATAATCAATAGAATACATGACAGCACATAAAGTCAATTGTTTAAGCAAGCCCGTAAAAATTCGAGTCGGTATTTATGCTCCATCTTTATGAAAATCTTTCTTGTGGCTGGGTCCCGTAGCAACTTCATGTACTTTCCATATACTGTTGCATCTGCTGCAATTTCAGGATATGTACCTAGGATCTCCATACACTCATCAATTGAGTTATCAGTCAAGGCAGCGGTCCTAGCCTTGCAGCTTTCAACGAGTGTCTCAATGGAGTCTTTGAGGAACGCCACTCCTTTTCTATTTTTTGAACCCTTGGGCGTTTGGAAACACCCGTGGATCGAACATCTTGGTGCACTTGGCTAGTACCTCCCTCTGAAGAGTCACCTAACTGCACTGTAGGTACGGTTTCTACTTCCTCTGGGAGATCTGCAAACCCCTGATGGTTTGGGGTGAATGCATAAGCCCCTGTAGCAACTACCCCGACGAACATGCGCTCCAGCTTGTCCTCCAAAACCGGATCAATCCCGCAGGTTTTAAACTTCTTGGCTTGTGGGATTGCCTGTAATACAAATAATCATTTATTATTGAAAACAATTTTATCGAAAAATATGTGTAAGTCATCATATATATTTGACTTACCAATAGTTTCTTAGCCCACCACTCCTCTGGTGCATCAATGGTCAGCTTGAGTGGGTCCCAACCTAGTCCCGTTGATCCCATTTTGAGATCCGTCCAAACTTTCCAATCTTTCTTCAGTTGATCCCATTTATTTTTGAGTTTCGTTCGATCCCAATCCTTTCCAGTCAATTTTTTGAAATTAATCATTAAATTTTGCCAGCCTTCTTTACTGAAATGGGTGTTTGGCCTATTTCTCAAATCCACCTCCTTCAAACAGAGATCACAAAATATAATTGTGACTTCTCTATCCCACATGGCCGATGTTCCAGCCTCTTTTACTTTACTCATTTGGAACTGTCACATAAACATGTTAGAACACGATATTTATTTTCATAAACAGGAGCTAGCTCCAAAAGAGTTGGGGAAATAGAGCAATAAGGTAAAATTAAAGCATAGTTCTCATTTATTAAATTGGTTTACAAAGAATACTTCTATCAGCATAGTTCTCATTTATTAAATGAAAACAAATGAAAGCAAATGAAAGCAGACCCAAATAATAAACAAATGCCACCTTTACAGATCCAGACACTATTATCTGCTTTGAAATGTCCCTCAACATAGTTCTGATTTATTAAATTGGTTAACAAAGAATACTTCTATCAGAAAAATAATGCAAGCAAAACAAAAAATACAAGGGAAACAAGAACATTGATCATGCCATGTTTCTATCATTAAAGCGTGCTTTGAGTTTAAACATATATTGCCTGTTACCCAATCTTTTCATCACTAGCATACCAAGGGATTTCTTCTCGAATATGTGAATATCAAAACCATGTTAATAGCTCCATTTTATATTGTCAAGTTGATTGGATTATAGAAACTAAACATGCTCAGCACGTTCAACAATCAAATGAAAACAAATTAAAGCAGACCCAAATAAGTAACAAATGCCACCTTTACTATTACTGTCACTTTATCTCATCCTTGTTATGAGAGAGAAGCTTAAGGAATATATGGTGGTTTTCATAATACCAAATCAGCAGCACAAACCCGAAAGCCAAATCAGCGACAAAACCATGCAATTGAGTTCACATATGCATAGTAGATATATACATGGACTAGCAAAGGTTGATAATGCACTTTTATTGACAGGAAAATTAAGGAGGTTCACAAAATTGTGGATACTTCAAGCATACTGTCAATGCATGGTATGAAGGGAACAAAGAAAATATTCTGTATCATGCATCCAATAACAATGTTTCATATAAAAAGATATGTAAATTACAATATTTTACATGCTATGTAGATTAACCCCCCAAAAAAAATGGAATTCCACCTCCTAAGATCAACAAATGCCCGGGAGTTCCTCTATTTCGTTGGAATGGCTTGTGAAGGCGTAATTATATCAATATTTGAGGTTTTTAAATGAGATTTTTCTGAATGGCAGGCAGGAAAGAAATACAGAGATGGGGAAAGTCCTGGTGGCAATAAAAAATGTGATATTTTTGTATGTTACGAAAGATTTTTATGATATTAATGTAAAAAGTAAACTTTAGGCATTAGATATATAAACAAATAAGACTTGATTGGTACGTATATAAATGCCCCATTTATCTTCAAAAAGTAGTTGTAAAGCAACACCACTCAATCGATTACTTAAAAAAAAACAAAATCTTGGTGCTTAAAGAATGCTAATTAATAAGCATGCAAACCTTATAATAAAATGTGTGCATATTAATAGTCTAACTTTTCATTTATGAGAACATTAATGGAGATTATAACAAAAACTTCAAGCAACAATAACATTTTGTAAGATATATCGATTATGACATGTAACACTAAATACAAAATAAAATTAAACATATCCTTCAAAATATTAAAATACTTTCAATGCATGGTATGAAGGGAACAAAGAAAATATTCCGTATCATGCATCCAATAACCACAGAAAAAAAAATGTTCAATTGTACACTAATTCAAATATCTGAGAGCTATCAAAAGGTTATTAAACATTTGAAAAAGTTTGACGAGATGAAAAAAGTTCAAATATCAGAATTTATGAGACATTTTTGAAGTACAAAACAGCCTTGGCGATCTGTGGCCGGCTCAACACAATGAGCAATTGCAGCATCAATAAGAAGCTGTAAGAAATGGTTGACAGTGTAGTGGAGTTCATAGGATAAGATTCATCTTCAATAATAACCAAGTGGTAGGTAATACAACAAAAAATAAAGGAATAAAAAGAGGAAAAAGTGTAAAAACAAATGCTAATTAGATCATATCATCTTTATCCATATCCCAATTCTTAGGTGTCAAGATTTATTAATCCTTTATTCATTCTAAACATTCCATACAAATGTAACTTGCCAAAAGGAAGCAGTATTCTTTATGGATCACAGGATAGATTTTGATGATCACAACAGGAGGCCTTTTTTGAATTTATTTCAAGTGTAAGGCATCATCAGAGAGTTTCTACAAGTAATCATAGCTTAATTGGCATTTAGAGTTAAAAATAAGTACAAGCGAGAACCCAAAGATGCAACCTATAATCATTGTGGGACTGCTTAGCTAGTATTGAGCACCTCCATATAAATTGATGGAGCATATACATGGCTTGAGGCTCCCACTAATACAAAATGAATGAAGGACTAGAAGTAAAAAAACTGCACATTCTACACATTTTTACGAATTTAACAATTTAATAAATATTTATAAAAATTTAAAATTTAAAATTTTGAAAATTTGACAAAGAACAAATAGTAAATATTCTTCATATTTAAACCTAAGAATAATGAGAAGGGGTGGGTATGCTCATTTATTAAACCAAAGAACAAATGTCCCTCAACATAGTTCTGATTTATTAAAATGGTTTACAAAGAATACTTCTATCAGAAAAATAATGCAAGCAAAACAGAAAATACAAGGGAAACAAGAATATTGATCATGCCATGTTTCTATCATTGATTTGTGATGCAACTTTGGAGGAAGACGTGGATGGCATGTTCAATTGTTCAAAACAGAAAATATTGCCTGTTACCCAGTTTAAACAGATCATGCCATGCTCAATTGTTCAATACTGGATAGTGCTGGAAGAATAAAAGGAGGAGTACCCAAGAAGAAGAGCAGTACCAAGAAGATCAGCCAAGAAGCGGATCTGGAGGAAGACGTGGATGGCACGGGATCGCTGCTGCTGCGAATGCGAATAAGATCAAACGGGAGATTGCTGCTATCGCTTCCTTGTCGATCCGAAGAACGGGAGAAACACGAGCGAGAAGATGCGAAGATTCGAGGGTTCGAATGCGCTGCTAGGTTACGGGAAGAAGCCGAGCGAGGGGATGCGAAGATCGAAGGTCACGGGAGACTCCTGCGAATGCGCTGCTAGGTTACGGGAAGAAGAAAAATGCCGAGCGAGAGGATGCGAAGGTTCGAGGGTCACGGGAGTAATAACATGTGAAATACGCGATCGAAAAAGCGGCCCGCAGGATCAACCCGCGGGCCGCTTCTTTCACAAAAATAAAACTCCATTTTAAAATCTGCACTTCATAAGCGCGAACCAAACAGTGCGGGAGCGTTTTTAAAAACGCCCCCGCACTTACAAGCTGCCCCAAACGGGCACTAAAATAACATGCTGGTTACTTACATGTGACGGCTCCTTTTTTTGTCACATTGCTTATGTGTGAACTACGTCTATCCATTTTGTCATGCTCTTTCACTTCACAAATGTCATCAACTATGAGATGTGAGTTTTGGATATTATCTTAGCTCAAGGCTTCTTTATGATGCCTCAACGGACTCCAAATCAAGCCTCTCCATCTTAAGAGATTCTACCATACATGTAATGACTTTTCATATAAACGTGTTAGGAAAATTTAAACCCACACCTTAATTTCACCATGCATTGTCTTTCATCTTCATAGACTTGTTAGAGATATCTAATACAATGTCTCTTGGTTTCTCATAGACCAACAAAATCATGATATGCATTGGGTATTTATAGAATTACAAATGAATATATTTGATATACTAAATATTTGGAATCAAATATAATTGGAATCAAATATAATAAGCAAGAAGTACATTATGAAAGAAAATATATTTGATATAAAAAAATATTAAGAGATATATTTGGAATTAAATACAGTAAATAATAATTATATTTAGAAATAAATATATTTGGTAAGAAACTTTTAAGGCATTAAACCATTAGGGTGGCAGACTGCAAGAAAAGGTGGCCAGCTAGTTGACTAGAGAGGGCGGCCAAGGGGGTGGCCGGCCGGTTGGAGAAAGTGGTTGGAGAAAGTGGCGAAAGCGAATTCGGGTGCCCTTTCTTGATCATGTATTTAGTTTAGCTTATCCTGAGGTGGCCGGCTCTCTCTCATATATAATTATATTGTATGTTATATATATTTATTTCTAAAATCAATTGAGTGACAATAATTTGATGGTGGTGAAAGCATTGACAATGATGGCGGACTATTCGGTAGGATTCTTAATTGATGGTGGGGAATTGGTCTTCAAGATGTCACTATATATATATATATATATATATATATATATATATATATATATATATATATATATATATATATATATATATATATATATATATATGACTATTTCCTGTAGGATTTTAATTTATCGATAATAAAACAAAAAAAAAACATATAGACTATTTTAAAGTTTCACTCTTTGCTTAATTTTAACTTATCTGATATATTTAAATGAAATCAGTTTTTGTTTAACAAGGGTATAGTAAGGGACAAATGGCACATTTATATGGATCAGTCATTAGCAAAGAAGACGGTGATATACATACCTAGACCTATATAAAGAGGAGGTGAGTTCTGCATCATCGTTCCTCTCATCTTCTCCACGGTACATTTTGGGATAGTTTTCTCGCTTTGAGATTCAAATTGTCACCACAGCTCTGTTTGAGGAATTATTTTCTTGTTGTTAAAGTGTTGCGGTTGTAGAAAAGTTGTTTTCTCCATCGCGATCTTACAATCTTCTTTTAAAAAAGCTATCGCCATGGCATTGATCTCTTGTCATCATCGTTTTAGCCGTGCTCTCGTTACTTTTCTCATTTTTATGGCCATCATGGGGGTGGATGCAACCATGAGGACTCTAAATGCGGCTCTTAAGATTGAGATAATCCTTAATCCAAATAAGGATTACACCACAACGAGTGCAACAAGATTTGCTATGGCAAAGCAAAAAGATATCTACTTATGTAGGATAATACATGCCCAAAGGCAGCCATATACTTCAGATTCAACCCTATACAATATTAAAGTTGCAGTAAGCCGTAATAATGGTGGGAAACGAACTATCGCCATTATACATGTGATCATTTACGATAAACCCGACATGAATCCATATTTGTACTATTTTTACAATTCTGCAGATACTTATGAGGGAATAAATAATAAAGGTTCCAAATGTAAACCTTGATCTTTAATTTTACTCTCAGATATTAATGATATTTTATTAATATCAATATAGAGTAAAACATGTATTTTATGAATACAAATTCTACATCTGTTTATTAATAATAGTTGAAGGTGGCCTGCGTAAATACATGAATTTGAAGGTTCGAAAAATGAAAGATGTTAGTTATGGGTGCTATATATGCAATTATTATAATGTATGCTGACATCCAATTGCTTGATTAAAGGACATAATCTATAATTTTTGTAATGTTTAGTGTGTAATTATGAATAAATATTAGGAGATCACATGATTCCCAACTAGTAATCAATTAAATGATGAGAATCTACAGTCATAAATGACGAGCTTTCTTATAAATTAATGAATCATGTAAATGTATTAAACAAAAGCTATACTTAGTGGGATAAAGACTTGTTATTGTTTTTTGTGGTTGGTGTTTTAGACATGTAAATGCATAGAGATTGAGAGTAATGTAATGTTTAGTCATACTGTTGTAAGGCGCTAACTATATATGATTTTTTGTGCGTGATAGGAAAGCCTTAGTGCTTCTGGTGTACCTCCCAAATTCAGATGATGTCGGGAGTTGTCAAAATTCAATCAAAAGTTATGTGTGTATGCCGTGTTCTCTTATGTAGGTACATAGCACCAAACACTATTTTTAAGCTTGGTGGGTTTTGAAGACTCCTGTCCGTAATATCGCAAGACACTGATAATGCAAATTTTTTAATTGTGATAGGAAAGCCAAGTTTTTTTAATATAGCCCCTACGCAAAGATGACACTTTTGCTAAAGTTTAGACTGACGCGACGCAAATAAATTGATTAAAATGAAAAAAAAAATTAATAGAGTTATAAAAATGCTTTAAGCGCCCTTTCACATTATTTTGATATGATGAGAAAAATCTATTTTGCTTCCATGCAAATGTTGAAGGCCTATATGCATCTGGTTAGATGTGGTGGATTAATAATAATTTGGTCACAGTGTTTCATGATACAAGTCATGCACACCTTGTGTCTCATGATACAAGCCACACACACCTGAATACGTTTGGTAGCTGCCAAATTTTTATCTTAATTCCAATTATAAAAACAAGAAAATTAAAATTATCTGATATATATATATATATATATATACAAACACACACACACACACACACATATGGCTCGACGGGTAGGGTTTCGCTATGGGAATTTGGAGGCGATTTCAGAGCAATTTTCCGCCGGACGTGGAGATAATAGCTGCACATCCTTTTGATCTGGTGAGATCCGCCCTTTTTTCTCTCTTCTTTCGGCTTGCTTCGATCTTGGTTTCGAACGGTTTTGGTTTTCATCCCGTGTTGGAGGTTTTCAATGAGTTCTCGAAGTCTTGCGTTTGTGATCCCTGTTTCGCTTTAAGTTTGTCCGAGATTTGGTCTTTGTTTTTTTGCATGAATGGCTTGAAACCATGCTGATGTGGTTTCAGATGGATCTGATTTTACTCGCTCTTGTTTCTTTCCACAAGCTTATCACGATGCCCTAGAAATAGGGGGAGACTATCCTTTTATTAAAAAACTTGGAAGGAAAAATGGTAAGCCGGCTTTGTTTCTCACTGATGAGGAGACAAATACTCTTGCTGCGTCTTGTCGTTTTTATCTGGTTGGAAAATTTTTTTTATGGACACCCGAAGCTAGATAATATACGAAAGGTTTTCGATTCAATTAAACTCATTGGAAACTGGAAAATAGGCCTTCTAGATGGTAGACATATTCTTATACAGCTAACTAATGATATCGATTACACTACTGTTTTTTCAAAAAAAGTTTTGTCGGTACATGAAGTTACTGAAATGGCCCGTTGATTTCGATCCTAAGGCAGAATCTCCTATTATACCAGTTTGGGTAAAATTCCCTGGTATGAAAGCTTACCTTTTCAATAAGGAAATTTTGCACTCATTAGCTAAAGGTTTCGGAAAACCTCTGCGTATTGATAATCCTACCTTAGAATTCACTAAACCATCAGATGCTTGCTTTCTGGTGGAAAGAGATGTAACACAACCCTTTCCAGATGAAATCTGGATTGGTTCGAATCATAAAGGATACTGGCAACCTGTAGTCATGGGACCTCATCCCCCCTACTGCACACATTGTGCTATGTTTGACCACAACTCCACAGTATGTTATAGGCTTCATCCTAACTTAAGGCCTATTGAGAAACAGAGAATCACACAACACAACAATCATGTTGAAAATATATTACCTCCCCCTGGAAACATTTCAACCTTACCTACAAGTGAAAACACAGAGCATATCTTGAATACTGAAATCATTGAAAACATTCCACTAGATAATGAAGCTGAAAAAAACCCTGGATTAATCAATGTTGACAGTCTACACATAACACCAAACTCTGAAGCTAACATATTTCCTCCTCCAATTCTAAGTGCACAAACTATTGTTTCATCTGGAAACATATTACCCAATGTATATGAAATTATTGAAGCACACAACAATCTGGTTACACACATACAGGAGACGGTTTTGCCTATTACTGATAATAGTAATGAACATGAGGCTGATAAGAATTTTCAATATGATCTACAAAATGCATCTCCAAACAATCAGATTCACACAGAAACACCTAATATTACTTCTATTTCGATTACTCATGTTCCTTTACAGGAAAATATTCAACAGGCAACTGATACTTTGGAAAATGAATGGCAAATATAGAAACATTCAAAAAAGAAAAGTAGAACTGACAGAGAACTTGCTAGGCTCCAAGCTAGTAATTATCAAGAAGATACTTATCATTTTGATGGTGAAAAGGGTGACAATCCTACTAGATCTTCTAGGAGGTTTGTTTCCAGATATCATGTTTAATCTAATGTGCTGGAAGATTAGGGGAGTGACTAACCCTTCCTCCCTTAATAGACTAAAGCATATTTGTAGGGTTAATAAGATAGCTATATTTGCCATATTTGAGCCTATGGTAACAGTTAATGCAAATAACATTATCAGACAATTCAAAAGCTATCATTTTTATGGAAACAAAAATAATAAAATCTGGCTTTTTTGGAAAAGGAATATCTCTTTAACTATTATTGATGATGAAGAGCAATTTATTCTAACCCATTTCAAGATGGAAAATTTTGAAAGCTGGGCCACTTTTGTTTATGCTAGCTCTCTTTTGCAGGACAAGTACATTCTTTGGCAAAAAATTGAACTCATGGGAAATACTATTAATGACAACTGGATTGTTGGAGGAGATTTTAATATGATTATGAAAACTACTGAGAAAAAAGGAGGCAGCAGATGTGATAATAATCTTATAAACTGCTTTTGCAACTCAATTTCCAATGCAGGTCTTTTTGACATGGGGTATTCAGGCAATCCTTTTACATGGAGAAGAGGAATCCTTTTTCAGAGACTTGATCGTTTTTTAGCAAATGACAATTTATTCAATTATTATCCTATTATACAAGTGAAAAACCTGAATTCTGCTTGTTCTGATCATAAGCCCATATTGCTTATGTTAGATTTTAATGAAAAGCCAATGATTTCTAGATTCAAGTTCTTGAATGTTTGAACTTCTCACCATTCTTTTCTTAATACAGGTTGGAAGATTGAAGTTGTAGGATCCCCTTGGTATATTTTGTGGCAACTACATAAGAAGACCAGTGCTCATCTAAAACACTGGAATTATAATATCTTTGGAAATGTTCACTCTCAAGTTATTGAGGCACAGAGGGTGGTAGATCACTTGGAAGCTAGTACCAGCAACTCTCCCATGTGGGTAGAGGAAGTTACTAAAGCTCACACAGACCTATTGAACAAAATCAATATTGAAGAAAATTTTTTACAACAAAAGGCAAATGACACTTATTTCAAAGCTGGAGATAGAAATAAAAAATACTTTCATGCTACTTTGAAGCACAGGAGAACTATCAACACTATTTTAAAAATTAAAGATGCTAATGGAAGTTTTCTCACTCAGCAGGATGAAATTGGCCAGAGTGCGGTTCATTATTTTACTAATATTTTTCAAGCTACTGTTCAGAACACTCAGGTAGATGATACTCTTTTACATGATGAAAGAGATTTTCTGAACTCCTTATCTTTAGCTCATGCACCGGAGGAACAGGAAATATATAATGCTTAAAATTTGATAAATCCGAACAAAGCCCCTGGACCTGATGGGTTTTCCTCCTCTTTCTACATACATAGTTGGGACATCATAAAAAATGAGGTCACTAAGGCAATACAAAGCTTCTTTCTTGGTGAGGATCCAGGTAAATATTTCACATCTTCTTTAATCATCCTTATTCCCAAAGCCAATGATAGAATCAGTTGGGACAATTATCGGCCTATTTCACTTACTTCTGTTATCGCTAAGATAATAAGTAAGATTATTGTCACAAGATTACAACCACACCTCGCCAAAATCATATCTCCTCAACAATCTGCTTTTATAAAAGGAAGGGAAATCACTGACAACATTTTACTAGCGCAGGAATTAATTGAAGATCTAGATAAGAATTGCAGAGGAGGAAACATGATTCTTAAACTTGATTTGAAAAAGGCTTTTGATACTATTAGTTGGGATTTCATATTAAATGTCCTAAAAGCTAAAGGTTTTCATTCTAATTTTTGTATGCTTATCAAAAGATGGTTAGCAGCCAACCACTACAGTGTTCTTGTAAATGGCAAATCTTATGGTTTCTTTACTGCATCAAGAGGAATAAAACATGGAGATCCACTTTCCCCATCCTTTTCATCATTGCTTTTGATTATTTCTCAAGAATCATGAATAGGTTACAATTGTAGCATCCAAATTTACAATACTCTCATAAATCTAGAATTCTTATCACTCACCTTGCATATGCTGATGATGTCATTTTATTTTGTAACTCTAGCAAATCTACTATTAAGAAGGTGATGAATGTTTTTTATGAATTTCAGAATATTTCTGGAATGACATTCAATATAGCTAAATGAAATTTCTACTTTAGCAAGCAGATTTCTGATCATTTAAAATTTTGGGCTGCTAATTTTTCTGGATGTAAGGTTGCACATTTACCTCTTAAATATTTAGGGGTAAATCTTTTGAGAGGGAGGAGAAAACAAACTCAAATGGATGAGGTGGTTGATAAGATTAAATCCAGGATAAATGACTGGAGAAATATATTTCTCTCCAATGGAGGTAGGCTCACTCTTCTTAAAAGTGTCCTTTGTAGTCTCCAACTATATGTAATGCAGGTTATCAGCACTAAAAAAAGCACAAGGAAAACTCTTGAAACTATTTTCAATAAATTTCTTTGGCTGGGAAATAGCTCAGGTAAAATTTGGACTACTTGGAATAAGGTATGCATGCCTTGGTTTTCTAAAGGGCTCGACTTTAAGACCCTTCAACAAATTGTTGATGTTAACATGTATAAACTTTGGTTTAAATTTCGAGAAGGAAATTCTTTATGGGCTTAATATATGAAGTACAAATACTGCTCTTTTACACATCCATCAATTGTTAACTGGAAAACGGGAGACTCTAAACTTTGGAATGCTATCTTGAAAGCTAGAGAGGTAGCAACCAAGTTTATATTTTGGGATGTGGGAAATGTCAACGTTTCTTTCTGGCATGACCAATGGAATGTTCATGATACTCATTCCATAACTGATAAAGTCTTAACTTGCTTGTTTCTGATGTTTGGGAAAATGGGAATTGGCACATGCCAAAGTTGAGAGCTTTAGTGGGAGATATGGTCCAAGTAATTTCTCTAACCCCAATTAATGATAAAAAGGTTGATAAACCTTTATGGAAATTTCATAATACTACATCAGTTGCCAAAGCTTTATATGAGAAAACTAATCATTTTGACAATTGGCATTGGGCTTCTTTTATCTGGCAATCTTATATATCTCCCTTTGTCTCCTTCTTTTTGTGGAGATATTTCCATTCACTTTTACCTCTAGATGATATACTCAAAATGAAGGGTTTAAGAATTGCTTCACGTTGTTATATTTGTAGAAAAGAGGAAGAATCTGTTACACATTTGTTCTACACATGTCATTTTGCTAAGGAAGTATGGCATATTCTGGGCAATTATTTTGGGGTTTCATGGCCCTCGGTTTTTTGTGAAAAAAGCATACATAAAAATTGGAATGATGCAGTCACACCAACAGCTTCTTTAAAATATTTCCCTCTTATGGTTTTTTGGTTTATTTGGGCGGCTAGAAATGGCGGCTAGAAATGAGCATAAACACATCAATCCTAATATCAACAAAGTTATTTCTCCTCAACTTACTGCTACTTATATTCTTGCTCACTACCAAAAAGCCCAAAAGGCTTCACTTACTAAAAACTCTATTTGTAGGAGGCCTATCTTAATCAGATGGTCTCCACCTATACCTCGGTCCGATTAAAGCAAATATTGATGCTAGTTGGAACTCTAATATTGCTAAAGCTGCTGGAATTTTCGAAACTCGATGGAAAGTGTGTTGCATATTATGTATCACCGGTTAATGCTAATTCTCCTCTTGAGGCAGAAGGATGGGCAGCATACTTAGCTTTAATTGTTTCAAAGACTTTTAATTTCTGCTATACTGTAGTTGAAACAGACTCCCTACAATTATACAATATTCTTAAGCACAAAATTGACACACCTTGGTATCTTATTTGGTTACTCAATCGAATAAATGCTTTTATTGAAAAAAATCATTTGAATATTGATTGTAATTTCATATATAGAGAAGGGAATAAGACCGTCGATTGGTTGTCAAAACAAGTAACTACACAAATAATTGTGGAGACAAAACCAAACTCAACACTTAACTCTTATATTACCAGTGACATGTCAGGCATTCCATACATTAGAAGCTAATTTGGTGTTTCTTCTACTAGGGCTTTGTTTTGATTATTAATGCATCTTTACATGTACAGCATTATGTTTTCCCTTATTCTGTTTCATTCTACTGCCTTTGCAAACACTGTAAGCTTTGAATACACTGGAAACATTAAGCTGTCTGTAGATGATCTTCCACTGCAATCATCTGATAGGTTGGAGTTTCTTTGGCCGTTAGGCTTATTGCTTTTAACCTGTTGCAAGAATTATATCACCAGATGTATGTCTAATGGACGGGTCTTTAACAACCATTTTCCTTCCTGGAACCCTTACCTGCTGGACGAAGTTTTAAGAAGATGCTTTCTGCATTGCTTTCATATATTATCTCAAGAGATACATACGCATGGCAGATTGGAACAAGGAGGCCTCACGAATGGGGTTGATATTTTGTTTTTTAACTCAGGTTTGCTGTTGTTTTTTCATTATCAAGTTAAAGAACTGCACATATTTATCCTTTCAGATTTAAATAATTTTTCTGAGAAACAACTGGTTGGTTTGAATTCTCTTTTTTCTTGTTTAAGGAAACCCTTTGGACTGATATTTTATGTTTTTGGTTTTATTTCTGCTACATTATGGGTAAGTTTGTATTTTTGAATGATCTTTTTTTGCGCGCGTTGTAATGTGGGAGGTGGATCCTCTAGGAGTATTATTGTATCTTTTTTTCTTTAGAGGGGAACCACCTCCCCTCCCTCTATCTGTAACTTTTACCTTATATTAACGCGTAGGGAGCCATAAGAGCTCTTTCCCTCAATATATATATATATATATATATATATATATATATATATATATATATATATATATATTGTTGATATAAATATGTGTAAACTGTGGTACAAATTCAGATTAAGGGAGTCTATTTGGGCTAATTTCATGCATGCTAAGTATTGTAAGAATGTTCATCCTACCAAGGTTACTTGGAAGAGTGGGGACTCCAAAATTTGGAAAGCTATTTTAAGAATTAGGTTGGAGGCCTCTAAGGCTATTTTTTGGGATATTGGGGAGGGGAAGATCTCATTTTGGCATGATAATTGGGGTATCCCCAATCTAAATTGGCACGTACAACATTCTGACTCGCAGCAACCTATTGATTTCGATCGTTGGAACATGGGGCGATGGGATATGAGCAAGATTAGGGAGTTGGTGGGGCGAGATTACGCTCGGTTTATTAACCAAATTCCTATAAATGCTACTAATGTCGACAAACCTGTTTGGAAGAAGCCTCCTCATCTCTCCATTAGTAAACACTTATATCAAAAGTTTAATTCTTTTACTAAGTTGAGTTGGGGGGCTGGGATTTGGAATTCCATGTTTACCCCTTCTATATCTTTCTTCCTGTGGAGATTTTTTTCTGGTATTTTACCTCTGGATGATATTTTAAAATTAAAAGGTTTAAGATTGGCCTCCATGTGTGTATTATGTAAGAATCATGAGGAATCCTCCTCCCACCTATTTTTTAACTGTATTTACTCTAAGCATATTTGGAATAGGCTAGCTAATGCTTTTGGTATGGTTTCGTTTAACTGCTTTTCCATTTATGACTGTATGAAAGTTTGGAGCGTTTCTAACCAAGCTGGGAAAAGTCTAAAGTATTTCCCCTATGCTTGTTTTCGTGGTTCATTTGGTGTGCTAGAAACTCTTTTAAGCACAATAGTTCTTTTCCCTCACTCGATGTTTCTTTCTCTAAAATATTGGCCTATCATAGGTCTCTCGAGCTATTAAAAAGGGTTGCTCGTGCACACTAATAGACCTATTGTGGTTCAGCATGGGTGCCGCCTGCAAGTGGGACAATTAAGGCTAACATTGATGGCAGCTGGTCTAGCTCCCACTCATCTGCTGGGGGTCTATTTAGGGACCACCTTGGGAACCTGTTAGCATTTTTTGGTTTGTCGGCGTATTTTTTAGGTTTGTGGTGTTTTATTTTGAAAAGAGAGTCGCCTACAGAAATTGTCGGCGAATTTTAATTTAATTTAAATAAATAGTTTGAAAAGTAGTATTTGATTTTGAAAATAATTTTAAATTTGAAAATTTTAAGATATGAAATCAAACCGACCTCACATCCCGAATAGTTTATATAAACGAGCGCCGCACCACAAACCGTGTATCTATCCCGAAGAATAGACACATCGCTCGATAATGGGGCTCGATTAAATAAACTAGAAAGGTTTGTGACATCCGTTTGGTCCGCGAACCAATTTTATAAGCCGACAAATTCCCCGCTTAATATGAAACTATTAAACGGGGTTTATATTACCCGGGTTCTTAAAGTTCCCTATAAGGGCAAGCCCCTATAGTTAATTACATCTTAAGTGAGGGAATCACCTAAGAAAACTCTCGATAATAATCAATAATTCTGCTCTCAAGAATTTCAAAGTTTAAGTTTTCAGGGGGTTGAATTTTGGAATTTCAATAGGGAATGGATCAAATTTGGAACATTTTTATTTTGGGAATTCAAAGGAAGCAAAGTAGGAGAAATTACGGATTCGAAGCGAACTTCGGTAATTTCCCGACTATCCTATTGTTTGGCTTAGACTTAGGAAAGTCCTAATGTTCATTTAATGTTTTAATCTTGCCAATTTTAATTAGTTAGGGCTTATATTTATATGATAGAATCATACAAATTGCCTGAAGATATGAGGGTTTATGTCGTATCGGACGACTACCTCGGAATCCTAAGACCGGTTAGGGCTTAATTTGCAATGCAAATGCCTAACGAAGAGTTGAGGATTTATGTTGCGCTAAGCAAACTACCTCGAAGTCCTATGGCTTTGTTATTTAATTCTAAGAAAGTTTTTTGAAGTAGGTTCAAGTTTTGCTGACGACGATGGCCGTGCCGCCCACCATGCTCCGAGCTCCTTGTTGTTGCAGAGGTTTAGTTTTAGAAATCATAAATCAAGAGATGAGAGAAGTGTCTTGGTTTGAGAAGTCTTAATTTCCACGTGTTTTTTGTGTTTTAATTAAAACGGATCTTAAAGTTGATTAAACGGAACCGATTAAGATCCCACGGTTCCGTCATCCCGCACCGTTATTTTCATCGAATTCACTTAGTCCGGATGAATTTGCTAAACTCAACCAAATGAGTTCCGCACTTTCATTTAGACCGTGGGAAATCCCGTTAGCAACACGTGGGTTACATCATCCGAGGTATTCCCGATCATTCAATGAGACGTTTTAATTTAGTTGTAGTTGTAGTTTTGTTGTTCGTTTGTGATTAAATTTTGAGTTGTCTTATATTTTGGAATGTTGTGGAGGTGAATTTTATCTTGTAATGTCTTTTAATTTAGTTATGGGTTTCAGTTTTGGTTTTCATCCTAAAGGTGTCGGTTTTCATGCAACTGTTGTTTATCATGCAAGAAAAATAAAGTACATTTGCAATAAAATAAACCGCAATAAAATAAAAGCGTACTCGGAGGGTCTTCCCGTCATCCCAAGCTGCACTTAAAACACGGTTAGAATATTTAAGCAAGTTCTCAGGTAAAGCTAAGGAAAGGTTTTGGTTTCTACCAAGTTCCTAATCCTATAGCTAGTCATTTCCTATGACGTCTAGGTTCTCTGTGTTTTTAATTTGAAGACGATTTTCTTCATCAAAGAACAATTAAGTTCAATTGTTCTCGTAAATATCCTATCATATCGAGTAAGTGCTTAAGAAAAATCTTAAACATCTTTTCAATATTTCTGTGATTGTTTTAAGTCCAAATGAATTTAATTGTGTAAATGAATCAATCGTCCGAGGTTTTCAAGTTTTGTTAACTTGCTCAGTTGAACTAGGACATTTGAATGTCCTATAAGTGAAGTAACATTTCATTTTAATGTTCTACTTAGGAGTTATGATAACTAAGGCTCCAAGCGGCAAATGATATTTAATGATTTCGTGATCCAAATTTAAGTTCAAATTAATGATTTAAGTTTGGAATAGTGTTCAAGTTATTTTAGATTTATTTCTTCATGTCTTAAGTGAGGTTATTTAATTCAATTTAATTTAATTTAATTTATTTTAATTTAATTTATTTAATTTAATTTGATTTGATTTAATTTAATTCAGTTTAATTTATTTGATTTAATTTCTTAATTTAATTTAATTTAATTTTAATTTAATTTAATTTAACTTTAATTTAATTTAATTTAATTTAATTTAATTTAATTTAATTTAATTTTAATTTAATTTTAATTTAATTTAATTTGTTTATTTAATTTTATTTAACTTAATTTAATTTTATTTATTTATTTAATTTAATGTATTTAATTCATTTAATTTAATTTAATTTGTTTATTTAATTTAACTTAATTTAATTTTATTTAATTCAACTTTTAATCTTAATTTAATTTAATTTAATTGAAAATTTTTTAAAAAAGTTTAATGATTTAATTTAATTTAATGATTAAGTCTTTTAATATTTTAAATTTGAGTTATCATTTTAATTAAGAGTTGAGTATTAATGAGATGATTAATTTAGGGATTTTTTAAATTAAAGGATAAATCTCTTCCTAATAATATCCCTATTTTAATAATTCCAAATTTATTATTCTTCCAAATTCAATTAATTATTTAATTAAAGTTTAATCATTTTAAATTGCTTAATGGGTTTCTACCCTTTGATTATTTAATTTCAATCATCCAAATCAGATTAGGATCAAATATTTTACTTGTTAATTTTTTATTAAACCTAAAGTTTTAATTAAAGGATTAAAATTTTAATTACCATTTTGCCCTTTAAGCCTAATAATTTCATAACTCACTAAATTGAACTCAAATGAACTTGAAATTTTTATGTGACTTCACTTATGTGTCAATGAAGACATGAGAGGAGAAAATGTGATTTTTCTGTATTTAATTTATTTATATAATTATTTTTTGTAGAAAAGAGAAATTTCCAAGAGAAATTCAATAATATGACCAAGGGAAAGTTTCTGTCCTTAAGAAAATTAGGGGACATTCCTAATGACCAGAGGACCACTTGGACCAAATTTTGTAATTTTTTGAATTATATTTTATTTATTAGAATTATTTTAAATTCTGGAGTATTAATTAATTTAAAAATAAAATAAATGTTGAAAAATAAATTTTATAATTTTTAAAATTCTCTCTGATATCAAGGATTCCAGAGAACCAAACTTTACAATTTTCTGATTTTTCTTTGATTTATTATAATTATTTTGGTGAAAATGCTAGAAAATACATTTTTTAATTTTAAAATTACCCTTGAGCTTTAAAAATTAATATCTCACTAAATAGACCTAGGAAAAATATGGGACTTGTTCCTAAGTGATTAAAATTCAAAATATGACATTTTGGTGAATTTTATTATTTTTGTGATTTTTATCATTTTTTAATTATTAAAAATATTAAAATAATATTAAAAATCAACTTTTTTAGAAAATTGAAATTTTAATTTTCTTAAACTCCCCTGATATCAGAGAGACTCCAAAACCAATTTGGTGAATTTTTGAAAGATATTTTGAAAGTTATGAATTTTTAAAGTTTAAAATGGCTAAGTGGCTTAATTAACCCAATTAGTGAGGCTAACCAAGTCCAATTGACCTCAAATTTTTATGGTGGGTTCCTCTGATCCTAAAGGTCAGTGGAGAATTGATTTCAAGTCAATTTGATCTATGGTTAACTCTAATTAATTAGAGACCTATTTTGAGTGTTTAAGCCAATTAGGGTTAATCTAAGTGAATTAACTCAAATCCTATTTTTCCTAAGCGTTCTCTGGTCATAAGGAACATCACCAAATTTTCCTAGAATTTATTTCACAACATGCTAATTTTTGAAATTAAAATACTTAAAACAGCAACATGCATTTGAAAAATCAATAACTTTTCACAGAGATGGCTCTCGACCTTGGAAAATTCAGTGAATGTTCCTAAGTTCGGAGGCTTCAAAAGCCCTATGGTCTCATGCCATGGTGAATTGTATACATGCATGGAGAATTAAAACAATGCAGGAAGTAAATAATTAATTAAAAATAAAATACTGGACAAAATTAATTAATTTCTTTTCCACATTATTCTCCTCTCGTTCACCGAGCAAGGGGGTATTTTTATTTTATTTTTGTGATTTTTCTACACAGAGATATGAATTTTCCAAGTTTAGGGAATTAAATAAATAGGAAAATACCCTATTTATCTACTTATCCACGCGGCGCCGCGTCAACCCTCGGCAGCTCCGAAACGCCGCGTGGCGCGCTCCCATTCGACGCCGCCATCCGAGTCGACAACCCGGGCCCCGCGGTTCTCGTACCGTCTCCTCGGTCCAACGCCATCCGAGCCGTCCGTCCGCGCGTGTATTAAATGGACGGCATCCGTTCATCGTCCATGACCGGTGCGATCCCGTGACCGTCCACACTCTAACCCTAAGAACTCACTCGATTCTCAATGGATTTTCGTGTTCTTATGCTTCTATGGATTCGTCTCGAAGAGACGAACACATCCATACGGTAAACATGCATTGAAATTAAGGCATTTGAAATGGAGAATCTCCGAAGCTCGGGATGAAGAACTAGCTCATACCTTTGCTCGGAGAAGTGAAGCTTCGATCCGAGAGTTGTTGCACCTTCGATCGGATCCCGGCAAGCTCCGCATGAAGTCTCCCGGTCCGGTGAATTGTCTAGGTTGAACTTCGACCACAGCCGATCACAAAGCTTCGGAGTCCGGAGCAACCGGGTGGCCCGGAGATGGGGCTTTTGTCTGGTGGACACCTTCCTCGGTCCGGTGAAGGTGTAGGACTAATCAATTTGGGGATTGGTTCACTGTGGGGAAGTGTCCTGGTTTTGGGCTTGGATTTCAACTCTGAAATTAAGCTCACAGAGAGGAAATGGCAGGGGGATCTCACTGGGGACCAAGTGCTCTGTGTAGGAGGAGGGGTCTCGGAACAATTTTGCGCGAGTTTTGGCAAGGTTTTTGCAACTCTCCTCTCATGGCCGTGAGGGGGTGGTGTTTAAATAGGCATGGCCGGAGGCTCTCCCGGGGGTGGCCAAGGGTCGGGATCAGCCTGCTTCGGTCATGGGAAGAACAGCCATGGTGGCCATTGGGCATGGGGCAGCTCAGCAAGGTGGAATTCCAAAGTTGGCTCACTCCCAAGGTCTCGGGCATGGCGTTTTCCGGCGACTGGGTGGCCGGCCGGCCAGGCATGGGTCACCCTCAAGGTCAGGTGGGTCAGGGTTGGGTGTTTGTGCAAGCAATTGGCAATGGCCAAGTGTAAAGGCTTTGATCCAAAGTAGAATGGGGCATGGCTAGTTTTGGGTCTAAATGGGTCAACTCACCCATTTGGGCTTGGTGCACCCTTCAAGGTGGCCTTGGGTGCTGTGGGGGATCAAATGGATCGAGCTGGTTTGGCATGGAGAAGTCTCCATCCAAATATATTTGGATTAAATTTAGGTTTAGGTGAATCATGATTAAGGCTAATGAGCTTTAGGGATTAAGGAAAGGGGCCCTCCTTCCTACCCAATATGGCATGGTGGAGTGTCCAAGGCTCTCATGGCTCACATGTGGCTCATGCATGGCTTCATGGCTCACTTTTGGCTTGGGGAAAGCTTGGTCAATTTCATGAAAATGGATTTTAGGAATTTTTTGGTAATTTGATGGAAATTTGTATGGAACTTGATTTGGAATGATTTGATGATGGATTTAGGACTTAGGTAATGGCTTTGATTAAGTGGATGGCAAATGGAAATGTCATGTGGGCTTTAGGGTAGATTTTGGGCTCATTGAAATGGTTTTAGATGGGCTTTTAAATGGTTTAGGAAAGTGGGCTTTTGAATTTTAAAATGGATTTTGGGATGAAATTTTGGTAAAGGCTTGGGCCAAATAATTGTTGAGTTTGGTTTAGGGATGTGTCATGAGTGGTTTGAAACAAATTTGAGGTGGTTTGGGTTTGAATTAGGTTGGACATGGGCCTTTTGGTAAAGAGGCTAAGGTGGGCCAAAATGGGCTACCATGGGCCAATGTTGGGCTAGGGTTGAAATTGATGTAAAATTAATGTTGGGAAATGTCTATGGGAGTGTTTCAAAGAGGTTTTGGCTTTGGTTGGGTTTTGATTTTGGGATTTGGGCTCATTTGGGCTAGGTTTGGGTTTAGGTCAAAATTGGGCCTTTTAGCTTTGGGTTGAACTTGAGTAGGGTTTGGATCAAAGTTTTGGGCAAATCATGTTAGTGTTTTGTTTATGGGGATGTTAAGAAAGGTTTAGAAAAGATTTGGGGTTAATTGGAGTTGAATTGGGTGAGTTTGGGTTAGGTTTGGGTCATAGGTCCAAATTGGGCTTTAAGGCCAAAAGTGAAATTGGATCCTAATGCCAATCAAATTGGGCTTGTATTTGGTCTAGATGGGTGTTGGGGATGTTGAATTGAAGTTTAGAATTGAATTGGACCAGAATTGGGATCAATTGGGTAGATTTGGTTTGACATTGGGTTTACTTTGGGTTAAAATGGGTCAAATTGGGGTTTTGACAAAAGTGGGGTAAATTGACAAAATTGGCCCATGGTGTAGTTGGACAAAATGAAATTGGGAATATTTGGGATTTTCTGGAATTTTCTGGGAATTTTCTGAATTTTTGGATTTTTGGGTCAAAAGGGGTATTTTGGGTATTTGGAAGGTATTGGGGGGTATTTTGGGATTTTTGATATTTTTGGATATGGATGATCAGTTTGAGTGATGTGGGAATGTTTGGGATTGATTTTGGAGAATTTTGGGTAATTTGGGAATTTTTGAGAAATTTGGGTAGTTTCAAGGGCATTTGGTAGAGTTAGTGGGTGTAGGGTCCTGGGGTCAAAAATCGAAAATTTGGAAAATTGAAGATTGGGTGGATGTAAGTGGAATGAAATCATTTTTGTTGAGCCATGAAGCCATATCAAGCCCACATGAGCCATGAAGGGACTCATTTGAGGCATTCACCATGTTGTTCCTAACCCTTGGCCAGAGGCTTAGGGGTTAAGGACCATCCATGTGAATCACCTACATGAGTCGAGAAGTCAAGTTAGGTAAGGGTGTGTTTTAGGAGGTGTGTGAAAGTGTAGTGCATAGGTGTAGTGTATGTGTAAGTCAGCCCTTTCACTGCACCAGGCCACCTGAGGCGATCCTAAGGCCAAAGAGTCCTATAGAACTCATCCTTTAAACTTCCACATTTGATTTCAACCCTCTAGGTGATTAGGGGTCTATAGTCAAGTTTGTGGAGTTTGCAGGGAGTTAAGAAGTGGTTTGAATTTCTAAAAGGTGGATCCCAATTCTAGTCCTCTAAGATAGTCAAAGGAAAAGCCTAAGGCTAGATCCTAAGTACTAAAGAGAAGAAGAGAAGACCTCATCAAAAATGAGGTCAACATGGTTCTCCTGTGGTGGCTGATTGTCCATTAATGGCTGAGGCTTGGGCACTGTTACTAGCTATTAAATCTGCCATTAATCTAAATTTTCTCTCTTTACAGGTTGAAACTGATTCCAAGCAACTTATTGACATATTTTTTAAACGTATAGATATTCCTTGGAATTTAATTATTCTCTTTAAAAGGAGTTGGATTCTCATTGACACATCTATGGTACATTTCTCTATCACTTTTATCCATAGAGAGGGTAATCGTCCTGCGGATTGGATAGCAAAAAATACAGGTCACTCTCCATTGGTTGGCAACATTCCATCTCGTCAGCTTGCTCTCCTGGTTCACGGGGACAAGCTCAATTTGCCTTATATCAGGTTTACTTAGCCTATTTTTTAGTTTCATTTCCTCATTATTTGATCTTGGCTGTATGCTTGTTCTAATGTCTATTCCCTGCTAATTTATATGAGTTATGGTTTTTATTTTAAGCTTTCTGAGGATTCTATATATACTGTTTGGTATATATTTTACTATCTGGAGTTTGTTCCTGTCTGTGGCTTGCGTTTTCCATGTTTCTGCAGGTGTAACTCAATTTCAACTCTTTAGATATACGCATTCTCATACCTGGGATAGTTTTGATTATGGGTGGCTTAAGCTGGAACCTGCTGTTTATTCAACTCTGTGGAGCTCAACCTTTCTTTTGTGATGTCTCAACCTTGACAGAGGCAGCTATACGGGGACTGGCTATTTTCTCCTGGTTGTCTTTCATGCTTAATGTTGCAGGGTCTTCTAATTTTACTGCTCAATGGTCACGCTCTTTGCTGCATTTTGTCTTTCTACTGCATTTTGTTCAACTACAGCTTTTTTGGGATCTTCTGTAGGGCATTATTTTTCACATAACACGCTTTTGGTAGTTTTGATGCTTTGTTTTTTCATTGTTTTGGAGTTCTTTATTTTGCGTGAGTTGTATGGTGGGAGGGGGTTGAGGGGAATGGGACCTCTACGAGTGAGTTTTGTATTTTTTTTGGGTTTTGTAGTGAGGTCCCGACACCCTTGCCTCCTCCATTTTGTAACTCTTTTTGGATTATTAACACGTAAGGAGCTCTACTGTGCTCTTTCCCCTAATATATATATATATATATATATATATATATATATATATATATATATATATATATATATAGACAGAGAGAGAGAGAGTAAATTGGATGTTCCAAAATGTTTCCTTTGGTCGGACGGCGTTTTAAGAGGCATTTGATGGCGTTAACGATGACGAAATTGAGTGATCTTGGGCTCGTTAGATTCGTCTTGTTGAGACGCTCGATTTGATTATAGGCTTTCTAGTGTCGGTATTTGTTTGACCTTCTAAATGTATCCAGAAATCTTCTAAGAATGGATTAATGACTTTATCTGATCTTGATTTGACTCGGATTAGACTAGTTTTTGTATCATTAGGATCGTCTCATCGACTATAAGTTTATTGAAATCAGAGATCTGGATGACTTTTTATCAAGATTTGAATGTTTCTTATTTAAAATATCGCTTCGAGATTCATGCCGATGAAGAAAATTTATCGGTGGCGTATCATATATATATATATATATATATATATATATATATATATATATATATATATATATATATATATATATATATATATATATATAGACACACACACACACATACAGAGAGAGAGAGAGAGAGAGAGAGTAAAAATTAAAGTTTGGGGGGTTAGAAATGTAAATATACAAAACTTTAGTGGTATGTATGTAAATCTTTCAAAGAACAAAATTGTTTAAAATTTCCGCTTGTGAACTTCGTCTGTCGCTTCCTCGGCCATTTTATCCGGGAATCAGTCATCAAGATACCCAATTTACTCTCTCTCTCTCTCTCTCTATGTATGTATGTATGTATGATACGACCAACAAATTTTTATCTTCTAGCATGAATCTTGAGGCAACATTTTGAATAAAAAACATTCAAATCTTGATAAAAAGTCATTCAGATCTCTGATTTCAATAAACTTGTAGTCAAACTGACCGGCTCGATGACACGAACCTAATGATACAAAAACTAGCCAATCTGAGTCTAATCAAGATCGGATCAAGTCATTAGAAGATTTCTGGACACATTTAGAAGATCAAACAAATGCCGACACTAGCAAGCCTATACTCAAATGGAGCGTCTCGAAAAGATGAATCCAACGAACCCAAGATCACTCAATTCCGTCATTGTTAAGGCCATCAAATATCTCTTAAAACGATGTATGATCAAAGGAAACCCTTTGGACCATCCGATTTACTCTCTCTCTCTCTCTCTCTCTCTCTCTCTCTCTCAACGTAATAAGGTGTGTGTGACTTGTATCGTGAGATACTGTGACCAAATTATTATTAATCCACCACATCTAACCAAATGCATATAGGCCTTCAACACTTGCATGGAAGCAAAATAGAACTTTCTCACCACATCAAAATAATGTGAAAAAGCGCTTAAAGCATTTTTATAACTTTTTTTTGTAGAACATGAACAATTTTTCACATTATTTCAAGACGAACACGAAAATATATTTGAAAAACATATATATTTGCGAACATATTTGCAAACATATAAGCGCTTAATGTGAAAAATATATGTTTGCAAATATATTTGCAGTGTTGTGCATATATCTCATAATCCACTTAACAGTAGTCCAATGTGGTTTTCAAGATTTGCCATGTAGTTGCTCACTACGCTTACTGTATGAGCTAAGCTGGACAGATGCAGATCGTAGCGTACATTAAACTAGCAAATGGCACTAGGATAAGGAACATGCTCCATATAGTTCCTCTCAGTACATCTAGTTGGAGACATCTATATCCTAAAGTGTACTGCCAATGGAGCGGAGACAGGCTTCACATCCTTCATTTTGAACATATCCAATACCATTTACACAGGCTTTTTAAAAAAGATGTAAGAGCCCTTATCTTGATCAATAAATCTTCATCCCGAGTATCGTATTTTGTGCACTCAAGTTTTCAACATCAAATTTACATCTATACATGTGAGGATTCAATAATTTTTAAAACCTCATAGTCACTAACCATTTACACTATTTTATATGTCATATCTCAATCAAATACATTTTTTATATGAAATTTAACTCACAAAGGTGTCCGATGAAGGGTGACTGCCAACAGTAGAGTCTGCAACTTGCAAGTGAAGCAGTCTCCTTATTCTCTTTAAATGGAAACTCCAATATATAGTGCAAGTTGTTGTGGTAATCCAAATCTATATAGCTGATGTTACCATCATCAAACACTTGCCTTCTTTGGTGTATTGTTTTGTCTGTGTCAATCTCCTTCCAAATGCAAGACGCCGTGGCAAAGTTGGGTCTAAAACCATTATGGTGGTTGGCCGCTAGGAATGGTGGCCGGCTAGTTTACTAGAGAGGGTGGCCGGCCTGTTGGAGAGAGTGGTGAATGCGACTTCGGGTGTCCTCGCTTGATCGTGTAATTAGTTTAGCCTATCCTGAGGTGGCCAGCTCTGGCGCAAATATAATTATATTGTATGTTATATATATTTATTTTTAAAATCAATATTTTATTAAAATAATTGAATTAAACTCAAGCACCAATCACCCTATAAATTTATCATTTAATTGGGTTAAATAAAAATAGGAACAGCAAATATAGTTTACCCAAGTTTATAAAATTAACAAACAATATTACTACTAATGTTCTATGTTTCTATGTTCTAGATTTCATTGACAAAATTCTTCACATTTTTTAGTGTTCCTCGGCTATGAAGTTTCACTGTAATTTTCTTCAAACTATTAGAAGTTATTAGTGTTGTATGTTGATCCAGAGCACACACAGATAAAAAAAAACTTAACATAAAAAATAATATACTTTTTTTCATGGAAAATTCGAAAAGAGAAAAATCAAGGGATCCAGCCCAATTGAAATGATTCCACTGTGATGCTGTAAGTTTGAAGGACTTTAATGGCTCCTGGATAGATGAGAGTAATATTACATAACTAAAGGTTACCTAATGACTTAACTTTCACCGAAGGAGTGGGGGAACACATTGGGTAAGAGGCAACAACCAAACATCTGTGATGAAAGACTCTCGGTAAGAGCCATATGATGGAGATATAATGTCATTGTTGTCAGTGACAAAGTTGGGCAACAGTGGTCCGGTGCGGTGGCATCAACTAAGTGACATTAATTTGATGGTGGTGACAGCATGGACGACGATGGCGGACTGTTCGGTAGGATTATAAGTTGATGGTGGGGAATTGGTCTTCAAGATGCTTATATATATATATATATATATATATATATATATATATATATATATACATATACATATACATATATATACATATACATATATATACATATACATATATATACATATATATATATATATATATACATATACATATACATATATATACATATACATATATATACATATATATATATATATACATATACATATACATATATATACATATACATATATATGACTATTTTCTGAGGATTTTAATTTATCGATAATAAAACAAAAAAAAAAACATATAAACTTTTTTAAGGTTTCACTCTCTCCTTAATTTTAACTTATCTGATATATTTAAATGAAATCAGTTTTTGTTTCACAATGGTATAGTAAGGGACAAATGGCACATTTATATGGATCAATCATCAGCAAAGAAGACGGTGATATACATACCTACTCCTATATAAAGAGGAGGTGAGTTTTGCATCATCGTACCTCTCATCTTCTCCAAGGTATATTTTGGGATAGTTTTCTCGCTTTGAGATTCAAACTGTCATTACACCTCTGTTTGAGGAACTACTTTCTTGTTGTTAAAGTGCGGCGGCTGTAGAAAAGTTGTTTTCTTCATTGCAGTCTTACAATCTTCTTTTAAAAAAGTTATCATCATGGCATTGATCTCTTGTCATCGTCATTTTAGCCGTGCTATCGTTACTTTTATCATTTTTATGGCCATCATGGGGGTGGATGCGTCCATGAGGACTCTAAATGTGGCTCATAAGATTGAAAGAATCCTTAATCCAAATAAGGATTACACCACAATGAGTGCTGCAAGATTTGCTATGGCAAAGAAAAAGGATATTTACTTGTGCAGGGTGATATATGCCCAAAGACAGCCATATACTTCAGATTCAACCCTATATTATATTAAACTTGCAGTAAGCCGTGATAATGGTGTGAAACAAACTATCGCCATTACACATGTGATCATTTACGATGACCCCGACATGGCTCCATATCTTTACCATTTTTACAATTCTGCTGATACTTATGAGGGAAAAAATAATGAAGGTTCCAAATGTAACCATTGATCTTTAATTTTAATCTCAGATCTTAATATTTTATTAAGTAAAACATGTAATGAATAAAATAATGTTGTGGTTGCTATCCTACATCTGTTTATCAAATAGTTCAAGGTGGCACGCCTAAATACATGAATTTGAAGGTTCGAAAATGAAAGATGTTAGTTATGGGTGCTATATATGCTATTATTATAATGTACGCTGACATCCAATTGCTTGATTAATGGACATAATCTCAATTCCTATGTAATTAGATATGTAAATACATAGAGATTGAGAGGAATGTAATGTAAATCTTCTTCAAAAATATTAATGATAAAAAATATTAATTATATCGACTTGATTATGTAGTATATTAATAATTTTTCTACTTTACATACTTGGTGGTTGCTTGTTATTTTGGTATCAAAAGCGTGATCATTTCTCTTCTTCCCTACCTATTTGATCTTCCTCTTCTTATTCTTCTTCTTCTAACTAAGTCTAATTTCTCCACTAACTGAAACTTGGGATTCTGTAGCTAAGAGATTTCAATCTACAAATCGATCAATGTTTATCTAGCTAAAAAATAAACTACACCACTTCTACATGAAGAATCCTTCCATGTCTCAATATCTACTTGAGATAAAACTTTCGTAGATAATATAGAAGACATTGGTGGCACCATTGACAATGAGGATATAGTCCTACATATTCTCAATGGGACTCCATGTACTTCCTCCCTCCTACCAATAGTTTAAGATTGTTATCAGAACAAGGTAGATCTCATCAAGTTGGATGGCCTATACGCCCTACTTCAAAGTGAGGAATTAAAATTTATTTTTGAAACTGCAAGGGACGCTATCGTGTTGCAGCTACCGGCCAATTTTCCTTTAAAATATCTTTTAGTTTAATATATATATATATATATATATATATATATATATATATATATATATATATATATATATATATATATATATATATAACTTGTCGTGTTGAACAACAACTTTGGAAATCTAAAAAAGTTTAGGGCTTATATCATACGACATATGATCGTACAAATACCTAAAAGATAGCATGAGAATTTGTGTCGTGTTAGATAAACAAACTCGAAGTCCTAAGAGTGTGTGTATTTTAATACTATGAAAGCTTTCTGTTGACCTAATGTTTGATGAGGTCTAACTCTTTCTCACAGAGCCTATGATCAAGCCTTAGGATTTTCTTATTGAGTATCCTAGAAGAGTAGTGATGCAGCTCACCCCATTTAGAAGTTCAAACCACCACTTAGCTCTTTTGGCAGGCCTCACATAGGTGGTCTCAAGCCATGTTGAGTGGCTAGAAGCATAAGCCATAACTATTTCGTTGAGTGGCTAGGACTAATATGTGGAGGCCTAAAGAAGCTCTCATAGGATCAAAATACCTTAGGGGAAACCCTTTATGGTTTGGCTACACACATTCACATTCATACACGTGCACATATATGGTTTAAACTTTACACTGCTCCCCACACACGCAAACATTCAATTCATACCACCAAATTCTCCCCAAATTAAATAAAATTTAAAATTTTAAAATTTGCCCAAAATTATCCCAAATTCTCTAGGCTACTTAATTCAAAGTAAGAAAAAATGGATGTTTGAAATATTAAGAATCTTAAAACTTTATGTGAAAGGAAAAGATTGAGACTCTATGATGAACCAATAATAAGCTAAAGAAATGCCTATAAAGTAAAGGATTGTGGTAACTTCCAAATTTAGGGTGAGAATGGAGAAGTTCAAAATTATTAAAGCCTATCCAGATATAGTAATCATCACTTGAAAAAGCAAAAAACAAAAAAAAGAAAAGAGAAAAAGATGAAAAAGAAAAGGAAAAGTGAGGAGAAGCTTGAGGAGATGCCTAATCAAAAATTGACTTCACTTGAATCTACCTAAATGGGATAACTTAACTACTTTCCTAAACTTATATGTATGGATTAGTATCTTTGCTAGTAGTGTTCTCATAAACTTCTTTTCATGTAATCCTTTTAAGTGCCTTAATAGAACAATCTACAGTCATTTTTTGAATGAATAGAATGCTAGAACTCTTAGACCTGATGACTAGATAGCCCTACACCTGCAGAATTTACTTGAATTATTCAAAGATCTTTCTGAAAATTTTACTTATGTATTAATCTAAGTTAAAATCATGGTAGTTGACCAAAGAAAAATATATTGAGAATTTCATACCGATTTTACATTGATTTTGATGATATTGCACTTTAAAGAAATGTATTTTCTATATTTTGTTGCAGGTATAAAGATTTATAGATAATGGAGCAAAAAGATGAGAAAATGAGCGAATTTGGAACAAAAAGGACCAAAAGAGACGAAAATTGATCTTGCCCGCCGACGGCGCATTTTTCCAGAGAATAAAAAAGTATTATATGGGAGCCCACCGACGGCGAGATCGAGCCTACCGACAGCGAGCCTTAGCAGTTGACATATGTTCTAGAAGCTCGCCGACGGCACCAACGAGCCCGCTGACGGCGAGAAGGTCGGTTCAAGTAAGATTCATTGAATCTGGCGCTTTTTGAAGAGGTGCTTAAGCAACCTTTGGAAATATTTCTCCCTCTTTAAAAAGAGACGAATTTAGGTCGAAAGTGTGTTCCTTTAGTGTCCTTTTTGAGTGTCTTATTAGTGTCTTTAGTGTCTCCAAAGTGTTATTAGTGTGTGTAAGTGTGTTCTAGAGAGTATAATAGTGAGTTTAATTGAGTGTGTTGTGCAAGAAGGAAGAGTCAGAGGAACTTCAAGGAGTCTGCTTTGGGAGAAAATTCAAGATAATTTGTGTTTATTATTTTATAACTTTGATTTATATATGAAATCCAAGTTTTGTGTTATTTTTCCTATGCATTCTGAGTAGTCTTCTCTGTCTTTCTCCTTGTTCTGATATTTTGTAAAATAGAAAATTGAATTAGTTGTGCCTAAAATATTCAATAAAAATTGTGATAATCTTTTTATTTAATTATTAATTTACTTTTAATATGGCAAATTAATATGTTAAAATACATTGATTTAACAACTAAAGTAAAGATTACATCCAAGATTTGGGGAGGTCAAAGTCCTTGAAAGGAGGGTGCAAATAAATAGGGAAATATTACTTATCGGGCGTAGAATTGGAGATTTTAGAGTGACAGACTAAAATCCTCAATTCGGTCCTATCGTTTGGGTGCTGAAGTGTAGATGTTAGCCCTCAAGCGAGGGGAACGTGGGAGCTCCGAAGTGAGAGCCGATATCCTCCCAGCTCTAGCTGCGCATTCGGTGAACCAAGCATAGGATTAGTCAATGTTTTTTATGTCTGGACCAAAGGGTAAAGAATAGGAATGCTCCTATTTGGCACAATATAATTCTAACTAATTTAATTATCCATTCACTTAATTCTCTTAACAAGGGGGAAGATAATTTTCTATATTGCAACTTTCCGTTCAACATTAGTGGTAGAATTTAGTATAATTGTTTTTAATTTACGTTTACTAGATACTTATTTCAACTGTTGTAATTAGTTCGTAATTTATAAACTTCCCTGTGGGATGGATATCTAGGACCCCATTAGAGCCCTGTATTACTTGAACAATACATATACTTGTGTCGATAAGGGGTGACGTTGCTATATTGAATATATATATTTTACATTTGTTAATACTTATAACATTAAGCATCGCCATCGTTGGGTCAGTAGTCTAGAAAGAAAGTTCATTGCAGTTGATCATTATTTTATGTAGTAACTAAATTACTTGAGGACAAGTAATAGTTAAGTTTGAGGGATATTGATCCACTAAAAGTTTGATAGCTTTTTAATGTCTATTTCATACTTATTTTTGATAATATTGCACTTTAACGAATGATATTTTTCATGATTTCATGCAGGTACAATGATTTTAGGCCTTTGGAGCAAAAAGAAGTAAAAAAGAGCAAATTTAGAGCAAAATGAGGCAAAATGCACTTTTTGACTTGGAGCGCTGAACGGCGTAGCTACCACGTATCGGACCGCGCCCTATCCCGATTTAATTCCAAATTTGATGTATTTGGCCAGATTTTGGAGGGGTGCTCGAGGAAACTCTTGGGAAATCAGTTAGATACAAATTTAAACTGTTTTGGAGCAAAAAATTGAAGGGGGAGAGAGTCTTTTGAGTGTGAGAGTGAAGAGAGTGAGTGTTCTAGTGTAGAGAGTCCATTAGAGAGAATCGAGGGTTTATGTGTTCTCTTCTAAGCAGTGTAGAAAGAGAGAAAAAGTGAGAGATTTCTTCTTCCTTACTTATCTAAACAGAGAATTGTGTGTTGTTGTGAAGAAAGAAGAGGAGTTCAAAGAATTTCTTGAGATTCGCTTGAGGAAGAGTTTGATAAGTTGTATTTTCTTTACTCTGTTTGTATGACGTTTCTTTTATATATATAATTCATCTTTTGTCGTCTTTTCCTCACAATTCTTGAGTATATTTCTTTGTCTTCCTTCTTTTCATGTGATGTGTTGATGTTGTGATATAGAAATGATGTGCCGATTTATTATGGAGAATTTGTGATGACCTTTTTACTTTGTATTTCATTTACTTTTTGATCTGGTCAATTAAATTGTTAAAACTTGTTGTGAAACATATGTTCCGAAAGTACTGAGTTCCACAACAAAAGTGAAGGTCGCATTCAATGTCCATGAATAAGTGACGTAGTTCATGGGGGTTGGGTGCAAATAAATAGGGAAATATATTTTGATGGACATATAATTGAAGATTTTAGAGTTACAGACTGAAATCCCCAATTTGGTCTTATGGTTTGGAAACCAAAGCGAGAGTTAACCTTAGGCGAAGGTAAGTGGGAGCTCTGTAGTGACAGCCGGTATCCTCCCAGCCTAACCACAGATTTGGGGACTAAACTTAGGATTAGTCAATGTTCTTTATATCACTCGGAAGAGGGTAAAGAATATGAATGCTCATATTTGGCACAATACTATTGCATCACTGATCTATGTCACTAAATCATCACATTTTGATTCGAGAGGAGGATTCTTTCTTACATTTAAACTTTTGTCATAAATTTAGTCTTGTGTTAGTTAATTGTGTTAGGAAGTTAGAACGTATTTTGGTAGAATTAGTAATTGCAACTGTTTATTAATCTTTTTATTATTAATAATTACTGCAATTGTGTTGTGATTCGTGTAGTGATTTTTGTGCTCCATTATAGAATTAAATACCTCCTCGTGGGATCAATAATCAGGACTCCATTAGAGCTTTCGTATTACTTGAGTCATACATATACTTGCGTTTAATTATGTGACTCAATAGAAAACTAAATTAATATATATATACATATATATGTATACATATATATACATATATATGTATACATATATATATATATATATATATATATATATATATACATATATAAATGTATATCTGAGTTCTTAAATTTTGGCAATTTCAAGAAGTCGCGATTGTATGCGTAGTATCAGATCTATAAGTTTAGTGCCTTACGATTCTTAATTAGAGCGTACTATTAGAAAAATTCGAAAACAACAAAAACAATCTAAAAATCCTCACAAAATGACAAACAACTTGAACAATCAAAATAATCGAAATGAAAATGTACCAAGAACTTTAAGAGATTATTTTAATCCAACAACGGATGAAATTCACTTAACTATCCAAATAAAATGTTTCGCAAATTATGTTAATCAAAATAGTTAACATAAAATGTTTCGCAGACTAAACGGATGTCATATAATATTTAATTTATTTAAATGAGTTTCATCATTAAGTAATGTGTTTATTCATCGGGATAGATACATAGCTTGTCATGTTGTGCTCATTTATTTAATTTATTGCATATATAAGATTGGTTTGATTTCATGTTTTCAAATTAAAATGTTATTTTCTAAGTTATATTAAATTATATTAAATTAAAATAGAAGATATCTTAAGGCGACCGATAGCCGGCCAGTTTGGATGTAAGTTTGTTGAAATTGAATTTCCAGATGATTTTTAGTTGAACTTTGCACATCCGTGCTGGATGATTAAAATATAGTGATGGTTTATCACATACCACTCAATTCCGTGTATTTACACATATACACCTAAACATTAATAATTGTGTATATTACCTAAAAAAATTTATTTCACTTTTTAAAAGCTAAAATGATATTTCTTTTTATGCGAAATGAAAGACTGAGATATTAAAAATAAAAAAATATAAAATATTAATGATGAGCGATGTGACATGTACGTTAAAATTAAAGTCTGGGGGTTAGAAATGTAAATATATAAAACTTTAGTGGTATGTATGTAAATCTTTCAAATAAATGAAATTGTTTAAAGTTTTCACTTGTGAACTCCGTCTGTCGCTTCCTCGGCCATTTTATCCGGGAATCGGTCTTCAAGATGCCCAATTTAGAGTGCGTTTGGTTCAGATTTTTTAGGTGCGGCGCGGCGACGCATTTCATTTTTTTGGCACAGCGCGATGTGCGCGACATCCTTGGCTCGAATTCGCAGCAACCTGCCGCGAAGCAGGGAGAAAGCGGGCCGTGGGATAAACCCCGCGGCCCCAACTTTCACTCTGCTTTAACACCCGATTTTCCTAGGCTTGCCCTCGCTCGCTCTGTTGCACGCTCGAACTCCTCTTCTCCTTTTCTGCCCTAGAACTTCTCCAGTGCCGCTGCGTCTCTTCTTCCTCGGCTGAACAAACGATCGAATCCAAGTAACTGATACCTTCGATGTAACTGCTAACCTTCTCTCCCGAGCCCCTGCTCCTCTCCTCTCTTTCTCATTCCTTCCATCTCCATCTTCCGATATTTCTTGGATCTGGACTAGTTGAAAGCATGAAATAGTTTTTCGTAGCATCCTCAAATGTCTTTTCTGGCATCCCGTAATTTCAACGATGAATTGGTAGCCGATTTTGGTAATCCGAGTATTGCTTTAGCATTGGTTTGTTTCCTACTATTGCTTTAACTTTGGCATCCCATAATTTGCTAAAGTGGGGTTGCAGAACAACTTGATGTAGTGTGAAGCTTAGCTGAGTTTGGTTATTTTTAATTTTTTGATTCAAAATTAGCCGAGTTTGGTTATTTTGGTGCAATGTTTGGCGACATTGCACCAAATGGACTCTTGCTGCACCATTATTGGCATATGGAATTGTTAACGATGCTAATGTTGTTAAGGCATGTAGTGATCCAGATGTTGCAATTCCCTCTCTGCGTAGGACTAAATTTAGAATTTCATGGATTTTGTTGGCATTTTGTTGGCTTTACATACAACCCTCGCATCAGTACTTAGCTATTTACATTTCTATAACACATGTTCTCGATTGTGTATATATTCTTTACGCTGCATGGCTGTAATGTTATGGGAGAAGTCATGTGTAGCATTTTTAGCCATTGATAAGTCATGTTTGGCATGTGAGAAGTCATGTTGCCTCAAATATTTTGAGCTGAGCTCATGTTTACTTCAAAATTATTCATCTGTAGGCAATATAGCAATGGTATATTTTAGGTGTCATTATGTTATGGGTCTTTAAACACTCTCTATGGGTGTTGTACATACAAATTTTAGTTTGAGACATGTGCATGTAAATATTGGGATCTATCTTATGTATGGATCTATTATGTACCACGCAGTTTTTTCTCTTTTCACATTGGCTGGGGACAAAATCTTTCATTAGCTTATCTTTTACATAAATTTGGGGGAAATGATAATTTTTAATGGCTTTGGCCTACCTTTCAAGGAGCAGATGGTTTCATTGCTTGCTTTTGTTTCATTTCTTGTTTGCAAACAGTCTATATATATATAGGAAAACATTGGGATCTAACTTGTTGGGCTGAATGTTCAACTGGCCAGTTCAGCTTTTAATTGACTATCTAGTCTATATATATACATGTAAACATTGGGATCTAACCTGTTGGGCTGAATTTGAACCAATTTTTATATTTATGAAAGGAAAAGACATTTTTATTACTTCAACAACTGCAAGGGTTATAATACCATTATAATACTTCAACAAAGGCATTGATTCAATTTCAGTGAAATGAAGAAGGGTTATGGATTATAATACCATTCTTTATAACATTGATATTAACCTTGATATGCCTTCGAGCTGGTTTACAAACATACCACCTGATTTCTCTACCTTTACTTGGATACCATCTAGTTACTTTGAGATGGCCTTTGTTCTTAGCTCAGTAAGCATTTGATGTCCAAAAGTAGTTTACCTTCCTGTTTCTGCTGCAGTTCTGGCACTTCCTGTTTCTGCTGCAGTTCTGTTTACAAAGTTTAAGGAGGTGAATCAAATCATTGTATCTTCCTGTTTAGTGCTTTAATAAAATTGTTTAGAATTAAGTTCATCAAAGTTGGGTATTCATATATCCTTTAAGCTATGTAAATGTTCCACAATTTCATAAATGATGATATATTACTCCTTTCCCGTGGACGTAGGTCAATCTGACTGAACAACGTAAATTGATGTGCTCCCTTGTGTTTATATAGCATCTTTGGTTTATTGCTTGCAATGGGTATTCATCACCTGCTATTTGGTGCGGATTGGAATTGGATGATTTGTATTTATCTCTCCATGCTAATATAAGTAAATATATTGCTAATATTTCTCTTATTCATAGTATGGCTAATAAGAACAAAGAAGTTGCTACTCCTGCACTTTGGGAGAAGGATATAAAAATTATATTCTGCGATCTATGGATAACGGAAGTCGAGAAGGGGAATAGGCCAAATTCTTTTTTCAACAAAGAAGGTTGGCAAAACATTGTTACAAAGTTTAGGGTGGTCACAGACAGGGATTATGAGAGGCTCCAGCTAAAAAATAAATGAGACCAACTCAAGAAAGAGTGGAAACTTTGGAATGATTTAAAACAAGGATCAACTGGCTTGGGATGGAATCCGATGAAGCGAACAATTGCTGCTTCAGAAGCATGGTGGACTGAAAGGCTTGCGGTAAGATATTATTGAATTAATATTTGTAATGTTATGCAGTGTTATTTTTTAATTTCTAACAAGATTTCATTATCTTTTACAGATTTTTCCTGCGGCGAAGAAGTTCAAATTCGTTGGGATAGAACCGGAGTTTGAGGACAAGCTCGATAGGATGTTTGGTGGGGTGGTAGCTACACGGAAATATTCAGCTGCCCGAGCCAAATAATTTTTAAAACAATCCCGGAACATGTGGTCATAGAACTATCAAACGATTCAGCAGAAATCCGCATGTACGAGCAAACTGAGATCCAGTTAACAAACTGTACGAAGCGCCCCCGGAACTAACGAAAGAGAAAGAGTGATGTTGCATCTATGAGAGACCAGCTCCCATACCTAGTGGACTCATCTAATGATGCCCTGCACAGAGTTCAAAAAAGCGACGTCCATAAGGTCGTTAGGCTTCTTGACGACGACCCAGACTTTACAGGGGATCTTGATCTTTTCTACTTTGATGTCGACCTCTTCCGTGATTCTATACATCGAGACTTCTTTACTGCATTGAGCAAAGAGCAACGATTAGAATACATACGCTATTATTATAACCGTCGCACCATCTGATTTTATCTCGAACTGCTTAAATTTATTGCATCTATTAGTACTGCTGTCAGTCATGTATTTGTTTGGACAAGTTTTATTAGATTGAACTGATGTTTAAGTTATTTCTTTTCCAAATATAGTTTATTCATGTGCTTCTTTTAGTCCATTTATGATTTCTAAAGACCTTAATTTGGTTTAATAAAAAGGTACAGTTTATATCGTCGTGGACCCAGAGGAAGTCTGACGCCGACGGTGAAATGCAGCGGTAAATATACTGGTGCAATACTATAATATGTACGTCGATCGTGAGCCCTGTTACACATCATCTCGGATTGGGGACAAATGGATGATAGAAATGATTTCAGGACACCCAACGAGATTTCGAAACATCTTCCACATGTCCCACGAAATTTTCAGTGATCTTTTAATAGATCTAACAACATCTCATGGACTTCAAGGGTATCTTGGACAACAGTCCGTGAAGTATTAGGCATAAGGCTTTACATACTATCATAGAACGAGTCAATGCGGGGAGCCATGGAACGCTTCCAACACTCGTCTGAAACAATAAGTAGATATTTCTCAATTGGTTTGAGTTCTGTTGTCAGTCTAGCACAAGCCATAATAAAACCAACCGATCCAACTTTTGCAAGGACGCTAGTAGAAACTTGCAACGATGACTGATATATGTCATATTTCAAGGTACACTTCTATACTGCAACTACATATTAATTGATTACATATTGAAATGATTTCTATTGTTTCTAAAGGGTTACATCGGCGCAATCGATGGAACGCACGTTCATGCTGTAGTGTCGGATAACGAGAAAGTTGCATTTATCGGCCGTTCTGGGAGGACAACTCAAAATATAATGGTGGTTTGTGATTTCAACATGTGTTTTACATTTGCATTGGCTGGATGGGAGGGCAGCGCACATGATAGTAGGGTTTTTAAAATTGCAACGAGAAATCTGGAGTACAATTTTCCTCACCCACCGCATGGTAAGTTCCTTTGTAATATAAAAAGTAGATATTTTTTTCACGTACCTTACTAAGTTTTCTAATATTACATGAAAGTATTATTTGGTGGATGCTGGCTACCTAATGTAGAGGGGGTACCTTAAACCCTATCCTGACACAAGGTATCATATTTCAGATTTCGAGAGAGCCAGTAATCGTACAAGAACTAGAAAAGAGGTGTTCAATAAAAGACATTCATCCTTACGAGGCGTAATTGAGAGGACATTTGGAGTTTGGAAGAAGAAATGGGTCATACTTCGAGATATGCCACCTTATCCGTTTCCCAAACAGGTGCAGATAGTGTTAGCAACTATGACCCTACATAATTATATTAAGCGGCATCCAACTCGAGCTGATGTTGATTTCAAGCGTGTCGAGCTCATTGACAAGGTAGTTACAGTCGAAGGTTATGAAGACCGCATTGGCCAATCTCTGTCACGGGAGGAGAACAACAGTGCCCCAATATGCACGAAAGATGGAGAGGGTGCGAACGAAATGACAGCCCTTCGAGAAGAGATTACTAGCTCATTAGTTGGAGAGTGATTCTGTTGAGCAGAACTATGTTGATGTTGTTTAGGTTATTTGTTGTTTTGTAATGTATATTTACATTCTGTTGAGCACTTTCCTTCACATTAACTGATTTGTAAGAGTAATGTTTGTCTTTTGTCTGGTTTGATTATTATCATTTTGTTTGAGCAGTTGGTAATCAAAGTAATTCAGTTCTATATCTGCTTGCATTTTAGGAAGACATGAGCTCCAACATATCGGATATCTCTCGCCGAGTGCTATGTCACTGTGGCCTCCAGACATCTCTTTTGGCATCACGACAGCCGCACAGCTTTCGTCGAAAGTTTTATATCTGTCATCGGAACATTCCAGAGCAAAGCGGTTTCTTCCGATGGGCGGACAGTTTACCGGATTCTCAGGAGTCCGATGCTAGGGAGTGGACGGCTTCACTAGAAGACAGTGTGACACGGGAGCTACAGCAACTCAAAACTAAAGTGAACATTATTATCGTGTTAATTGTTGTTGTAATAGTCCTACAGTTTTTTTTCAATATACTGCTACTAGCACGTGCTTGAGAGGACTCTATGTTCATCTGTAGAACTTTATGACTTTTTTGAGATATGCAATCGTTATCTTGATGTTTTTTCGTTTCAAATCTTGTGCAATTAGATGATTTAAAACTCAACAATTTTTAATACTCTTAATATATATAGATATATAAAAATATGTACATAAAGACATACTTTTATAGATATAAAAAATTTTAATACTTTTAAAATATATGGATATATAAAAATATGTAGATATAAAGCTTTTAAATATCTTTAACCAACATAAAGCTTCTAAATATTTCATTTTATTAATTTGAACAATATATTTAACCACAAATGACGCTTAAATTTTTAAAAATAAAATTTATATTTATTAGTTTGCATATTTAAAACATAAAATTTTAAAAAAAAAATTGCATTTGCAAATTCTATATATCATATAAATAAATCAAAAATTTCAAACAGTTTTAATAAACATGAGCGATCCAGTCATTTTTACGGAAAAGTTGCCTACAAATTGCTTTTCCACATTACTAACTAAACAGACAGACAAATGCTTCCCTAGACTGCTTCCTGGGCGGCGCAGATGCAGTACTGCAAAACTGAAAAGCTGCAGCCGAACCAAACAGACCCTTAGTCTCTACCATTTAACCCCTTGTATTTCAACCACTTAGAAAATTCAATCATGAACATACAATACCCATTTACCCTTAAATTTAGCCTGAAGATTAATTAAGGCTTAAATTTCATAATTACCATTTTGTCCTTTAAGGCAGTGGGGCAATGGTTGGAGAATGGTTGGGATGAGCTTTTTTCGGCTGTTAGAGGGTCTGGGAACAGTTTGACAGAGTTTTGTTTAGGTTTTTTGATCATCCTCTCTTTTGGCCGTGAAGGGGGTGGTCTTAAATAGCCATGGAAGGTGTGGCCAATTGGGCTCCAATTTGGGTGCAAAGTGGTGTTTTAGTGGAGAGCTGAGTGGCACTAGTGACCAATCAGGGCTAGCTAAATTGGATGGGTGGAATTGGGTTTGGCTTTTGGTGAGGTGGCTCTCAGTTTTAAGGTTCTCCGGCGACTAGGCCGACCGACCAGGCCTGAGCTGGTGGTCAGGGGGTCAGGGGGTCAGGGGGTCAGGTGTGCCAGAAAAGATTAATGGTGATGTGCTTTGGGTGGTGCAATGGCTGGTGGCAAAGATATTCTTGGCTTGGCTAGAAATGGGAAGAAATTTATGGAATCCATAGGAAGAAAAATTAGGGGATAACACGGATCTGAGGAAAATCTGGGCAGCTTCCCAAACTATCATATAGTTTGGCTTCAATTTTGAAGAGATATTGTTTAATGTTTCATCGTGCCAATTTTATTATGTAGGGCTTACATTTGTATGATATCAAGCATACAACTAGCCTGGAAGATTGGAGGAATTACGTCGTACCGAACGACGACTTCGGATTCCTAACACGAGTTATGGCTTACATTATTGTTGACTTCATTTTTGGTGAGGTCTTTCTTTCTTCTTAGTGCTTAGGATCTAGTCATAGGACTTTCCATGCGACTATCCTAGAAGACTAGAGATGGAGCCCACCCACATCGAAAATTCAAACCACCTCCTGGCTCTCTTTGAAACCCTATATGGATAGTCATAAACCTCCAACGCTTAGAAGGTTAAGACTACCTTGTAAAAGTTCAATGACGAGTTCCCTTAGGGTCTGTAAACCCTATGACAATGTTGGTTGTTCGGGTTCATCCAAACGCTCACGAACATCACAATTTACGTAAACACTGAAATTCACATCGTTGGCACCTTTATTTATTTCATAATTAATCGAAATTAAAATCAATTTTCAAAACGATCGATCATAAACCAAAACTTTGACGAAAATTAAATTTTTGACGCGTTATTAAACCGATCGTCGACGAGTTGTCCGAACAACCCGGATGATGAAATAGATTGTGCAGGTGCGTCCGAGACGTTGATTTTAGCTAGGAAGAATACCCGTATTGTCATGATTTCGTGCACGGAAAAATAACGCTTAAATAGAACCATATAAGCAAAAATTCAAAATTAAAAAAAAAAAAGAAAAATAAAGAATTTAATTTAAGAGAGAGAGAGAGAGAGAGAGAGAGAGAGAGAGAGAGAGAGAGAGAAATATCTTATAAAAGCCTCACGTCATCCTCCTCACAACGGCTCTCTTCACACTCCCCTCACCCATTAGATCAAGAGCCCAAGTTGTTACCCCTAATTCGGTCCTCAGAGACGAAGCCCTAGTCACTCCTCTCTAGCTCATGAGACTGAGAACTCCCCTTTCTCTGCCTCCTTTCGCGACCTCGCCTTCCTCACTGGCACTCACCGGCGAGGTCCTTCGCCTCTTCGTCTTGCGGGAGAGCCGGCTAGGGAGGCAAACAACGGTTTCAGCTTTTGCATGTTTCCCCCAGTTTTATCGTTTGTTTGTGTTGAAATTTAGAGTAATACGGAATACTTGATGATTTCATTAATATGAACGGGGATATAAATAACCCTTACAAGAATCCTATAATAGGAAAAATAATAAAAAGAAATTATATGAAAGGAAAAATATATCTCTCAATATCTTGATTTTCTTGCTCGATCTTCCTGATTTCTTGCTGGTTCACCCGATTTCATTGCTGGTTCACTCGATTTTACTGTTAGTTAAAATTATGGAGATTATAGTCCTATGCTTGGCTTGATTAGAGGTCATAGAGCAGTTCAATTTTTTCTTTCATATTTGCATCCAATATGTATTATTAATAGTATATTTAGTTCTTATAATACATATTCTGCTCAATTAAAATAGTTAAGCCTGCATATGGAAGTGACTTATTGCAAGTAAAAAGTCTGTCGTTTTATTCATGGCATTTAATCTTTGAGAAACATCAGTAGAATGATATACTCTGCCGTCCTCATCAATATTTAAAATATACAAGTAATGATCATAAAAGGCATGTTGGTCTCTTTACCATAACGGTGATTGGTGATAGGTGCTTGTAGATAAGTTGAATGTCTGTTTGTTTTTGTAGCTTGAAAATTATTGTGCTGTAGTTGTTTCTAAACAAATGATCATTCTGCCCCTGTATAATAATGTTGTTTGCAACATAATTGCTCGATAACTTTCCAATAATAAATTGTAGCAACATCCTAAAGAAAATATATATATATATTCATTCTTCATTGGCAATGTTAGAGTTGGTGCTAGCTGTTGATTGCTGCAGTCAATTTGTAGTGATTAGAATAGATAACTGTTTGTGATATATTTTGTTGGTTTTAGGTACTTACAATGAGAAGTCCTTCGCCTTTACAAAAGAGAAGAGTTGTTGCTTTTTTATTTTATTTTATTTTTATTTCTTTATTATTTTCTTCTTTCATATAGCTGTTGAATGATTTGTATATTGATGCCAAAGAGATATATATATATGCAAATTCTGTTCAAACTACATATTGCATAATTAAAACAATAAGTAAAACAGTAATGAAATGTTAGAAAGCAAAAATTATTTTATTCATTACATAGATATTTTTGCTCTAAAGTGATATTAATAAAATATTAACATCCAAGAGCAAAATTACAATATCAAAATACATCAATTAACCACATCTGTTATCCTTAGGAGGATTTCCAGGATCCTTATGCTCATCCTCAAATACAGGATTAGGCTTAAATTGTACTGTGTCTACGTATTGATCCACTGCTGCATGGAAGACACTTTTCGTACCAGTACTTTTGTTAAGCACGGCAAGATGAAGATCGTACCTGTTAGAAAACTCCTCATTCGGGTCAACTGTAGCAGTTATAACCCAACATAAAAAGAAAAGATCGCTATGTTCATCTACAACAAATTTTGCGGCTGCTTGTGCAAAAAAATCATCATGTGGATTTGGGATGTTGATAGGAATCTTGCGAGCGTCAAATACGATCCTCATGGTGGCATCCACTTTCATGCTAAACACGATAATGAAAGAGATAATAACTAGAGCATAGCTAAGAAGATGATGACGAGACAATGCCATAACAATAATTAGTCGAAAGCCGTATAGAAATTAAAGTGATGATGAGAGGAATGATGATGATTGAAAACCTGCCTTCTCCTTGTATATATAGAAGCTCAATGGTAGGTGCTAATCCATGCAAAGTGCCATATGTCACTTCTATATTTTTGACAAAGATTGTTTATTAAATTGAATAAGGACAGTCAGATGTGAAAGTAAATACTAAATATACAAAGAGATAAATTATTTAGTTTGACAATTGAAATTTATAAATTATTTTATTCAATATATTAATATTTTTCTCTCTATCAATATTAACAAAAAATTAATATATCAAAATTGTAGGAACCCTTAGGCAAATTCCAAAAATATTAATAATAATATAGTTATCGAAAAATATTATTAATAGAGATTAGGTTTGAAGATAAAAGAAGGAAAATTTTATTTATCGAGCTGTATGAATATGTTAATTTAAAACATAACTATGCTAAAATATGCAAATTATAGATGTAGCAAAAATTTGGGTTCTTAACATTCAAGCAAATACATATATAAATAACACGGCATTTGAAGATAGGTATTATCACGACACCTAATCAGGTGTGCGTGGCTTATATCGTGAAACACTATGATCAATTTTTCTTTTTTAATCCAACACATCTAACCAAATGCACATAGGCCTCCATTACTTGCATAGAAGCAAAATAGAATTTTCCTACCTTGTTGAAATAATGTGAATAGGCACTTAAAGCATTTTTACAACATTATTAGATACTCTATTACTAATTTTAACCAATTTTTTTAGGCCATATTAGTCTAAATTTTATCAAGTGTCATCTGTGCATAGGGGCTATATTGAAAAAACTTGGCTTCTCTAACACAATTGAAAATTTTGCATAAGTAGTGTCTTATGGTATTACAGACAGAAGTCTTCAAAACCCACCATGCTTACAAGAGGTGCATGGTGATATTGTACCTACATAAGAGAACAATGCACACACACGTAGCCCTTGATAGAATTTCAACAACCTCCAACATCATCTGAACTTGGGGAGCTACATCAGAAGCACTAAGGCGTTCGTATCACGCATAAAAAACCATATATAGTTAGTGTCTTACAACACTATGACCAAGTAATCTTCAAAGCCCACCACGCTTAACAAAGAGTGCTTCAACTTCATGTACTTGCATAAAAAACGAATAACACACACACAACCCCCTGCTCCCATGTCAACACGATCTCTAACTAGGGGTGTAAACTGGCTCAGCTTGTGTCCAGCTCGTTTATATTTTGAGCCCAAAAAGTGTGTTCGTGTTTGGCTCGTTTGCTTAACGAGCCGAACACAAGCTGTTCACGAACAAAGAGTCGTTTTGACAATCGTAATAACGTAACCATAAGATGTTAAGGATTGAGGCAAGAGTTAAGAATTATAGTTTATATTAAAATATTATTTGAATATAATTTAATGTTTTTTATTATATTTACTCAATTATTAATTTTAATTGATTATAAATCTTTAAAAATTTTTAAGAATACTACTCATTAATATATACCTACCTACATAGTTACATATATATTTCGAGCCAAAACGAGCCGAACAAGAACGAACAAATCTTTGTTCGTGTTTGGCTCGTTAAGGCTTCTTAACTTAGCGAACGAGCCAAACACGAGCTTCTTAACGAGTCAAACACGAGCTGTTCGTGAACAACGAGCCGTTTTGACAGCCCTATCTCTAAACCACCTCCCGGCTCATTAGAACAACATGCTGCGTAACTATATGTGGCGGCCCCTCCTTTCGTTATATTGTTTGTGTGTGAATTACATCTGTCCATTTTATCCTGCTCTTTCACTTTACATATGTCATCAACTATTAGATGTGATTTTTGGACATTATCGTAGCTCAGGGTTTTCTTATCATGCCTCAATTGACTTCAAATCAGGCTTCACCATCTCAAGAGATTCTACCATATATTTAATGTCATTGGAATATGTCAAACGCGTATAGATTATGGATAGTGGGATCTTTCTTATTCATTTATTCTCTAAATTTTAATCCATTCAATATATTTTGCATAATGTTTGAAATGCTTTTTGTCTTTTTATTGATATATTAAAATCATATTAGAAATATATATATATATATATATATATATATATATATATATATATAGAGAGAGAGAGAGAGAGAGAGAGAGAGAGAGAGAGAGTTGACTTTTTAATAATATATCAAAATCATATTAGAAATAGTCATATATATAAATATATATATATATATATATATATATATATATATATGAGAGAGAGAGAGAGAGAGAGAGAGAGAGAGAGAGAGAGAGAGAGAGAGAGAGAGAGTAAATTGGATTCCCGGATAAAAGGGCGAGGAAGGAAGCAACATACGAAGTTCACAAGAGGAAAATTTTAATGAATATCTCTTTTTTTGGAAGATTTACATACATACCACTCAAGTTTTATATATTTACATTTCTAATCCCCAAAATTTAATTTTAACGTACATGCCAGAGCGCCCATCATTAATATTTTATATTTTTAGATTTCTAACATTTCAGTCTTTCATTTCGCATAAAAAGAAACACCATTTTAGCATTCAAAATGTGAAATAAATTTTTTGAGGCAATATACATAATTATTAATGTTTTGGTGTTAGCTCTGAAATACATATTTTAAACATCCAGCGTGGATTTTGGGATATCACACGAATCTTGAGATAATTTTTAAGCATAGAATATGCAAATTTCAACTAAAAATCATCGAGAACTTCGATTTTAACAAACTTACATCCAAACTCACAGGCTCAACAAGTTGAACAAAATAACACCATCATTGACCAAATCTAAGTCAAATCAAACCTAAATAGAACCGTATGCAACACAACTCCTCCCATGTTGACATGATCTCCGACCCACCATATGCATAGAATTTTTTCTGACTCATTATAACAACATGCTGGGTACCTATATGTGGCGGACACTCATTCTGTTATATTGCTTATACGTGAATTACATCTGTCCATTTTATCCTCCTCTTTCACTTTACATATGTCATCAACTATGAGATGAGATTTTTGGACATTATCTTAGCTCAAGACTTCCGTATGATGCCTCAACTGACTACAAATTAGGCTTCTCCATCATAAGATATTCTACCATATATGTAATGAATTTTCACACCAAATAGTAGTCCAATGTGGTTTTCAAGGTTTGGCATGTATTTGTTCACTACGCTTACTGCATCAGTTAAGTCTGGACAGATGTAGATCATAGCTTATATTAAACTGCCAATGGCACCCGCATTAGGAACATGCTCCATATATTTTTTCTCATTATGTGAGACATCTCTGCTGATATCCTAAAGTGTACTTACTAATGGAGCGGAGATGGGCTTCAGATCCTTCATTTTGAACATGTCTAATACGTTTTATACCTAGGCTTTTTAGGAAAGATGTAGGAGTTCTTACCTTGATATGTAAATCTTCATCCCTAGTATCGTTATTCTGCACTCAAGTTTTTAACATCAAATTTACATCTTTACTTTGAGGATTCTAGAATTTTTAAAACCTCATAGTCTCTACTTTGATGATTCATCCCATTTACTGGTGTAAGCATGACAGCCATAAATCCTTAGATCTGAATAATCAAGAGGGCTACCAGGCAACTTTTTATGAACACTTAGGGTCTGTTTGGGGCAGTTACGGCTTTTTGAAGAAAGCAACAGCTTCAAAAGAAATTGTTTTTCAAAAAGTTATGATGACTATTATAAATTTATTTTAATCAGATAACAGTTTTCTTACATATCAAACATCTACCGCCACACTTTAACAGCTTCAAAAGAAATCTATTATAAATCAGATAACATTTTTCTTACATACGCCGCCACACTTTAACAGCTCGGATTGAAAAAAAATTGTTTTTATTACAAATTTTGTAAATTAAACGATAAAAAGATAAAATTATAATCTAAAATTAAGGTAATGATCAAATTAAATTGAAAATCGGGACATTTATATATAAATATATATATACCACCGAAATTTTATTCTTACATATCAAACATCTAAAATATCAAATATTTCTCTTTATAAAAAGAAATTTATTAAAGTTATGTCTTTATAAATATAGCCTTTAATGAAACCTCACATTCTTTATCACACATTATCTCCTAATACCACTCTTCTCTCAATTCTCATACCATATAAACACAATGTCTACCCCCTTAAAGGTTCATGCTAAAAAACCAGAGATCTTCTAATAAAACACCTCTCTTCTTATCAATAATGGCTGAAAATCCATCTGAACATGATCTTTTGATTTTATATCATATGATTACTTAAAGAAAGGGCAAATGACTGTGCCACTCAGCTCACCTTTTATGTTCTTTTAATCATTTATCATTTCCCTTTGTCGATACAGTTGTATATTTCGTCTCTACTCTCAGAAGGTATCATGAGTTCATATTTGATAATAAGTGGAAGTATGCAATGGACGTATAACGTGCACTTATTGATTTTGATCTTCATTTTATATATTTTAATCTTCATTTTCACATAAATGTTATATCATGTTTTTTAATCAAGCAATTCTAATAATTGTATATATAGCTCCCAAAATTTAAGTATTCGCAACTAAACATCTTTCATTTTTTTCAAGCGATCAAATTCATGTATTTACACATCCCAACATCAACTCATTAAGAATTTGACAAAGATGAAGAGCATGGGGTGAGAATTTGAAAAAAGAAAAGATGTAAGATAGCAACCACATCATTCTTTTATTGATTAAATATATCTTCTTACTCCATATTGATATCAATAAAATATTAACATCACAGAGTAAAATTTCATAATCAAATTTTACATTGGTAACCTTCATCATTTCCCTGATAAATAGTTTCAAAATTGTGGAAAAATGGCACCTCTTGAGCCTTGTCGGGGTTTTTGCTAATGACTACATATGCTAAGGTGAGAGTTTGTTTGCCATAGTTTGTATGTCCTACTGCCATCACAATTTTGTATAGGATTGAATCTGACTTATATGACTGCTTTTGGGCATATGTCACTCGACATAAGTAAATACCCTCTATCTTTTTCGCAACGAATCTTGCAGCACTGAGTGTGGCGGAATCGTCATTTGGATTAGGGATAACTTCAATCTTCTCATCCTCAGCAGCAAATAGAGTCCTCATGGTCGCATCCACCCTCATGGTGGAGATAAAGATGAGAGAAACAAGGAGAGTATGGCAAAGAAGATGATGATAAGAGATCAATGCCATGATGATAATTAGTCGAAAGGATAAGAAATGGAGATGAAGTTGGGAGGAAGATGAGAGGAGTGATGATCCCAAACTCACCTTCTCTTTATATATATGTGAGTAAAGGTATATAAATGTGACATTTGCCCCTTTTCATGCCTTTGTGAAAAAAAATAAATTGATTTCATTGAAATAATCAAACAAGTTTAAATTATGGTGAAAGTGAAAACTTAATATTGTGGGATCTATGCTATTTTTTATTCTCTAAATTTTAATCCATTCAATATATTTTGAAACTTTTTTTGACTTTTTATTGATATATCAAAATCATACTAGAAATAGTCATATAGAGAGAGGTAAGGAGAGAGAGAGAGAGAAATAGAGATAGAGAGAGAGATAGAGAGAGAGAGAGAGAGAGAGAGAGAGAGAGAGAGAGAGAGTAAATTGGACATCTTGAAGACCAATTCCCAGATAAAATGGTGAGGAAGGAAGCAACAAATGAAGTTTACAAGTGGAAATTTCAAAGAATATCGTTTTTTTTTTGGAAGATTTACATACATACCACTCAAGTTTTATATATTTACATTTCTGAGCCCCAAACATTAATTTTAACGTACATGCCAGATCGCCCATATTAATATTTTATATTTTTAGATTTCTAACTCTTCAGTCTTTCATTTCGCATAAAAAGAAACGCCTTTTTAGCATTCAACTTGAGGATTTTGTAGAACAATGCTTCGATTTACAAGAAAAATTTATCTTAACTTTTTTAAGGAATTACAGAGTCGATTTATTTCCTTCTTCCCGTATGCTTCACGCCGAAGGCAACACATAAGGGAGTGGAGACTACTTCTTCACGTTCTCTCTTCTCCCACTCCTCTCTCTATTTCTCTCTCTATATCTCCTCTGTAAGCCCACCAGTGAAGGAATTAAAGAGGAGGGAGTTTTCGCGACTCTAATCAGCAGGGGAGAAGCGAAGCTTCACTTCGCGAGTAAAGATGGCGTGGTAGGCATTGTTTCGGGAAAGAGGGAGGCGGGAACAGGCAGAGCGAGATTTTTTTTTTTTTTTTTGAACCGAGATATACCTCAACAAATCTCCCACTTGGAGTCTGACACACATACTACAACGTCTTCTTTCTCAAACTAATATCCTCCACCGACGGCGTCGTCCTTTGCTTCAAACGTGATATCTTCCGCCTCTGCAACTCAAGACCTTTATTTTCAAACTAAAAGATCAATTGAAGCTGCACACAATTTCAGTTTCTCAAGTGTAACACCCTTAGTCAACATATCAATAGAGTTCTTGCTTCTACAAATTTTTTCAAGCAACAACTGTCTGTCATTCAACAATGACTGTATGAAATGATACATGATCTGAAAGTGCTTAGTCCTGGATTGAAATTAGTAAGGAATATGACGCTTTGACTATCACTATAATGAATGCTCTTCTGATTCTTCTTGGCCAATTCTTCCAAGAAGCATTGTAGCCATATCATCTCCTTTGCAGGCTTTGACATTGTTATATACTCAGCTTATGTAATAGACAAAGAAACTATCTTCTGCAGATTAGAGTCTCATGATACTGCAGTGCCACCAAGAGTGTAAATATAGCCTGTAGTACTTCTTCTGGTATCAATGTATCCAGCTAGATCAGCATCAACAAAGCCCTGTACCTCTGAACTCTTACCTGAGAAACACACGCAAATTTCTGAAGAGCCCTTTAGGTACCTTAAGATCCACTTCACTGATTCCCAATGTTCCTTTCCAGGATTACTCATGTATCTGCTAACAACTCCCACTGCATGAGCAATATTCAATCTGGTGCAAAACATGTATACATTAGTGAACCAATAGTTGAAGCGTAAGGAACCTTGCTCATGTGGTCTCGATCCTACTCTGACTTGGGAGACTGATTCTTGTTGTGTCTGAAGTGACTGTCCAAGGGTGTCCCAACTGGTTTGACCTTATCCATATTGAACCTGCTAAGTACCTTTTTCACATACTCAGCCCGAGAGAGTCTGAATGTGCCTCTGACTCTATCTCTGACAATTCTCATGCCAAGGATTTGTTTTGCAGCTTCAAAATCCTTCATTTTAAAGTGCTCTGACATCTGATTTTTCATATTATTGATCTCATCAATACTAGCTCCTGCAATAAGCATCTAATCTACATATAACAGTAGAATAATATAAAAATTGTCAAAATATCTGACATAGTAGCAATGATCTGCATGACATATGTTGTACCCTACACTGTTCATGAAATTATCAAATTTCTTGTACCATTTTCTAGGAGCTTGTTTTAGGCCACACAAGCTCCCATTCAGTCTACAAGCTGAGTCTTCCTTTCCCTGTACCACAAACCCCTCAGGTTGGTGCATGTATATGTCTTCTTCAAGGTCTTCATGAAGAAAGATTGTCTTCACATCTAACTACTCAAGGAAGATATCTTCAGTGGCCACCATAAACAATATCATTCTGATGGTTGTGAGCTTCACCATAGAAGAGAAAATATCCTAATAATCAATTCTATGATTATGCTGAAAGCATTTTACAATAAGTCTAGTCATGTACCTCTTACTGCCATCATGCTCAGTCTTCACCCAGTACACCCACTTGTTGTGTAATGTCTTATTTCCGGGTGGAAGATAAGTCAACTCTCATGTCTGATTTTCTAGCAGATAATCCATCTCTTCCTTCATGGAAAGCTCTCACTTGCTTGAATTTTCGTCTTGCAATGTTTCTTCATAACTTTGTGGTTCTAAACCATCTGTCAGCATAATTGACCCGACCCGCAATAACGCAGTAAATTAACTTCCAAAAGATGGCAAAAAACTTGACCCGATTTCTAAATAGCGGCTAGTGTGCAAAATCTTAAATGATATAAAAATTAGAAAATATTTTACACACTAGGGGTACTACGCAAGTATACGTATCGTTTCAAGTAATATAGAGTTTTCTTTAAAAACCCCGGCATCGATCCTACGAGGAAGTGAAGTAAGAGGTCTTTAGTCAAATTCTAGTCTACTACTAATAATCCTTAGTTTGGAATGTCAATTAAAATTGTGTTTTGTCTAAAAACTACTCCTAAATGCAAGTGTTAAATGTAATAGTAATTATAACTAAGTGCAAATAATAATTCTAAAGATAACCCTTTTGGATGAATTGGTTCGGAGAATTTTGAGATATTAAAAACTACTATTCTTATGTAATGAAATAGATAATGTATAGTGATTGAGATGCATTAAATATTGTATGTGTCAAATAGAGCAATCCTATTCTTTACCCTTTAGTTCAGGCATAAAGAACATCGACTAATCCTATACTCGGTTACCGAATCTGCGGCTAGCTGGGAGGATATCGGCCGCCACTTCGGAGCTCCCACGTTCCCCTCACCTCGAGGGCTAACATCTACACTTCAAGCACTCCAAACGATAGGACCGATTTGAGGATTTTAGCTCGTCACTCTAAAATCTCCAATTCTACGCCCGATTAATATTATTTCCCTATTTATTTGCATTCAACTTCTATGAACTTCACCATTCATGGAATTTAAATGTGGTTCGTACTTAGTTGTAGAAAGCATAACCCTCTCGGATTGTATGTTTTCACAACAAATTTTAACATTACAACAGGCCTTAATTGCAATGTAAATGAAGTGCAAGTAAAAACCATCACATTTATATCTAAATTAACTTCTAACATGCATCACAAAATCCTAAGCATGAATTCTACTCATTAGAAAAGAAAAGTAAATTGAAAACAATGGCATAATCATCTCATGCCACTATTTCCAAAGAAGAAGAAAGAGTAAGAGAGATACGTCACAAAGCACGAAGAAAACGCAAAGGAAACTTCATTTAAACAAAGTAAATTCACTACATAAATGTTACAAAATCATAAGATAATGAAGAACAATACTTAGCTTTTTCCCTTTGAAAGAAAGAGGAAGATCTCTCCCACAAAGTCTCCCGTCGATCCATGCAATGCTCGTACAATCACTTACAAATTCTCTCAAAAATCTCCACTCCAATCTCTCCAAAAGGGTAGAAATCTACATTTCTACTCTTACTCTAAGAATCCTAAACATTCCTCTAAGTTTTTCTCCAATTTTTTTCTCTCTAATCTTCTCTTAATCTCTTTTTTCTAACCTATATTCGCCATTTTTAAAGAGTTTGGACGAATTCCAAAGAGTTTCCTTACGCACCCCTTCGAAAAAGTGTCCAAATACGTCGAATATTGGCCCAAAACCGCCAAAAGTCGGTTCGTGGTCGTCTGGGCCGCTGTCGGCGAGTTCAAGCTCGCTGTCGGCGAGCTTTTCGGCCACTTTTCGGTGGTCTCGGAAAATCTCTCCGTCGGCGAGATGGCTCTGAGCAGCTCCACCGTTTCGCTCTGTTTGACCCCGTTTTAGCTCCGTTTCGCCCCGTTTCAGTTGCGTTGCGTTCGTAAGAGATAGCCCTACAAAATAAACATAAAACAACTTTTCTTTAAAGTGTAATCTCATTCAAAAATATGAAAAAAAAAGTATAAAAGAGATTAAGCATCGAAAGACTTATCGAAAGGTGTCATGACAGAATTTCATTTATTGCTCGTTTTTGCTCCAAATTGCACCGTTTTTGTTTCCTTTTGCTCCAATTGACATTTCTTGTACCTAAAACCAAAAAACATACAAAATACCTTCCTTTAAAGTGTAATATCATCAAAAAATAAGTAAAATGATATAACAAAAAGCATATATATTTTAGGCGTGTCAATAATGTAATTCAAAGTTGGAGAGTAATGTTGTAGAGAATTTCTAGTCTTTTATGAGCTACAAACTACAGCTGTAGGGGTGGCCAACTCTAAAACTTACTGCAGAACATTAGGAATGGGTGCCCCGGATCTACTCTCATCGTCACTTGCATCTCTGCCCAGCACTGTGACCTCTGGTAAATCATCAAATCTTACCAACTCAGATTATTGCAGTTTTGTTTCAGGAACTGTACTGGACTTGTCCTTGTACATGATATTCTCATTAAAAATTGCATTTCTGTTCATTATGATTTTCTGATCTTGATTATCCCAAAAATGATACCCAAATGCCTCGTCTTCATAGCCAATGAAATAACACTTCTTAGACTTAGCCTCAAGTTTGCTACGAGCATCAAGATTAATGAGAACATATGAAAGACAACCAAAAGTTTTAAGGTGATAAAAATTTGACCTCTTTCCCACTCTAGACCTCCTCAGGTAATTCACAATCTAGTGGAATGGATGACCCCTGTTGATTAAATAAACTGCAGTACTGACCGCTTCTGCCCAGAAAGTAAGAGGTAGTCTGACGTGCAATCTCATGCTTCTAGTCCGCTTATTAATGGTCTTGTTCATGCGCTTTGCAATACTATTTTGTTGTGGTGTCCCTAGAATTTTCTTCTCCATTCCGATGCCCTGAGCTGCACAATACTTCTTGAACCTACCATCAATGTACTCACCACCATTATCAGACCTTAGACATTTCAATTTTAAGCATGTCTCTGTCTCAACCATGGCCTTCCAAGTCTTGAACACATTAAATCTTTCAGATTTATGCTTCAATAAATAAATCCATACCTTTCTGTTGTGATCATCAATGAATGTGACGTAGTAACGAGAGCCTCCAAGAGATGCCACTAGAGAAGGTCCCCACACATCTGTGTGTACAAGATCTAGCTTTCCTGCCCTTAGTGTCCTGCCACTTTTCATGAAACTGACCTTCCTCTATTTCCTCATAATGCAACTCTCATGAGACTTACTGAATTTAGTTATATTAGGTTTCCCTTGAACTGAAATTCTTTCATACCTCTCTGACTCATGTGGTCAAGTCTGCAATGCCACAACTCTGTTTTGTCCTCTACAACAGTAGTATCAACACTGTTAATTAAACAAGTAGTCATATATAGTGTACCCGTTTTCTTACCCTGAGTTAGTACCAGTGCTCCTTTAGTAACCTTCCAGGTGGTATCTGAGAACACTACTGAATGTCTGCACTCATCAAGCTGCTCAATAGAAATGAGGTTCTTCTTCAGTTTAGAAATGTGTCTGACCTTTTGCAAAGTCCACTTGTTTTTGTTTGAAAGTGCAATGTCAATGTCTCCCATTCCTACTCTATTCAAAGCTTCTCCATCTGCCAGATATACTTTTCTAAAGGCACCTACAACATAATTTCTCATCAATTCCCGATGGAATGTTGTATGGAAAGAAGCTCTTGAATTCAGTATCCAGTCATCAACAGAACTATGAACTACCAGCAGTAGTGCAACCTGTGCTTCTTCAGTTACCACATTTGTGCAAATATTTTCTGTATTCTTGAGATTTCTACAGTTCCTCTTTATGTGACCAATTTTGCCACAATTTCAGCACGTTACTTTCAGACCAGACCTTGACTTGCTTCTGCCTCTGTGCTTTGATTTTGATCTTTCTCTATTTGAGTTTGTTGGCATCAATTTTTGATGTCGCAAGTGTTGAATGTCCGCTCGATCACTATGGAACCTTGCTTGAAGCATGTGTTGTCTCTCGTAGCGCAAGATATTCATTTTCAGACTTCTCGGCACGTGTTGAGGGGTACGTAGCCAGAACCATTCCGCCAGGCTTTGGCTTTTGCTAGGCAAAGGCCGGTCGGCATTTCACGTATCAGATGACTTCGGTCGAGCCGACATGTGTTACTCGTCGCGTCACGCTGGAAATTGGCCCAAATTGGCCCATCTACAGGCGAGCTTGTTAAGATAACCCCGAATGACGAAATGGACCACACCACTCGCGTCCGAAATGTCGTTTTTATCTAAGGGAACGTTTATTTCATCACGATGACGTGTTTGAGTGAAAAATACGGGAGGATAATTATATTATTATTATTATTCTATAATAATAATAATCTAATATACATATTAAAACTCTCTCATGCGCATGATGAAATATATATATATATATATATATATATATATATATATATATATATATATATATATATACATTAAATTATGCTACCAATATCACATCCTACGCATGCAGCTATCGAAAAGGAGGGCTGGGCATCATCCTATTATTCTAATCTCACGCGTGACTCACATTGCCTCATCCTCTCTCTCCAATATATATATATATATATATATATATATATATATATATATATATATATATATATATAAGATAAAAGAAAAAAAGCTGACCTATCTTGCTAAAAGCAGCTACCCGCACGCCTATTATTAGGCATGGCCGGCCTATCACTCTCTCTCTTACACATTGCAAGCAGCAAAAAAAATAATAAATAATAAATAATATCCTATACTCATATAACTCACGCACACCGGCTCCAAAAAATTCTCTCGGCTATTCTATCGGTAGAAGCCTACTCCTCCATTTTCTTCTCTCGCGAGAAGGATCCAAGTGCTCCTTTCTCCCTCGCGAAGCCTCTGGTGCCCCATTTTTTTTTCTTTTCTTCTTCCTCTTCTTTTTTCTCTTGGCCGACTGCTTCTCTCTGATTCGTCGGCTTACCCTGCCAGCATCACCTCTGGACCGCTAGCCACTTGAAGTTCTCTGCTTCGCTAAGATTTCTAGCTGCCGATAGCCGGCCGCCACCCTTTCTTCTCTCACATTTGGACGGCCACCCCGAAACTTTGTTTTCTCACCGGTTCTGATCTCGCCAGTGACTAACCCGCACCGAAGCAAACCAGCAAGGATAGTCACATATTCCGGGCTCTCCCCTTGCATCTCTTTCGCTCTCGGCGTGCACCATTGTCAAGCCAACCCCCGGACATCACTGTTTTATATTTTCGGCGACCGGACATCTCGCCGGAGTGTCCCGACTTCGCCGGGCAGCCGACGTCATTGCTTTTCAGGAGATTGCAAGGACCTCGTACCGTGTGCGAAAACTTCCTCGATCATCGTCGGGCATCGTGCAAACATCGCGGCGGTATAATTTCTTGAAACTTGCAGTTTGCTTTATAGCCGGCCGTAAGTTGTAGTTGTTAGGCGTGCGGGTTTGATCGCCCGCACGGGGTGCATGCGCCGGCGTGAGCCGGCGCAGCGACGCGCCTATGTGATGGATCTTTTGTTTCCTAAAGTTAGCCTTTATGATAAGATTACTTTACATGTGTGGCCAAATACCCTTCGTAGAGCCGAGCGGATCCTATTTATTTTGAGCCTTAGCACTAGTCCCGATGGGTTGGAGTCCCTCACTCCCCTTGCCTCGGATTTCCCAGTTCTACCTTGAGAAACTGGGAGGTCAGACTTGGCAAAACGAGAGAAGCTTTTCAGCTGGCTCGTTTTGCAATGTCTGGAGGAGTTCGCGAAATGGGAAAAGCTTCGTAGCTAGCCCATTTCGCGACGCCGTGGAGAGCTTTCCTCTCGGAAATCCGGGAAGAAATTTCCTATTTGCCTCGCCGGAGCAAAGGCGGCAGTCGCCGTTTCTTTTCATATGTTGACCCTAGGTTTCCCCGGGCGAGGTCGTTAGTGCGGGAATGGCTCCCTATCACACTTGCGTGTCTTGCATGTTATTTGACACATTTGCATGTTGCACACTTGCACCTATATGTCACAGTTTTGCATTCCACGTTTCTCACATGTCGTTACACTTTGCATTTCCCACATGCACCCCGATCGGTCGCCCCGGACCGGTTGGCACCATTTGCACATCGATCGGTCGTCCCGGACCGGTTGTCACCATGTGCACCTCGATTGGTTGCCCCAGACCAATCGGTACCTTTTGCACTTTGCATTTTTCCACATGCACCCCGATCGGTCGACCCTGACCGGCCGACACAACTTGCACCGCCGCATATCCTACATATGTATGTATGTATCTCCGCATATTGTCGCACATAGGTTTAGCCACTTGACATTGGTCATATGTACGAGTTGCACATATCTTCGGGTCACTGCTACCTCGGCACACCCTCTTTGAGACGCTGCCGCCACGGCACGTCCATCACCTTCGGCCGCTGTCGCCATGGCACGCCCGTCCCTTCGGGTCACTGTCGCCTCGATACACCCACTTTGAGTCACTGCCTCATGGTGCACTCGTCACTTGCATATTTCTATCGGTTACATTTGCATTTGCCCGTTCGCATTGATAGTGAGCCAGACCCGTTAGGAGAGTGACTCCCGTGTCGGTCGCAGTGCCTTAACGAGCGTCGCTTGTCGGGTTGATCCCGGTGAGTTCCGCGAGTTAAGTCATCGGGATTGACACGAGTATGACTGTGCTAAGGATCCAAGGGATCTAATTTGTGTCACCTTTGCATGTTACGGGCTCGCACTTAATGGCCCTTATTTTAAAATATAAAATTATATATTTTCCTATTTATCGTATTTATCATATTTTTCTTAAATTTAAGCATATAGCAAATTAGGCCGTATATGAGGCCATCATTTTTAAAAACTCATTCTGGGTGACACTTATTAGATTCTTTGGATCCTTAGGGTGGGGCCGGTATGGCGACCCCGCCAAAGTCATACTAAACCCAGACTTACCCCGCACTTAGATTCTAGGTTAATGCACTTTTCGTTAGATGGTGTGCTGAAGCTAGATTTAGGATGTCGTGTAGTCTTTTCGACATCTCTGGCTATTGTTATGTGCTGTGTTGTCTTGTGCTAGCCATGTGTCACATTTTTGTGCCTTTTTTTCGGTGTGCCTGCATGTTTACTATGTATGATAGTATGCTAGGGCGATTTTCTGCAGGAGTCGTGCCTATTCATACACTCACACAGGTGCTATCATGGGGGAGTCTGTAATGATTTCTAACCCTTTGCCTGCAGGTGCTATTAGCTCCCCCAATTACAAGGCACAGCTTGTTATTTCATGTTGCATGGTGTGCCCGCTAATATTTGTTTTATGCAGGTCGAGTCTTTATTTTCCTTTTTGGATGTATTTGATAGAGTCCTTAAGAAGAGTCTGTATCGGAATTAAGGTACGGGCACGGGTTTCGAGGCAGATAACGCACCGAACCACGTGACCAGGACCAGAGCAACGACTCGTGGCCCGTACCTTAAGTCCAAATCTTATATTTTTGTATAGATTTAGGACCGGACATGTATATGAGGAGTCCGACCGCCTTTACTGCTTTTCCTGGATTATGTTGCCGGTCCAGCGGCATTTGGCCTCTTTTATTTATTCTTTTGGAATGCTTTTCTGCTTTTCTTGCATGACTTGCATGTTTGGATCGTTTTATATTGTTTCTTTCTGTGATCTGGGAAGCGCTTTATTTTGTTTTTCTTTCATACCTTAAAGATCCTAATAAAATATTCAAGATAAATTAAAATTTAGGATTAAAAGGATTCAAGATTTTAAAATATGTCTTTACTTTCCAGCATGGCCTTTGGGCCGGTTTTAAAAAATGGGTTGCATTGCATGGCTATCACCCAAGTCATACTTAATAGGGCCTCCACAATACTTTAGGATTCTCTTAGATAATTGCATCATACTTGCATGTCCCGAGGAGAAGTCCCCGTACTTCTTCAATCTGACTGGCCTAGCATAATCTTAAATATGTGGTTGTCTAGTGCGCCTAAGATGTTAGGAGGCTCCCCGACCCAGACGGGGTATAAGTCCTCTTGTTGGAGTGTTTACAGCTTTGTAGCTGAACCTCCCTTTCTTTTTCTTTCCCGTGGCATCCTCGCCATTTCGGCAGTGTGAACCCCACCTCTTGAAACTCCAGCTTATAGTCATAGGATAGAGTTTCGTTCCTCCGACCTTAGGGCTACCGAGATCCCCGCGGGGGTTACAATTCATGGATTGTTGACCGGGATCTCGGGACGTGTCGGGTCGACTACCTTCACGACCGGCAGACTCAGGGTCCTAATGGCTTTGGATGATGGCTCCGCGGCACCTCGACTCGGCTACCTCTACCTTTTAGGAATACTCTTTCCCTCCTTTCGACTACCCCTATCGAGCCATTTCACTCTTTTGTCTTCGTTGGCATCATCTCGATGGCCCGACACCGATGAGTCGCCGCCCGTTCGGGACACGACGATTCGTCCTCCGCCCTTACGGCCCGGATGTGCTTTGACGTATTGGGATCCTCCGTTGGGATGATACGATTCTTTCGCAGGTTCCGTATGCCGATGAGTCTGTTACTCTTGCGGGGATAGTGAGAGATCCATTCTCCACCCCGTGGTCTAGCGGGAACTTTGAAAGCTTTGGAACACCCCCCTGTGAAATAGCCTCCTTTTGCAGCCCTGTGCTAGTTGGCACTACTGAGTAAGCAAACCCTCCCTCGGATCAAGAGTATTCTCGGGTACACCCCAAGATGTAATTAACTAAGTGGGATTCGTCCCCTTAGGAGCGCTCTCGGCCCTGCAACGTGCACCTACACCCGACTCTCCGGTTATGGGTAGTTTATGTAGGTATTCTTTCGCGGATATCGGTTTAAGGCGCATCGCCCGATGTTATTCGGGCGAACACTCTTAACTCTATCCTCGCGAGGTTTATCGCACGTAAACTCTCCACGTTTTGTGTTTTCTCTTGTTTGTCATTTTGTGGTATGTCCCTTTCTATTCGATTCCTCTCCACTTTGAATCACTTATTTGATTCGGGAGGGAGATTTACTCGAATGAGGGAAGTATACAACGATCGACAGGCTGGCGACTCCTCCTAAAATAAAAGAGAGAAAAACAAACGAAAACAGAGTTCTTGTACTGTTATTTCCCTCTGAAATCAACATTCAGTGTCGAACTCAAATCTGAGGTCTCAACCAAAATCAAATCACGGATATCATCATATTTCAGTTTAGATTTATCTACAGAATTACTGACGTACCATCCTCATAACTTCCCAACTATTTGGCAATGAAGCCAATAAGATCAATGCACGTATCTCATCATCAAATTTAATTTCCACAAACGATAATTGATTTGTGATAGTATTAAAATCTTTCAGGTGTTGTACATTTCGCCATCTTCAAATTGAATAACTTTTTCATCAGATATACCTTGTTATTCACCGATGATTTTTCGTACATACTTGACAGAGTTGCCATGAGATCTGCAGTAGTTCTTTCCTTGACGACGTTGTGTACAACGGACCTTGATAGGGTCAATCAAATAACCCCGTAACTTGTAGATCCAACAAATTTCATTCAGCCTCATCCATAATTTCTTGTTTTTTCTCTAATAACGGAAGATAAAGTTTCTTCCTATAGAGGTAGTCCTCTATCTGCATCTTCCAGTAATCAAAATCTGTCATTAAATTTCTCGATCCCTGAAACCTTCACTTCATCTGCAACCATCGTCTTTCCGCGGATCTGAACCAAAGCCCCGATACCCAGCTGTTGTAGTATATATATATATATATATATATATATATATATATATATATATATATATATATATATATATATATATATATATATATATAAATAATAGAACGATAGATGACGAAGCAAAAAAAATAGAACGAGAAAATTCACATCAGAAAGGAACACAAAAAAAACAGGCATACAGAGATTTACGTGGTGCGACAATTTATTCCCACGTACACGGAGTTGCAGATGATTTTATTACTTGAGGATTTTGTACAACAATGTATTGATTTACAAGAAACACGTATCTCAACTTTTTTTAAGGAATTACAAAGTCGATGTTTTTCCTTCTTCCCCGTATGCTTCATGCTGAAGACAACACAAAAGGGAGTGGAGACTACTTCTTCACGTTCTCTCTTCTCCCTCTCCTTCTCTCTCTATTTCTCTCTCTATATCTCCTCCATAAGCCACACCAGCGAAGGAAGTAAAGAGGACGGAGTTTTGCGACTCTAATTAGTAGGGGAGAAGCGAAGCTTCGCTTCGCAGGTAAAGAAGGCGGAGCAGGTGTCGTTTCGCGAAAGAGAGGGGCGGGAACAAGCGGAGTGGGATTTTTTTATTGTTTTTGAACCGGGCTCCACCTCAACATGAGTAACGTATACAAATGTGACATTTGTCCCTTTTCATGCCAAGAGTAAAATAAAAAATTGATTTCATTGAAATATATCAAACAAGTTTAAATTATGGATAGAATGAAAACTTAAAATAGTGGGATCTTTCTTATTTTTTTTATTCTCTAAAATTTAATCAATTCAATATATTTTCTATAATGTTTGAAAATTGTTTTGGCTTTTTATTGATATACTAAAATCATACTAGAAATAGTCATATATATATATATATATATATATATATATATATATATATATATATATATATATATATATATAGAGAGAGAGAGAGAGAGAGAGAGAGAGAGAGAGAGAGAGAGAGAGAGAGAGAGTAAATTGGACATCTTGGAGACCAAGTTTCCGATAAAATGGCGAGGAAGGAAGCAAGAAGAAGCTAACAAGTGGAAATTTTAGGGAATATCGTTCTTTGGAAGATTTATATACATGTCACTCAAGTTTTATGTATTTGCATTTCTAACCCCCAAACTTTAATTTTAACGTACAAGCCACATCACCCATCATTAATATTTTATATTCTTAGGTTTCTAACATTTTGAGTCTTTCATTTCACATAAAAAGAAACAACATTTTAGCTCTTAAAAAGTGAAATAAATTTTTTTAGGCTATATACATAATTGTTAATGTTTTAGTGTTAGACATATTTAAAACATCCAACGTGGATTTTTGGGATATAACAGGAATCTTGAGATAATTTTTTAAGCATAGAATATACAAATTTCAACTAAAAATTATTGAGAACTTCGATTTTAACAAACTTACATCCAAACTCATAGGCTCAACAAGATGAATGCAATGACACCATCATTGACTAAATCAGGCCTAAATAGAACTGTTTGCAACACAACTCCTCCCATGTCAATTATGAGACTTTTTATATGCAAGAATTTATGATCCCAGATTTATATATTTATAATGACTTTGTAAAGTCACAATTTCAAACACAAGTATACGTATCGTATCAAGTAATACAGGGCTCTAATGGAGTTCTGGTTATCGATCCCACAGGGAAGCGAAGTAAGAGGTTCTTAGTCAAATTCTAGTATACTACTAACAGACTTCAGTTTGGAAGGTCGATATAAGTGGTTTTTCTAACAACTACTCCTAAAGGTAAATATTAATACTAAAGATAACAATTTCTGGATAAATTGGTGTGGAGAATTTTGAGATAATAAAAACTATTATTCTCAAGTAATAATTGGATAATGTAAAGGAATGAGATGCATTAAATATTGTATGTGTCAAATAGGAGCAATCATATTCTTTACCCTCTTCAGAGTACCCCCTCTTCCAAGTTATGTAAAGAACATTGGCAAATCATAGGTTTAGTCTCTAAATCCAAGGTTAGGCTGAGAGGATATTGGCTCTCACTCCAGAGCTCTCACTTCCCTTCATCTGAAGGCCAACCCTAGCTTTAGTTTCCAAACACTATGACCAAATTGGGGATTTCAGTCTGTCACCCTTAAATATTTAATTTGATGCCCATCAAACAACATTTCCCTATTTATTTGCACTTAATCCCCATGAACTACATAACTCATTCATGGACATTGAATGTGGTTCCACTTTTTTGAGAATTACACCGCCTTTTTGGGCTAATGCAATTACAACAAATTTTAACACAACAACGAGCTCTTTTTGTAATGTAAATGAAGTGCAAGTAAAAACCATCACATTTATAATTAAAACATCTTTTAGCAAGCATCCCAAAATTCTAAACACGAATCCTACTCATTGCAAAAGAAAAGTAGAGTGAAAACAATGACATAAACTTCTTATGCTACTATTTCCAAACAAGAATAAAGAGTAAGAGAAACACATCACAAAACACGAAGAAAACACAACAGAAAACTTCATTTTAAAGCAGATCCACAAAATAAGTGTTTACAAAATCATAAGATAATGAAGAACACAATACTTAGTTTTTTCCCCTTGAAAGAAAGATGAAAATCTTTCTCATAAAGTCTCCCACCGATCCATGCAATGCTAGAACATTCACTTACAAATACTCTCAAAATCCTCTTTCCAATCTCTCCAAAAATGTAAAAATCTATATTTCTACTCCCATTCTAAGATCTCTCAACATTCTTCAAGTTTTTTCTAACATCTACCACCATTTTTTTGGCTTCAAATATGCTTCAAAATAGTGTAGGGACGAATTTCCCAAGAGGTGTATGAAGAAACCTTCCAAAAAGCGTCCAGATTTGATGTATATGGCCCAAAACCTCTTCTGGAGCGGTCTGGCACTGTCTGTGCGCCGTTCAGCACTATTTCCAGTGATTTTTTCATGCTCTCGGGACACTGGTGCCGTCCGGCGCTGGATAGGCCGCCGTTCGACGCCTTACTCTACGCAACTCCACCGTTTTGCTTCGTTTGACTCCGTTTCAGCTCCGATTCGCCCCATTTCAGTTGTGTTGTGTTCCTAACAGATAGCCATACAAGATAAGCATAAAAACAACCTTTCTTTAAAGTGTAATCTTATTCAAAAATATGCAAGAGGTGTAAAAGAGATAAAACAAAGAAAGACTTATCAAAATGTGTCAGGCCAAAATTTGTTTTCTTTCTCATTTTTGTTCCAAATTGCATCGTTTTTGCTTCCTTTTCTCCAAAATTCATTTTTTGTACCTAAAACCAAAAAACGTATAAAATACATTCTTTTAAAGTACAATATCGTTAAAAGTAAGCATAAAATATATATGTAAAATCAAGCATTTTTTAGGTGTATCAGTCGACATGATCTCCAACCCACCATATGCATAAAATTTTTCCCGACTCATTAGAACAACATGCTGGGTACCTATATGTGGCGGCCCCTCTTTTCATTATATTGCTTATGTGTGAATTACATCTGTCCATTTTATCCTGTTCTTTCACTTCACATATGTCATCAACTATGAGATGTGATTTTTGGACATTATCTTAGCTCAACACATCCGTATGATGCCTCAACTGACTCCAAATGAGTCTCTCCATCTAAGAGATTCTACAATATATGTATTGAATTTTCACACCAAACAGTAGTCCAATGTCATTTTCAAGATTTGGCATGTATTTGCTCACTAAGATTACTGCATGAGCTAAGTCTGGATAGATGCAGGCTTACATTATACTACCAATGTCACCGGCTTAAGGAACATGCTCTATATATTTCTTCTCATAATGTGTAGTTAGAGACATCTCTGCTGATATCATAAAATGTACTGCCAATGGAGCCGAGATGGGCTTCACATCCTTCATTTTGAACATGTCCAATACCTTTTATAAATAGGCTTTTTAGGAAAGATATAAGAGTCCTTATCTTGATCCATAAATCTTCACACCGAGTATAGTTTTTGAGCAGTCAAGCTTTTAACATCATATTTACATCTCTACTTATGAGGATTTTAGAATTTCTAAAACCTCATTGTCTCTAACCATTTATACTATTTTATATGTCATATCCCAATAGAATACTTTTTTTGTTATGAAATTTAATTTTCATCCCATATATAGGTATAAGCAGGACAACCAGAAATCCTTAAATCTGAATAATCAAGAGGTCTACCAGACAAATATTTGTGAACACTGAGGGTCTCTTTGCTGCAGTTACATCTTTTTGAAGAAAACAGTTGTGAAACTGCTGCAAATGAAACTAAATTTCAAAAAATTGTGATACTATATAAGTATATTTTAATCAGATACCAGTTTTTTGGCAGTCGTCACACTTTAATAACTAAAGCTGAAAAAAATGATTTTTACCACATTTCTAAAAAACGGAGTTGTAGTGACGGTCTGAAAAGCAAAGCATACTAAAAGCTATCCCAAACAGACCCCTAAAATCAAAAGCAGCATGAGAAGATTGATTGATCAGGTAGCATGTAGTAGGGGCAGCTTCTGCTCAAAAACTGTGAATATGCTTTCCATGTTTAGCTATGTTGTCATATATGTAAAATTAAAATTTAGGTGTAAGATGTATGGATGCATAGGAATTGAATGGTATATATGTAAATCTTCCATTTCGTTTTCATTCAAAATCAAAGGATATATATATATATATATATATATATATATATATATATATATATATATATATATATATATATATATATATAGATTATTTTCTTATAATACTATTTGTTTTCCTTTTAATTGCATGTATTATGTCCTAACTTTATTTATTAAAATTCTTCACATTCTAAGCAAAATTTGTCCACTTGATCTCTGCAAAAGTGAAGACTCATGCACCAGAGCCCCCATATATTTATTATTGAATTGGGTTAAATAGAAGAGCATTTATATACAGTCATGTACACTACTAAATCCTATGTATATCACTCGGGAGCTCACCGGTCGATAATCTAGGTAAATGATTATCGGACAAAGGCGGCCGACGAACGGTGACCGGCCAGTTGAAGAGAGTGGCGAAAGCGACTTCTCTTGCCCTCCCTTGATCATGTAATTAGTTGTCTGTTCTAAGGTGGCCGGCTCTTGCACACCTATCTATCTATCTATCTATCTATCTATATATATATATATACATATATATATATATGTATATATACATATATATATATATGTATATATATATATATATATTAAAGATTGATCTACAGTTGGAGACCACCGATCAACCCTTATAAGTTGAATTGATCGAGGAGCGGACCCCCATTTCAATCCTTGTGTGTTATTCAAATCCTCCCGTAAAGGGTGAGATTCGAACCCCTGACCCGAGGGATTTACGTCAAAGACCGCTATGAATGAGCCAAGGCTCACATGCATGCGCGCTCGAATTAGAAGTTGCTTTGTGAGGGTATATATGCTTAATTCTGTTCAAACAAGATATTGCATAATTAAACCAATAGTCAAAACAATGTCATTTAACCAAATTAAATATTGAAAAGCAAAAATTATTTTATTCATTTGATAGATATTTTTGCTCTATACTTATATTAATATCCCAGAGCAAAATTACAATATCAAAATACGAGAGAAATAATAACCAGAGCATAGCTGAGAAGAAGATGACGAGATAATGTCATAACAATGATTAGTCGAAAGTCTTGAAGAAATTGAAGTGATGATGAGAGGGATGATGATGATTGAAGGCCTACCTTCTCCTTGTACATATAGATGCAATATATAGAGGTTCAATGCTAGCCACTAATCCATGGAGAGTGCCATATGTTACTTCTATACTTTCATTAAATTGAATGAGGACGACCTTTAGCAAAGACAAATGTACATACGATGAGATACGTTATTTAGTTTGATGATTGGAATTTATAAATTATTTTATTCATTAAACTAATATTTTACTTTCCATCAATATATCAAAATTGTAGGGAACCATGAAGACCAATTCCTAAAAAGATAATAATAAAGTTATTGAAAAATTTTATTAATGGAGATTGGGTTTGGAGATAAAAGAAGAAAAAATTTATTTATTGAGCAGTATGAATATGAACATAAGTATGCTAAAATATGCAAATTATACGATTAACAAAAATTTGGGTTTTTAACATTCAAGCAAACACATATATAAATAACACGGGATTTGAAAACTTGTCAATGAGCTCGAATGAAATATTTAGCGAACTCACTAGTTCACCTATAAAGGTACATGAAATGTTTTATTGGTTAGTTAAAGTATTTAGAGTCATTCATTATGATTATGGAGGTTTATTTGAGCACATAAGTAAAATTTGAAAGTCAGAGAGATGCATAATTTTAGAATATACAATCAAAGTCTAGAATATTTTAATCTCCACTGGATCTGTATTGTCTCTACACTATTGGGCAAAAAATGAAACCATATGTTAAAATTAAATATTTATATATATTTCATAATAAAACATTAGAGCAAATAACAAAAAAAAAAAAAAAAAAAAAACTCCTAAAATTCAATTCGAATTTATAATCCTATGTATCCTCATGTGCTCTGTCACTTGTCTTAAGTTTTCAAATCTTAAGTATCTGAGAATGTTGCATAGGTTAATTGCATATGTTCCAAGAGTTTTATTTTATTTTTTTCAAATGTTAAATTGAAAATGGTTAAATCATGCACAATCTCAAAACGGACTGCCTTGCATATAGGACAAGGGTCGTAAGTCCCACACTCAGCCAGTCTAATTCTTCTTCCCGTAGTGATTCGAGCTGACAAGACTGAGTCTCTGTTAATCATCCTCCTAATAGAGAAGGTAGCAGGCAAAACTAATTTTTATTTAATTCTTAAGTGACTAAGTCTAATCAAGATACAAAATAATTAAGCATGCCAATCAATTTTCTGATGATGGCCGTGTTGGCTGAGAATATTAACCGAAGGGGGATTACTTATAATAATAAACGTTTCAATTCACAAAATCTCTTAAAATGCTTTAATAAAAAATATCATTTAAATCTGAAGAGTAAAAATTTATCAATCATCTGTAATCTATTGTCAAGATGGACAAATCTGAGATTAACCTAAGCTCACATAGAGTAAATACCATATCAAGTATATAACTAAATTTAAACTGAAATACCTCTATGACAATAAGGACATGGTCGAGTCCTCTATCTACGAGATTTTCTGGTCAAATTACACTACAAAGAAGCTATTATGACAGGATGCTTCTGACTAAGTAGTCTACCGCAATATCACACAATTATATTAAGGACACGGTTGTAGCTTTTTGGTTCTCCAACTGTATTATGTCCATTTTATTTTGATTCATAGAATATATTTAATAGATCATAAAGCCATTTGTAAGCTAATTTTGACTTAAATTAGTCCTTTAGGCAAATATTCACATCAGGTCAAAGAGATTCTCTTATAAGAAGTAACTCATGGTTGCTGACAAGGATTTGACTGTCGTGTTGGGTCGACTCCGATTAAGTACACCGGGGTCCATGATAACCGAGATGACATAACCATGTGTTCTGAGTCATGTGTGTTATCATTTTCCCAGTACCCGCTCTTAAGCTCACATTGATAATTTCATAGTTTCTAAATTTTAAATTTACAACTACTATTAACAAGTTTAAATAATTAGCGACTAATAATCAACCTTAATTAAAAGTGCACTCCCATTATCAGGAGGGGCAATTAACTATACGGGCTTGCATTTATAGGAAATCTCAAACCCCAAATCATAATGCTCTCACAAAATGAGGGTGAAATCTTTGGGTAGTGCCTTATTTGCTATTTCTTCTAGCTTATAAAATTTCGGCCCGTAACCTCATGGTAAACTCACTCATCCTCATTATCTAATAATCTTTTATTTTGAGGGAGGTCTAGGCATCTCAAATTTTTTTTTCCCACGTCAGTTATAAGTCTTCTCTATAAACATGTTCCAAATATTTTTAGAGGGTGATATTCTAATTTTATCTAATTTTATACAATTTAATTCACAATTGACTTTATTGAATTATGTTATTCCATCCCTGATTTTCCACAAGAATCTTAGTCCTAAAACTTTTAGTCCACTCTTCTGCACATATAGTTAGTATATTTTTTGATATATTCTTGTACATAAAAAGCCATCAATGTAATGACCCATCTACTAAAGTTATGTCTTTATAAATATAATCTTTAATGAAACCTCACATTCCTTATGACACAATTATCTTGTAATCCACTCTTCTTTCAATTCTCATGCCATCTAAAACACAATGTCTGCCTCCTTACAGATTTATGCTCAAAAACAAGACATCTCCTACTAAAACACCTCCCTTCTTATCAATAATGATTGACAATCCATGTGAACCTGATCTTTTGATTTTATATCGTATGATTACTTACTGAAATGGCAAATAACTGTGACCAACCAGTTCATCTTATATGTTCTTTTAATCATTTATGATTTCCTCTTTCTTGATGTAATTGTATATTTTGTTTGTACTCTCAGAAAGTATCATGAGTTCATATTTGATCATAAGTGGAAGTCTGCAATGGACGTCAAACGTGCACTCATTGATCATCGATCAACATAAATTTCTAGGGAGCCCATTTCATATATTTTGATCTTCATTTTCACTTAAATGTTAGATCATGTTATTTAATCAAGTGATTGTAATAATTGTAAATTAACATCTTTCATTTTTTCAAACCATCAAATTCATGTGTTTAGACATGCCACCATCAACTCATTAAGAATTTGACAAAGATGAAGAGCATGGGGTGAGAATTTGAAAAAAGATGTAAAATAACAACCACATCATTCTATCATTCATTAAATATATGATTTCACTCGTATGGTTCTCAATAAAATATTAACATCTCAGAGTAAAATTACAGAATCAAACTTTGCATTGAGAACCTTCAGGATCTGTTCCCTGATAAATAGTTTCAGTATTCTTGAAAAAGAGCATCTCTTGAGCTTCGTTGGTGTCCTTGTTAACAACTACATCAGCAAAGGTGATAGTTTGTCTATCATTGTTGTTATGGCGTACTACCATTATAATGTTATATAGGATTGAATCTAACTTATTTGGTTTCTTTTGTGCATATAGCACAAAACATAAGTCAATATTTGTTATCTCTTTCGCAGCGAATCTTGCAGCATTGATTGTGGTGTAATCGTCATTAGGATTAGGAATTACTTCAATCTCCTCAACCTCATCAGCAAATAGAGTCCTCTTGGTCGCATCCACCCTCATGGTGGACATAAAGATGAGAGAAATAAGGAGAGTATGGCAGAGAAGATGATGATGAGAGATCAATGCCATGAAAATAATCAGTTGAAAAGCTAAGAAATGGAGATGAAGTTAGGAGAAGATGAGAGGACTGATGATCCAAAACTCACCATCTCTTTATATATATGCGAGTAAATGTGACATTTGTCCCTTTTCATTCCTTTGTGAAATTAAAAATTGATTTCATTGAAATATATCGAACAAGTCTAAATTATGGAGAGAGTAAAAACATAAATTGTGGGATCTTTTATATTTTCTTATTCTCTAAATTTCAATCCATTCAATATATTTTGTATAATGTTTGACTCTATTTTTGACTTTTTATCAAAATCATACTAGAAATAGTCATATATGTATATATTTATTTATTTATATATAGAGAGAGAAAAAATTGGGCAACTTGAAGACCAATTCCCATATAAAATGGCGAAGGATATCGTTTTTTGGGAAGATTTGCATACATACCACTCAAGTTTTATGATTTTACATTTCTAACCCCCAAACTTTATTTTTAACGTACATGCCACATCACTCATCATTAATATTTTATATTTTCAGATTTCTAACATATCAGTATTTCATTTCACATAAACAGAAACACCATTTGAGAATGTGACCAAATAGTTTAAATTTTATATAAAACCCTCATCGTTTCAATTTGAGAATGATTTCAGCCTTTTTTTCTTTCTTTTGCGAATTTTGAATTTTTCATGAGCATAAAGATAATGATATGGAATAAAATAATATATAAAATAATTAAAAGAAAAAAAGGGAAAGATAGATATCTTAAAAGAGGGGTTACAATGGAGCCCTATAATCATCACACGAGATCCCATCTTGAGGAATGAGCTACCTGTCGGGTTACTTTGATTCAGCCTCTGTCTAATTGTCTAATCTCGTCCTGCCGATAGGAGCTCCAAATCCAGGGGTTGAGGGAAGACAACCATACTAGATCAACTTATTGGTAAAGCCTACCCGACCAAATCAGTCTTGCCGACCCGAACCCAATCAAGCTCAGTCAACTAGCAACACCAACTCAGCCTAGCCTACTGAATCAACCTCACCAAGGCAAAGGAATGTTATATTAGTTGGACGAGCAAGAGAGCAACCAAGCAATGCTCATATATGTAAAATACCTAGAACATAAACAATCCCCTTTAATGCAAAAACAAAAATATAATATCACTATATTAGATCATTTTCACTATAAATATGATGATTATTTTAAGAGATAGACAAGATGTATTACTATTCATTATTGTTCACTCCTCTCTTTGACACACACACAATCTCTCTCTCCATTTTTGTGCTCTATTTCTAGGGTTTGATTTATGAACAAATCATGATTCAATATCCTAAAAGGGTTTGGGAGTGTGGATCAAGCCATATGAAAGCAAAGAAGCAGCATATAGAGAAGAAATCACAATAGAGACACTAGTAATATGAAGTGCACAAAAGAGTTTGTATACTAGTAAACCTGAGAGTTAAATTATCAATTGTTGGATATCATCGGAAAGGCGCTGACTTGCGGAAGGAAGCAACATCCCCCTTAGCATTGGACAGACAAGGAGACTCCCGGTACATTGATAGTACTATGTCAGTTGTACTGAAGCCCTCTGCCATCCACAGACTGCGTTCTCTAAACAAGTATCTGATGTAGAGCCCCCAGAGAGGTTAAAGATTCCAAAATTGCAGTCCCATAACAGATCTAAACGACCACAGAGCCTCTTTTGAGTCCAGTGTTTATTTGTTGAGGATTATCAACAAACTAAAGTGTCGTCTTCTCTTCACCACGCTGAGGTAGTCAGCCCTCGAGCGGTGTAACACATTGTCACATAGGGTAATCACATGGTTTTTTGACTTAAAATGAATGTTCGTGGCGTAGTTTGCCAACACCCAGAAGCCACATAAGAATTCACTGAAAGTCCTGCAAATCAAATAAGGGCAGAATGAGAGCTTTTGCTTGTTCATTACATGCTTTCATAAGGAAATTTGGAAGAGTGGGACCCGGAGCACGTAGTGGCTAATGTTGCACTAGCTCAAGGGCTGAATAAAAATCTTTCTGGAATTCTTTGGGTCTACAAAGACCAAATACAATGGCTGAGTTGTTGGAGATGACCAACAACCATATATTGGGCAATGAGTGCAACTCCACCTCTGCTTCTTCCAAAGAAGAATCCTCCACCTGGCACCCATAAAAGTGGCTCCGCAAGGTGATAGGTGGAGATCAAGAGATGACTAACGCCTTTGCACCTGTCCACAATATGAAGAAGCTAGACCACCTGAACACCATAGGGCGGTCGATAGAACTTATAACTGAGGAAGTCAGATTCGATATCTTGACCAACAACCGGCCCAGTCCAATGAGTGCCTTGCCCAACTATAAACTATTGAAAATGACTCTGTTGAGAGTCTTGATGGCCAAGATAGTGGAGGTCATCCCCAATGAAAGTCAAAGCTTACCTCTGAGAGTCGAAGAAATTTTGCTCCTATTACCGAGACCACGACCATGACAAGTAGGTATGCCGACACTACGAAGCCTAGTTGAGGAGTTAACCAATTATGGAAAACTAAAGGAATTTGTAGCTCCAGAATCAACAATCCAAAGGCAATGGAAAGCTCATGTAGAGGAAATTTCAAACGAGCCTATCCGAGCCCACACCATACATATTGTTGGCATAGTTCCTCCTACCATTGGAGTAGGAGGGTCATATTGTCGAGCCTATCTAAAGAGGCTTAGGTCAAGAGAACCATGTGCAACTGCCATCATCCCTAGATGCGGCTCACATCCCCCATCACCTTCATTGACAAGGATTTGGCCCCTATGGGAAACCCTTACAATGACGCCATCGTCATAAATACACTAATCAACATTTACAATGGTCCAATGACAATGGTTTGATGGTTGTGGTCTGATATCGGTGTTTTGGCGGCAGCGGCTGGACTATGATGGTTTGTAGCGATGGTTTTATGGTGACGGAGGCGGTGCTCTGATAGAGGCGATTGTTGTCTAATAGTGGTGGTGGCTATTCGGAAATAGTCCGACGATGGTGGTGCATAAAGCTTCTTCAGCTTTCTCTTTCAAGTTTAAGTTCCCTCTCATTAAGGGAGTATGACTCTAATTATAGATTTTGAGTGTGATATCTTCAACAAATATTGCATGAATCATAACCGCTCCATCAGACGATCATGAGTAATTCTCTTGATTTGATAATATTTTATGAATATTTAATTGTCTTAACAATACATAATTGGGTGATTTTTTGCTCGTTGGAATTTGAAAATCAGTTTGTCATATTTGAAATCTATTTATCCATCTAATCAACCATCGAAAGCCTCCAACTGAGCTTAAATGGGTTTGATTGGACCTGGGTTGGACCAGATTTAAAGTTATTGGGTTTGTCTTGCTGGGACGCTCAATTCGATTATAAGTATGATAGAAATCAGAGTTTAGATGATCATGAATTTATATTTGAATTTGTTTCTTGCTCAAAATGCTAGATTCATGCAAAATTATTATTATTATTATTATTTTAACAGTTCAACACCAAAATAATATAACTTTTAGCAAAGCTACATATTACAAATTTAAAGGTAATGATTAATTTCTTGATGTTGTAATTAGGATTCAATTGAGGGGGTAAAAATTATACATTTTAAATTGAGCAATTTGCATGCATATCAGCCAATTTTTATGTATTTACATATCTAGCGATTAAATTTTGCTTTTAAGCCACTAATCACATAAAAAATCACAATTTAAACATTTTAGAAGTGATAAACACCATTTCAAGCATAAGTAACATGGTATATATGTAAAAAAAGAAGTTTAGGTGTTAGAAATACAAATGTGTAGGTATTGAAGGGTATGTATGCAAATCTACCATTTATATATATATATATATATATATATATATATATATATATATATATATATATATATATATATATATATATATATATATTGTGTGCACGCACGTGCGCGCGTGCCACGTAGCGCGGACATCTACGGTATAAGGCACGCTCAGTCGGGGATTCAAATGCCTCCGACACGAGATTGTACTTACAGATTGTTAGGCACATTAAGCGGGACTGGAGACTCGTATAATAATCTCTAACCATTCCTTTAATATATATATATAAGGAATGATTAGTGTATGTGTACGCGCGAACGTGCGTTCCACGTAGCTCGGACATCCACCGTACAAGACCCTTCAGGTCGAGGATTTGAATGCCCTCCGACACGAAGGTCGTACTCAAATTGTTAGACACATTAAGGGTGACTTGGAGATTCATATGATAGCCTCTAACCATTCCTTTAATATATATATATATATATATATATACACTCAATATTAATAGATGTGACATTTACGTAAATTAAAGTTAGATGACATTTGCATGTCCGTTAACATACATATTCTTTAGCATAATACTTTAAGAGCACTTTACATCAAACCATACAACTTCGCATTTATATATCTAACACTTAAAATTTAATAATTATATTTATAACACTTTAGTACAATAAACCTACACATGAAAAAAAAAAAATTACAACTATAACAATATTTTTATATGATATAAAACATTTGAATTTTATGTATGTAAATACAAGAGTATTGAATGTTAGATACATAAATACATATATGATAAGAATGTAAATGCCCCAACTTTCAAATAAGATTCATGATAAAGACCTAAATTAGTCAAACACAATTATATTTGAGTATATGTAAATGTCCTAAATAAGTGAACCATACAAACATGCATTGATTACCAAAAAAAAACCCTTAGTTAATTATTAAAATAACAAAACACCCTCAAAACTTTCAATTAAGTTATAACGGCTCCTTTGTTCTGTGGTAGCAGGGAAAATAATAAAATTAAAAGTTGATGAATAAAAAGAATGAAAAATCAAAATTCTCTAGAAAATAATATTTCAGATCCTGCAGTTCAATATAGAAAGCACAAAGCAACCCTAATGAAAGGCTCGATAACACACTAAGCAGCACCAGCACTCTTGCCTTTCTTTCTCTGGATTTTCTTCAAGTAGAACTCCAGCTCTTTGCCTTCAAGTATGTACCTGTTGAAAAATGCAAGCAGGTCAGCTTTCTAAATGAACTGAAAGTGTGCAAACTATGATAGATAAAAAATAAGGGGCATTTACATACATACCATACAATTCTTATGTATATACATATCCAACACCTAAATATTCATATTTACAAGCATACCTTTTTAAATGAAATATACATTTTCTTGCATGTGTTTATGACACCATGTTGTTAGAAGTGTAAATATCAAACTTCTGGTGTTAGATATGTAAATACATAAAAAAAATGTGTGGCGCATATGTAAATTTCCGTAAATAATATTATGAAACACAAGTTTGTAAGACTATGTTATTTACCCGTCGGCTCGACCACATTGACCGGGACGAGATGAGATGCTTGCAAGTAAACGTCCGCTGCCAAATTGCTCCTCGATGTGTGGATCTAGAGTGCGAACTTGCTGCCGCTTCTCTAGCTTCCTTTCGACATGGTTGCTCTTTTTTGATTCCTCTTGTGAGGGGACTTCGCCCTCATGAACCTATGAAAAATAAACAATGCTTGCTTAAAATATCCAATATTTACGATTATTTTAACATGGTGTTTGGAGAATTTTACTTATTTGGGGCATTTACATGCCTATCACCGAATTCTGAGGTATTTATTTATCTAACAACTGGAGTATACATTTTACATTATACCACTCAAATATTTCATATCACATCACAAATACCACCATTTTAACTTTAAAAAAGTGAAATACACCTTTGTTATGCATAGATATGTAAATACATTAAGAATTGAGAGGTATGTATGTAAAATCTTCCAAATTAGCTTTTAATGTCGTATCATCTTTATGACACATAAACAAAGAATTAAGATACTATAAAATCCAACTATACTGAAATATGTAACAGCGGTAATCGGGCGTATCTATCAAATAGGTGGGCTTGCATAAAATTCTAATGTTTTTGTGTGTTGACCTTTTTTTTGTCTATATTGTATTCTACTTTCTCTGAGTTTGAATAGGTGTCGACTATTTCCCAACCGATGCTAGACACAATTTTAATAGTTCAACAGATTATTAAGAGAATTATGAATTCTAATAGTATGATATACAGATCATCATCTGAGCAACTAGCAGGAGATCTTGTGGTTTGCATGAATTCAGTTATCATGGTGTGACTGATAATTTTCATGCTGATGGGCTTGTCAGGAATTCCGCAAGTTGATGGTCAATCTGGGAGCAGCAACTTGTCCAGGATGTGTATGAATTGGCTTGTAAACGTGGACTTGGTAAATATGTCTCCTAGTTGGTCTTGGGTGGAGATATGTCGAACCATTGCTTGATTGGAATTGATGCAATCTAGAATGAATTGATAATCGACTTTGATCTGCTTCATCCTAGAAAGACTGGGTTGTTTGCCAGAGCAAGTGCAGAGAAATTGTCCTATACAAAGGGGCTGGTGTTGGTTGAGTAATGTTGAAGACGAGCAGTCAGTTGTGGCTGTTACTAGAGCTCGATAATCAAATTCTGTGGAGGACCGGGTGACGATTGGCCATTTTTTTTCACAAAACAACATATGGGTTTCTATCCCAGTAGGGGGCAGTAGCCTGAGGTGGATTTCTTGCCACTGATTTCACCAGTTCAATCTGAGTTGGAGTAGGTATTGAGTGGCAATTGTTGGGGTGATGAATAGGCCTTCGTAGAGGGAGCCTTTGATGTTAAGGTAAGAGGCATCTTAGTTGGGTGAAGTGGAATTTAGGGGAGGATGGTGAATATGCTGGCAAATTTGGTTCGCGGAGAAAACTATATCGGGGCAGGTGGTGGTGAGGTAATGAAGTGAGCTTACAGATGGCAGATAAGTTGGAGATTTGTGCAGTTTAGGAGGTGGCAGATGAATTGGGGATTTGTGTGGTCTAGGAGGTTTTAACTGTAGTGCTGAGTGGATGGATTTTGAAGGGGTCGGCAGGTTGTCATTCCTGCTGGAGCAACAATTTTTGTAGCATAAATTGGTGCAGGTGAAGGCTGTTAGCTCTGGAGAGACTTGGACGCCAAGAATGTTTGTGATGGGTCCCAAGTTCTTTAGATGGAAACATTGTTGGAGCTGTGAGACCAGATGTTGTATGATGTTGTTGTTATTACCTATCAAAAGTATGTTGTTGTTGTTATTACCTATCAAAAGTATGTCATCAATGTATATTAGCTGTATATTTGGGTGGTATTTGTGTGGGATAAGAACCAGAGTTATTGTAAGGTTGAAGAGAAGCTGTTGCACCACTGGCGAAGACTTTTGAGGTCGTGTATGGCTTTTTTGAGAAGGCATGTGTAAACTGGATATTGAAAAGCTCTGAATCCCAGGTTTGTAACATGTAGACAGTTTCTGAGAGGGTGCCATGAGAGCAAGCATTGGATACGATACATCTAGCTTTGTGATAGTCCAGTTGCGGGTAGTAACAATTGTGAGCAATACTCATACAGTTGGAAATTTGGCAACGGGCCTCAATGTTTTTGTATTGTCTATTCCTTGTTATTGGTAGCCTTGAGAGACCAGGCGGGCTTTGTATCTGGCTATGGTTTCGTTTGCATAAAGTTTAGCTTTGTATATTCATTTATAGCCCGATACATGATGGTGAGGGAAGGGTAGCACAAGTGTCATGGTACCATGTGAGAGAAGGGCTTGGATTTATCAGACATTGCCTCTCTCCATTCATTTATTTAAATGCAGTTCGGTGTGCCCGAAAATGTTGATAGGTTGATGGGCAAGATTGAGGGTATGTTTTTTCGAAATGTCCAGTTTGCCTCCTTGTGATCATGGGATGGCATTGAGAGATAGGAGGACCTGTTGTTGATGGTGAGGATGAAGCTGTGCTATTTTCAGTAGAGGTGCCAAAAAATTGACCGGAGCAGCCAACTTGTCCCAAACTCATCTCAAAAAATCCAAATTTGAGTTGATCAAAACAGTTTTCAAGTTGGGATTCGGGTTAAGAATCCTAACCCATTCAATTTTTTGGGTCGAGTTTAGGTTGATTCGCCAACCCAAATTTAACCTGAATGGACTCGAAATCGACACAAGATTGACCTTATGTTAAACAGATTGTTGGGTTCAAGCCGGCGGGTTGAAGGTAAGTCGGGTTCAAGTTTTTGATTTGTTTAATATTCAGGTCAGATTTAGGTCAGTATTTTCAGGTAGGATCAATATCAAGTCAGGCTCAAACCCCTGACAAACCCGATTTAACGCCCCTAGTTTACAAGTAGGAGATCAATGTGGTTGTGAGCTAGTTCGGCGAGCGGTGGTGTCCTTGTTGATTGTGAGTTTGTGAGCGGTGGTGTCCTTGTTGATTGTGAGTTTGTAGTTGGTGTGAAGATGGAGGTGGGAACTAGAGTTAGTGGAGGTACATAAGTGGTGTTATGTTGGATTGCTAGATGAAAGTTGGTGGAATTTTAGTGTGCTAGAGGGAAGCCTAATTTATGAAACTGAAATGTCTATCTATGTAGATTTGTTCAGTTGCAGGATTTAAGCATTCATACCATTTGTGGTTAGAGGTGTAGCCGAGTAAAACGCAAGGTAAGGATCTTTGGCTAAGTTTGTTTTGTGAGAGAAGTGTTAAATAGGGATAGCAGAAACATCCTAGGGTTTCAAGGTGAGGGTAGGATGGGCGTCGGTTGTACAGTTCAAACGGGAATTTGTGCTACACGTTGGGTGAGAAAAAGTGATTGATGAGATATATTACAGCACACACAATATCTAATCATAAGGGGTTCGGTATATGGGATGTAAATTTGAGGGGCTCCTGAGACCATCTAGTATATGTGCCAATTTTTTGTGTTCGGTAATAACATTTTGTTTTGGTGTGTATGGATAGCAGTGTTGGTGTATTATGCCATGGAAATTGAGGAAAATTAGGAGGTTTTGCGGTGTATTCACCACTATTATATGAGCAAAAGATTTTATGTTTTGTTAGGAACTTTTTTCTACCATTGTGATGAAATTAATGATTATATTTGTTGTTTCTAATTTAGAAATAACAAGCAGGGCGAGAAAAGTTATCAATAAAAGAGCTATAACAGAGATATCCTTGATTTGAGGAAGTTGGGGAAGAACCCCATATATTGAAATGTAAAATAGCTAAAGGTTATGGGTACTATGTGGACATATTGAGGATCTGTATAGAGATAGGGGTGCAGTGCAGAGGCTGATTACATGTATAGTCCAGTGTGATTCTGTTTTGATAGCAGGTGAACAGGGCTTGAAACCAGGGAGGATTTCATAAAAAGGGAATAATGTTGTAAAGAAGAGTAAGCAACAGAATGGGTGAGGAAACTATGTTTTTCTCAACATTAGAATCGCGTACAGTTATTGTATATATAAGCCACTGCCTCACTCAGTTTGTTACAGTAGCAGGAGATTATATGGTTTGTATACATTCAGTTATCATTGTGTGGTTGTAATTGTCGTGTTAATGGGTTTGTCAGGAGTTTGTTATTTGTCTGTTACCAAACATGACAGCTAAAAAAAATATCAGATGCAAAAATGTCCGCAGACCTGCATAAATTATGAACGGGAGTACACAACTGTGTAACTGCACGAATAAAAACACAGTTATGCCCTCACACGAGAGCGCTAGCACACATACACTGTAATATTGCATAGTGACACGTTATTCACATACAATGATTTCATATCCAAAGGATGTTGATGTGTGTTCTAGAATTTGCAGCAGTAGAGTAATGAAAAATCGTCTTGGCGTTACACGAGAATCTAGCATACACTTGGATAAAAAAAAAAATGAGAAGTTGAGCCAAAAAATTTTATTTGTAAAATCCAAAAAGAGAAAAAAAACACAAGGTCTAGCTCAGTCAAAACAATCTACTATAAATCAATGAGTACACGTACAGGTCCTTATCTCATAGACGAGAAAATACTATATAGTTCCTAGAGATATAATGTTTGTTACACAATGGCCAGTAGTGATTGCAACTAAGAGCAGTTATTGGAACTTCAGCAGACCGTTTTCGATGTGTGTTGATGCACAGTGTTCATGACGACATAATGTTTCATCGGGTGCTTCGTCGTTTCGCAATGTACTACGGGGCTCCGCAACACACATTGTAATTTTGTAAGAGATTTCGTCGTAAAAAGCAGGTGGCAGCCGATGATGGTCCACCATGGTCGGTAAGCGGAGGTTAATGGTGGTCGACAGCTGCAAAAGCGGGCGGCATTTGCTAGATCTTCAATGTGACATGCTGGATTTCAGCTCTTTCTCCTTTAAGCTTCGGTCTTGCTCTAGTGTAAAGTCTATAGTCTCTCTCAAGAGGGAGTACAACTTTATTTATAAAGTATATAAAAGGCCTTCCTATAAAAAAAGAAATATAAACCACTCCATCAGAAAATCTGGAGCGTCTTATTCATATCATAATAGAGTCGTTTGAGCTCGTTGGATTTTTCTTATTTGACTAAAATGTCATATTTGGAATCCATTTTAACTTTCAATGAGGCACTGAAAGCTTCTAAAAGTGCTTTAATGTCATTATGTCTGTCTTGTCGAGCAAGTCAGTTTGACTATAATTTTGACGAAATCAAATTTATGGATTATTTTTTAATTGAAATTTAAACATTCTTTGCTCATAAAATTACCTAATGATTTGTATCACACTTCGAGATCCATGTCGAATGATGAAAATTTGTCAATAGCGTATTGATAGTAAATTAATATGTTAGGTCTACAAAATTCAGTTTGTGAACCCCGAAACCCATTTGACATGATTCCATTAAAAATTTGACATGTTTCTACAATACCTAACAATAAGATTGTCAGTTAGATAAGCGAGCAATTCCTTACAATTAAAAGAAACCATTAAGAATACAATCAACATGAATGCATAATAATATTTTCAAAATTAGACTGACAATTAAAATAATATTTACAAAATATGGTTGAAATTGAAAATCTTAGCCCTTAATCAATACATCATGTTACCCAGAGTTTGGCGTTACTTTTATTTTCTATTTTTGTTTTTATTTTTTCTTTCATTTTTAAAAATATGTTTGATGAGTATAATTTTAACATGTTCCTATTTTTATTTTGAATTACTTGTTTTTAAAAATACCCAAAACATCTCAAAAAGTACTTTGAGTGTTTCTAAAAAAACTATCACAAACAGATAGATTTTAATTTAAATCGATACACAAACAAATAGAAACAAAAAACAGAAGCGATCCTAAGGGCCTTTTTGGCATCAATTTTGTTTCTGTGCGTTGCATTTTGAAAACATGTATGATTGGTATAATTTTCAAATTGTAACCCATTCTAGCCCAAATTTGTCATTTTTTTTTTCAAATTCTCAAACGCAAATATATGGTCCAATTGTTAAAAAAAAACCTTTGGTTTTAATTTGAAAAATATAAAATGTAGGTGTTATTCGGGCAATTTCCCAAACCTTTTATAATAAATAATTAAAAATTACAAACTAGACATAAAACTAGGAAATCTCAATCTATGTAAGGAGTTCTTATGAAACCAAAATAATCTTGAAGCTCTAGTCAAAACATTAACATAATAGATTGCTAGCCATTCCAAGTAAATGGAACTATAACAAGCAGAAAATTCATTACTACAATTCCACAAGAAATCCAAATTTTAAGCTACAAAGCAGGACTAACTGAATTTGGGAAGAATAAGATAAGCTACTTCTTGATTGTCCTCATCATGAAGGGCTTAGGTGGGATTTTTATGGGACCATATTTCTGCAATAAAAAAGATGATTTACATACATACCACTCACTTCTTATATATTTACATATCTAAGACCTAAACATCAATTTTTAATTACATGTCATCTTACCAATGCATGAGAAATTGTACTTCAGTATTCGAAAGTTAAAATGATGGTAGCTTTAATGTGATAACAATTGAGTGGTATAAATGTAAAAATTAAAGTGGGAAAATAGAACAGACGAAAACAACAGAGCAAGAAAAAAAAGTGGGAAGAAGAATCTACCTCAGAAGAATCCTTCTTAGATGCCGCAGTGCTCTTCTTCTTCCTGCCAAGCTCAACGCCATAGTGCTGAAGGTACCATTGCTTGAAAGGGGCGGCATCAACCTGCACTATAGCACTCTTCACAAGAGTCTGCGTCCTCACAAGCTCATTGTTCGAAGCATTATAAACCACATCGAGAATTCTGGTCTTGCGGGTCACAGCTTCGCTTCCCCAAGAATAGTTTCCTGTATCCAAACGTAGAGCCCTCCACTTCACATTTCCTCCGCGAACTCGAACCCTCCTCACCGTTTTGTTGCTAGAAAGCTTAGTATTCGCCGGCTGTCGGCCCAGCTCGTATCTTCCATCGATTTAGATGCAACAAAAAAAGAAAACAATTCTTTGAGCGAGACTTATAGTAAATTATGCTCATCGGTAAAAGGAATCATAGATTCGTATGATTTAAATTCAAGAATAAATAAGTGCCGCTAGATCCAGTTGAAACACACATCTATAAATCCACTAGTGGTTTTCAATATAATGCTTACTTTCTCTTCTTCCTCCACGCCTTCTTCTTGCCGCCAGTGGCTCGCCTCTTGTGCAATGAATCCCTGGAGATACCTGTGAGTAGAAAGAAGGCACCATGAGAGGAGATCCTCGCAGAGGGATTTAAAAAGTTTTCAAGGAAATGGCCGATAGTTTGCTAACCCATTCCGGCGGATTAGTGCAGATTGCCTCTCACCCTCTTGCACCCTTAGCCGCCACCTTCCCGCACGCACCTCTGTTCGTCAAAATGAAACCCTAATTCTATTTAAAGCCTCTGGTTTGATTTGATTTGGAGCAAAATAGATGATTTATATAAATACCACTCTATTTCTATGTATTATGTCTGGCACCTAAACTTAAATTTCATATGTATATGTCACTTTATTTGGAAAAAATATTGAATCAGAAGTCTCGATGCAATAGTGTATCAGGAGTCTTGTTGCAATATTGCATCAATCCTGAAGCACTTTTAATTAAATTTTTATTAAAATTATTTTACTAATAAAATTTATTTGTACACATGACAGACTCTGATTTGATTCTTAATGCAAAACTGCATTAGGACTTCTCATGCAATAATTTTTCCTTTACATGTGCTTGAAACGTGAAAATTTATTTTTTTTCTTTTTTTATTCTATTTTTATTTAAGATGATATTTTTCACATGATGTGAAAAATTTAGAAATATTAATGTAAAAAATAAAGTTTAGTTGCTAGATATTTAAATACAATAGAATTGAGTATATTTTGAGATAATTTAATTACACTAGTAATCTTAAATGAGTCAATAATAATAAATATATAATTAATATTAAGCAAAACATAATGATTAATTTATTATAATTTTATTTTACTTATGTTTTAATTTTAAAGAGCACATGTTTAATATGTCATAATCTTTTAAGTTTTTTTTTAAAATACTCAAAACATATTTTAGATGTTTTGAATATTTTTAGAAATAACGTAATTTATTTTTTAAAAGGTAGAATAAGAATATGTAAAAACTAAACTAAACATATATTTTTAAAATAAAAAAAACAAAAAAAAAAAATTACAAACAAATTCTAATTAGTACATATTATGACCATTGAAATTTAATCATACTGAAAAATATTAAATTCTAATTAATAGTCCTTTATGCGATACACGACAATTTAGCTATATCTACATCGTCATTCGAACAAGTGATCAGCCTCTTATGGGATCAGCTAAATCTATATAACTTATTTTATTTTATGTTTGGCTGGATTTAATAAATCCTATAGATAAATTGTGTTAACATATGATCTTACTAAATGAGAAAATATTGTCTCGTCGATGCCAATTGTTGGAGCAAATATTTCATCTGAAGTCCGGACGCAGAGCTGCGTCCGGACTTTAGATCTCAGCCGCACATCATTTAAAAAATAATAATATTAATAAATTAAAAATGGGACTGCCTCCCATACACTCGATGTGTGGGTGAGATCTGAAGTCCGGACGCAGAGCTACATCGGGACTCTGAATGGAATATTTTTACCCAATTGTCGAGTGCCAGTTTAGCATGATCGGGCACTATCTCAACATCTAGTACTTTCTCCACTAAGTACTCTCATACTTGTAAAAAATATTATATCCAGATACCACATATCTGTATGGTCAACCATCAACCACCACGTGACCATAGTTGTTCACAGGTTATTTAAAATTTGAGCAAACTCTATAAATACTCAATACGATCCCTAAAATATCAAAATTCGAGTGCGCAAAACAGATTGGAGGGAAAATAATGGCGATCGATAAGCCAAAATCTCCTGAGCGAAAGAAGCTGAAGGGCAACCATCCTCTGAAGGCACGATCTGCTATCAGCAGAAACAAGAATAAGCAGTTGAATCGTAAAAACCCTAACTTCGTACCTCTTGGGAAGAACAAGTTGATTGACGACATCAAGGAGAAGGATAAGGAGGAGAAGAGGACGACGAAGAAGGCGATAGTAAATTCAAAGGTTGAAACTGTGCTTCTCTCATCACTTCCAGCCGCGCAGCAACTCGATTTCTTATTGGATCGCTTCCAGTCAGCCAATAAATCCAAACTATCGCCGTTGGAGTTGGAGGCGTACAGAGGTATACTTTATTTATATATGCGTTGTTTCATATGTTCAGAAGAGTTTAAAAATATATTACATTTTGCATTTTGGAATTTGGATAATCGGAGTTGTTGATGAAACTTTTTTAAGGTATTGTTGTTTGGAATTTGTTGTCTCGTTTAAGCATAATTTCCTGAGGTCACGATGAGCCATGCTGTGATTAATGAAGAGAGATTCATTGTAAGTATTTAGATATGAAAAGCGCATAGATTGTTTAATCACAATTCTAAGGGAGATTTTGTATTATAAGAATAAAATGTACATAATCATGAAGATTACTAGAAAAGTTATCCAGGATATGTAGCTGAGTTAGCTTAAGGTTAGGATGAGATAGCTATTTAGATTTCTAGAGTTATAAGAGATATTTTTGAAAAGTTTGATTAGTAAATTTTTCTAATGAAATAAATCTAAAATAAATGATTGGAGGAGACATTTTAGTATCAATATTTAGAAGCAATGGAGATTCTATGGGATAATAATTGGGATAATCAAAATTAAGTTGTACATTGACATTGCGGGTGTATACAATGGACTATTTGCTTAGCAAAATCTTACGGGTATCATAGATTCAATTTGGGTTTGTGCTAGTAATATCTGACTTTTATTCTAAGGTAGTAAGGGAAAAATCTTTTGATAGATACTTAATTTTATATAGGATTTTTTAGTGGAAATGTTGAATATCAAAGGTATGTTGAAATTACACATGTTATATGTCATGGAGCAATGATTAACGTTATATGTAGTTGTGGAGTAATTGATTAGCTTTCAGTTTCACTTTGATCACTTTTAGATGAATAAGAAATGCTATCATTTCATATGACATGGATATTATTATAGAAGATATTCATTGTGAGTTATATTAGTATATACTATTTGCAAATGATAATTTTGATAGATGATATTTCTCCTGTAGCAGGTGAGAAGTTAGATTGATGGTTTCTTATAAAGAGAAGAAGCTTCATACTAGCAGCACCAAGGTCTAGAGTATGATATATTATTTTAGTAGATGCGGAATTGATAAATATTAGTCAATATTAGAAAAAAACTTATTGAATTTAAAGAGTCAATTTGTCTATGTTAGTGATGTATTTAATGTGCTGATCTTTATTATAAGCCAATTAGTGGTTTTTTTTTTAATAACAATTATAGGGTATTTATATGGATTTGATTGTTTATGGAAATGTGTGTATTGAGTAATATGATTCCTGATTTTAATGTAGGATTATTTAGTAGAAAAGTTGAGCATCAAACATATGTTGAAGTTGATGTAAGTTATATGTCATGGAGCAATTGATCAACAATAGATGTAATTGTAAAATAATCAAATAGCTTTTAATTTCAGTGTGATAACTTTAAGAATTAATAATAAATGTTACCATTTTTTTGTTGACATGGAGATTCTTATAAAAGGTTTTCATTGTGAGTTATCTTAGTGTATTTTATTTGCAAATGGAAATTTTGATAGATGATATTTCACATATAGCAGATTTAAAAAGTTTGATCAGTGGTTTTATTAAATATAAGGAGCTTTGGACTAGTAGCGCAAACATTATAGGATAATGTGTATTGTTAGTAGATGTGCAAATGACAAGTATTAGTCACTATTTCTTGAATGTGTATTCGCGGTTAGACGTTTAACTACTTAAAGATATTATTAAAAATATGTGTTTAGATAATTTTATAACTTATATATATATATATATATATATATATATATATATAAAGCTTGATATTAAAATGGGTAAGTTCTTGAGTAGTGCCATATGACATGAAAGTTTATGGAGTTGTGAAAAGAAAGCATTTATGAAGTTATAATTTGATCTGTTTTGTTATATGAGAGTGTTGTGCATCAAAGGATTATGATAGCCATGTTGATTCTAGTCAAGAGGACAACGTCAAGATGAATGTGTGGTAAAATTATAAAAAAAATAATTAGAAGATGATTTTATTAGAGAGAAGTTATGAGCAACTCCAATTAAATATAATATAGTGCAAAACAGATTGAGAACTTGTGCATGTTCAATAGAGTGGAAAAGAAGCTTCTATAGGGAAAGTAGAAAGACTTAATGTTGATGGATAAGGAAAGAAAAACATGAGGCACATTAGGTAGAAGTTGTGCAAAAGAACTGACATAGAAATATAGTCAACACTTAATATATCACACTACATGAATGAGTGTGAATGGACTTTTACAAAGTTAATTTCAAATAGTTGGAACAAAGCTAAGTGTGGTATTGATGCGTCTTTTCTCTAATTAATGATTGTTTGTATGAGAACATCTTTTTATGCTCTTAAAAAATCTAACAATTATTAGGAGAACCTAAGTGTATGGTTTGCCCTTTTTACCATATTAGATCTTTTCCTAAAAAAATGTGCGAGGAATATTATTCAGGCCTAGTAACCATTCACAAAATACACATTAAAACTATGAGATAATGTTGTTTTCTTTTTTTAATTAATTTACTTTCCCATTCCCCATAACATGTACTAACCTTTAAATCAACCAGCCATTTCATTTTTCGTGGACTCCAATTTTCTTGTAACATTTTATATTTTCTGCTATCATGAGCACTACTGCATTCATGAAGATTTAGGGTGCGTTTGTTTTGGTTGTGGCTGTAGAATGACTGATTTTAGAAGCTGCTGATGAAAATTTGTTGTTCAGAAGCTGGTGTTTCAAAATTAGTTGGTATGTTTGAAAAACACGTTCTGAAAGTGTTATCTGTTGACATAATGATTATAATACCCCTAAGTATATAAACACAGTTTAGTTTAAAATGTTTGGAAAGCACTGTTCTGAAAGTGTCTCCTGCGAAATCAATCCACTAACAATTTATCAAATTATTTTCACTCACAACAACATACTAGAGCAAATAAAGGTTGACATTAACTGAATCATAAGAAATCATCAAATTATGTCTTCCAACAACAACAAAATCACAAGAAATTGTAATAGATCAAATGGTCCAAAAAAATAGATTTGCTTACAAAATAAAAACCCAATGCAATACTGTTTGTTCTCCATAATATATGTTCATAATAAAAACAAGTACAACGCTAATAACAATAAAAATAATGCTACAATCACAAAATCGAACAAAAGTAATGCATTCACAAGGAACTTCAAGTCTAACATCATTTTTCACTGTATCATTCACTACATATATTTTTTTCGCCTGCTCGCTCCTGTGGTGCATCTCTTGGTTTATCAACCTACTAGAAAAATTTGCAATCTCTATTTGTTAAATTCTTTGGACATCTGTAAAATTTTCGTCCTACATTATCCTATTTCTAAGTGATGAAAATAACGCATAATAGATTACAACAACAACAACATCAAAGCCTTAATCCCACTAAGTGGGGTCGGCTACATGAATCCTTTTTCTCCATTGCGTCCTATTTAGTGTCAAATTTTCGTTTAATTCTAATAAATTAAGATCATTTTTTATGCAATAAGCCCAAGTTTTCCTAGGTCTGCCTCTGCCTTTCTTAACGCATAATAGATTACAATAAGAGAAAATCAGTTGATGTTTGTTCTCATTAGTGCTTGTTGAATTGCTTAGTTAATTTTCGATAGTACAATCCTGTGCAATGATATTTAGCGCCAAAATAATGAATTTTGTTACATGTATAAAAAAAAAACTGTTGATTAATTCAAGGGATCTTGGTTGCAGAAACCCTTAAGACCAAATTTGTGTATGCATAAATGCATATAAAGAAGACCTTCCAGAAGATCTCCTTGGGTCAAATGACTCATAACCGAAGAAACTCAATAGAAACCAACAAACCCATACATAAAAAAATCCAAAACCACAAAAAGAAAGAAACAAAACACAAGCGAAAATAGGGCAACAACAACAAAGAAGCACAAGAAAAAACTCAAAAAGAATAAGACATTAAAATACCTTCCAAATACTATAAACATTTTAGCACAAAAAACATTTACAAGTATGATTGAATTTTAATGCAATAGCTCGAGAACATCATAGATCAAACGACAACCCGACTAAAAAGGAAAGATAAGTGGAAATTTGAACAAATTAACAAATCTGAAGTAACATGTAAAGCAATTGGTATAAAGCACCCAAAAAGTTCATTCGGCCTTAGAAAACAATGCATCAACAACTTTAATTTTATCCATCGGTATTGTGAGTTGAATGCCCACATAAAAAAATTCAAATTGCAAGTAAATAATTGAGATGGATTAAATGCCCGTCTCTTTTAAAATAAATGCATCAAAATACATGTAGGTTTCACAGATGCCGCATTATCATTAATTTATGCATCACTATTGTGAGTCAATTTATCTTATGCATGTTTGGATGCATCATATCAAAATACATACAAATCTCATCAGTAAAAATCCCATGCAGCATGTACACCATCAAAATATGGCAATCCAAAGCATTCTCCCAAACCCATGCTCGCATACCACACAATTCTCATGTATTTGCATATCTAACACCCAAGGTGCGATGTGCAATGTTACAACGCCTTTGGAGTGGTATGCAAGTGTATGCATGTTTGAGTGTTAGATTTGTAAACACATAAGAATTATGTGGTAGCAATTTGCAAGTAATCCAGTTCTTTATCATCAAATATTCCAAATGATAAATAATATGACCAACCAACAATTATATGTTGATTTTTTGCATGTGCACTATCAAAATCTTTCATATCGCATCAAAATCTGAAGTTCAAGTATTAGATATATAAATAAATAAGAATTGAGGGGCATGCATATAAATCTGGCTTTAATTAAGTGGCATGCATATAAAAAGTGAGCACTTAAAATCATTGTAATAGCAAGCATAATACCAACTATAATAACAACTATAACAACAAGCACAACACCAACCATAACATAAACTATAACAACATTGGATTAGTAATGTGTCCAGATTTGTATACCAAATGTGCATTCATGGATTGTATAAAAATTGTCAACTTGAAACTGCATTAGCAAACATATACACACCACCGAATTCCCATTCAAATTGCTTGTTTTTTTACCCATAAAAGGAATGAAAAACCAAAGACTAAAGCAGCTAATGCAGCCATTGAAGCAAGGCCCTAGTTAGCATACAAGATCAACAAAGCCAAGCCAACATGAATTGGAAAGAATGCCTACCTGAATTGGAAAGAACCACTTGAGTAACAAAACAAATCTAATAATACTGCAACAAACGAGATGAGGAAGTACAGAGCTCACCAAGATCGAACAGGAAAAGGTTGCAACTTTTTAATGTAAAAATGTAGCTTGATATACATTGAAACCCCTTGCATACCTAACACTGATTTTCGGATACATTACATAATACGATGAGCAAAACAATCATACATTCAATATTAAATCAAGATTAACTAAAACATGAGTGATATGCTCTCGAAATGGAGTCATCTCATCTACACCTTCTCCATCACCAACGCTGGTATTGATGATCTCATCATCAATTTCCATCATTGATTTACCCAAGTGATATTCATATGCTTCTAAAGGCATTGATTTGTTATCATCTACACTTGCGAAGTCAATGTCGAAATGTGAATGATGGCTTCGTATGTAATTATGAAGTATTATTATTGCGGAGACAATTGAACATGTTTCTCAGAAGAGTATGTTGGCATGTTTGTTAGAATAATCCATTTTTTCTTTTAAACTTCTAATGATGTCTCGATCACGCCCTGCAGTGACAAATGATGCTTATTAAACATTTTCTGTCTCCGCACTACTTGACTAGCTTATTTAAAGTCTGGAATGTGATATCTTGTGTTCAAAAATGGTTTTAAAAATCTTTGTTACAGGGATATCCGACATCCACTACATAGTATTTTCCTGTTGCGACAATCAACTAGTGTTATTATGTGAAACTTTAAGACAAGGTTTAAGGAAGAGTTGTCCAACCTGGAGGCGGCATGGGAAAGTTATGCATACGGGATTGTATCGCGGACTTGAAAATTCTACTATCACTAGCACTAGTTCCCAACCAGCAATGACAAAAGTAAAATACATATTAAAGTCTCATACTACTATTACATTCTGTGTAGGTGAACGACATCGTCCAATATATGCAACCTTATCAGCATTTGATACACGTGTATGAATATGTGTGCAATTAATGAGACCAATACGTTTTATATGAAATAGTAATAATTTGAAATGTGAAGATCTTTTAAATTTCGATGAAAAAAAGATCTTCATATACTTTGAAGTATGACATATATATATATATATATATATATATATATATATATATATATATATATATATATATATATTTCTGTAGGAATGTTTCGGAAAGTTAGGTTTTCAGGCTTGATAACTTCTGAGATCATGCTTACCAATACATTTAAATCAATAGAGAAATATCTATTCATAGTTTCTAATGAATGTTGAAATCTCTCACGTGCTGACATTATTGATTCATTTTGTGATAAAATATAATTTTTTTATGGCTGATGCCTCTTTTTTGAGTTCATTCTAGATGAGCCAAAGAGATTATGACTATTGTGCAATTCATTCAACAGATCAATAAAAAGTACATTTCTCATACGAAGCATGTTATGGAATGTTTAGGGTGCCCTCCAAGAAGTTCATTAATCTATTTGTCCTAGGTAAATGATACTGCCATACATGGCATGCGAGAGATGGATGATTCATAGTGCACAGTGAGTACACATACAACTATTGCAATAATTTTCCTACAACACTCCCTATATACTTTCTTAGAGGGATTCATGGTTGGAAAAATAATAGACGATAAAATATTACAACTGTTTAAATCAGAGTAGATCACCCATCACATTTGCTAGCATCAATAATAATAGTTCTGCCAAAATCAATTCATTAACATGAAAATAGAAGAGGAGCAATTGTTCAGCCGCAAAATAAAAAAAAACTGTCTTAAGTGGTTATTACACAAAAATGTTAGGTGCACTTCACACAGAAGACTAGTAATCAGATGATGTGATTGACATAAAAGAAGCGTAAATAATGGACTCTCCTTTCAGGTGCCATGGACTTTAAAACATCCCTCTTCACCAGATCTTCAATTAGCTTTTGTGAGTACAGTCACAAGCGCATATCTTCAAAAACTTATGGTATTTATTCAAGTATTTTTATTACATTAGGAATAGATGAAGATTGTTGTGCATTGGCGGTGTCAGAAGATAAGTTTGTGCATGCTGTTACTAGCTTGGATATGCAAGACTATTTTTTTTAGTACACTTGCCCTTGCTTTTAAAGAAGGTGGTGTTCATGCATTGCTTCGTCCACTAATATCATTTATGCCTCGCGTTGATATCTCAATACGACCAATCGCCATTCTAGCCTCTTTGCACTCGAGCGTCTAATAATGTCACTCACTCGCAACAATCCCACCAAACATATCATTAGCATTTTCTCTCTATCTTTGGTTCATTTACACCAAATTTTAAATTTCTTAACACTTGATGCAAAATTTCGCCATTCATATAATCAAAGGAAATAGTTATGTATAATGAGTGTGTACGCCAGAAAATTTAAATATATGTCTTAAAACAAATTTAACTCTAATTTCTCCTTCCACCAATCTACCGATGCATCTATGATGTTTCTAATTGTATCACATCCAAGGCCAAGAGATCCTCTTTTCGAGCTCTTTCCCGCATCTTCCACTTTTTAATCGATCTCATTTATTTTTAATCGGGTTGGATCATACACTCTTCCGTTTTCTTTTAAAAATTATTTATAATGTTACTCTTTAATTCTATTTAAATGTGTTGTCGACTATTTTCTAATCCAATTTCTTTCATACATATATCACAAAAAATATTATTTCTTTTGCCCCGTATACAGACAGTCATCTCTGTATTGCCCATTTCCGCCGACATAAGTTCAAAACTTAAGCAACAAAGATATAAAAAGAATAAAATTAATGTTAGAATTTATATTATTAAATAATTTATTCTCACATAAGCTATTCGAAATAAATTATTTTTTCGTATTAAATAATTATTTACTTCCTATTTTATATTTATTTCGATTACGAGTTATTTCCTTCCTTATTTTGTTACTTTCTTTTTTACGTTATTTTCTTTATCTCCAAGAATTAATCAAATTGACATGAGATATTATGGTTATATCTTTCATTTTCACAAGTATTTTTTATCGTCTTTTTTATTTTAGAATTCTTGTAAGAGTTATTTGTACCCGTCATATCAATAAAAAATTCCGCTTAATTCCGCATTATACCGAATTTCAACACAGACGTCATTAATTTCGTACTCCCCTCCACTCCTCCTCCGCAGCCGCCTACCTCCTTCCCATCATTCTCCCTACCGGAAGGGAGTGTTGTTTTCCTCACGTTGTCTTCCAAACATCACCGAGCCCTCCGCAGTCCCGGCCGGGCCCCGAACAACATTCCCTATTTTCCCACTCCAAAGTCGAACAACACCAAGAGAGTAAAGCGACGAAATTGAACCTGCCACCCTCCTTACCGTAATCGAAGGAGCGAGGGAAGAGGAAAGCGCCGAGAAGGAGACAATGCAAGCAAACTTCGTGCGAAGAGGCGCACGAGAAGGCCGAGTGATCTATCGATGGTCAAATCGACGATCCTAAGGGGAAACGATGGGATTTCAAACTGCGCCGTGATCGTAGCGGTGATAGTATGCGTACTTTTCCGGTTTTCACGTTTATTTGCGTTGAAATACAAGCATTCCAGCTGACAGAATCAAGCCTACTTTTCTAAATCCGCCTTCGTCTTTAATCTCTCCATCACCGCCATCTCGATATTAATGTTGTTCGGCCGGATGTCGCTGCAAACCGCAAACCCGCCGCTATGCCATTTATAACGCACCACTCTCCGATGAAGACGCTTAGCTCGTCGTGTACATCACAGATGCCGTGCCATCTTTTTCTTCATATTCTGCTGCAATGTTCTACCGAAATAATCGCTACAAGAATGGGGGTAAAAAAAAATAATAAAATAAAAATATAAAAAACAAAAATAAAATAAAAACAAATGAGGAACCTATGCAAGCTTGTGTAGCGCGATGCTTCGTGTGGCCGTTTCATCGTTGTTTGTGCGCTTGTGCTTCCTGGATATCATTGGGTAGTATGCAAAGCCGACTTCGTTGTTAGCCACCTCTCGTCTACCGCAATAGGTTTATTTAATGGTGTGTCTCTTTTCATATTGCCTTTGGTTTCTTTCTTTTATAAGGGTTTTTTTCGTGATGTTCCAACACTTTCCAAGCAAATAGAAAGAAAGATGCAAGAAATCGCATGTGGCAACTCGTTTTCGATTAGATGCATCATCAATTCATGACGTGCTTCACTACATTCGATTGCCCCGTACATTGATGCATCAACCTCCCCTCCGTTGTTTTTCCCGCAAAGAAGCTCCTTCCTTCCGGAGCTTTCTCCGAATATTTCCCTGCAGCAGACCTCCCTCCCGAGTTTTTACTTCTTTCACGCGGCCATACTCGTAGTTTCTTTTCCCGTCGTCTACTTCCCCGCAAACTCTTCTCCGCAACATTTCCGTAGAGCTCTCTCTCGTCTACCTACGTACGGCCGAGAATCCGACAATCAAAGATAACGCTACCAAATAAAAGTGCCGGGCTTTTCCGCAGTATTGCCTACTTTCCTCGCAAAACTCCCTCTCGCAACATCACCCGTGTGCGCAGTCTTCATCCCACCGCAGACACTGCAGCCAGTACTTCAAAGACAACCACAACTGCTCACTTCTCCCCGCAAACTCCTATGCACACACTCGTGTGAGCCTTCCGTCTATCTATACACTACATGAACTACAAGCCAAAGACAATCGCAATATTCACTTCCCCCGCAAACTCCTCTTCAAAGATTACTCCGTAGGAAATTTTCCGCCTACTCTACGCATATTACAAGAACCGGCACAAAAGACAACCGCAACATCGTGGACAAGACAAACCTACTTCACAAGATCTCCATCGCCCATTATTCGATGCTCTCAACTAAGTCAACACACAACCAATGCTTTAATTCGATACAGTTCAAGCTCTATTTAAATAATTTGCTCCTGCGAGACTTGGCGGGGTTAATAAATTATTTCTTTAGATTACGTAGTTATTTCATTTTATATTTTATATTTATTTCATTATATTATGAATTATTTTGGGCTTCCTATTTTACATTTTTCTATTTTACGTTATTTCCTTTATCTCCGGTTAATTAATATAAATTATTTATTGAAGATATTATGTGTTATATCTTCCTTTTATGTTATTTATTTTTATTGTTTTCTCTATTTTATGATTCATTTAAAAGTTATTTATACCCCCCGTCATGTCTAAAAAGACAGGGACAATACCGTGAGTGCAAACGACGAGCGAGCGTCTTCATCGAAGCATCAAGTTGCATGTTGGTTATGCAAATGGCATGGCGACATGCATGTCGGCTGGCGACATAAGCGAACAAACATTAATATCGAGATGACGGCGACAGAGATCAAGGAAGACAACGACTTTAGAAAGTAGGGTTCATTCCCGTCGTCGAATGCTTGTAGTTCACCTAAGGAATAGACATTAAAGAGCAACCAAGTACACATACTATCGCCACCGCTACAATGACCGCCGCCAAGTTGAAATCCCCCATGATTTCCCTCAAGATCGTCGGATTTGGTTATCAATAGATCTTCACCATCTCGCGTGCTTCCTCTTCCTCCCGCAAGCTTTCTTTCTTCGTATCCTCTTCTCTAATTATTTTCGAATTGGTGAGTTATTTCCTTTTCTATTTTAGGTTTTTTTATGTTATGTTATTTTTTTTTATCTCCAAAGAATTGGCGTAATTGATTACTGGATATATTAGGTTGTTATATCTTTCATCTTCATATTTTTTTCTTTTTATTTGCCTTTCCTATTCTGTGATTCATAAAGTGTTATTTATACCCCCGTCATATCAATAAAAATCTCGCTTAATTCCGCATTATTCTAATTTCAACAATTAAAACACGACACAATTTCAATCTAATAAGATTGACATTTATGAGGAACCATTAGGCCCATGCAAGAAGAGAGATAGAACTTAGCTTTTAGTAACAAGTTAGCAAGCAAAAATAGAGATATCACAGGATTATTTTACAGATGACCTATTTGATGATATCAGAGTTCACAAAGCCAAATGAGAAAATAAAACCTTAGCATACTGAGAAAAGAAAAAAAACAAAGTAGAAGAAAATAAAAAAAAGGAAAGATAAGCAATCGCTCATTTGAAGAAAGAGAAGGTAGACTCATTCGATTCTCCATGAGAAATTCATAGATGCATGATCACGGTTAGTGAGATAGTTTTGATGACATAACATGCTTTTTCTTTGCCCTTTGCCCCCACAGTAGGAGCACTTTGCCTTTTATGAACCGTAATAATATAATGACCTCTGGTGTCATATTTAAAATAAAAGCCTTTAACAGAGGAGCAATTTTCATAGAGGCATGCTTGTAAATACATAATAATTGAGTAGTATGAATGTAAATCTTCCAATATAAAAATAAAAATTCCCTCAACCCTTTCAGATATATCAAAGCATTTCATTACCAGTTTTGGAACCTATTTACTGCTTAAAAGAAATAAAGGGCAGCTATATATAGTGTGGGCATTACATTTATACCACCCAAATATTTCAAATCATATAAAATCTGATAAAAACCTATGTTTAATATGCATTTAGAAAGATCAACACTGCATCCAACCTTTAGCGATTTAGATTTTCTAAGTTCAAGAAATAAGAAACATGGACAGATTTTCAAATCAAGGACAATAAGCTAGTTCTATCACTCAAAAAAACATCATCTTAGAATTCAACAGAGAAAGAAAACAAAAAAGTCAAGATGCGTGCTTCCTCTTCCAACATTTTACACCACATTTTTTGATCCCATGTCATCATACATAAACAGTATTTTGAAGTAATTGACTGCCTACGATGTCCTAGTAAATATTCTAATATTTCGTAAGTGTTGTAAAGATACCAAATGTGAACTTGTAGAGTGAATCCAACATTATTCTTATATTTTATACGTATGTATACATGCATCCTATATCATTCGTTTAACTTTATAAAGATGAAACAGGGAGTTAGATAAATAATGTCAGAGTATTAATTTCTAAAACGATAGGATTATTATCCTCATGCATCTTATGTTTTTCATCCATATCCTTAAGTAATTGAGATTCCAAGTGGATTCAAATTTGGATTTCACAAAGGTCAACTCAACTATCTAGCATAGAAGGTTACCGTAGAATCGTGAACCCTAATATTGACATACCGAAGAATCTCATAGCAACTCTTTGCTACTTGAAAATTTCTATGACATAATTTCATAAAGAAGATAACCGAGTTCCAACGCCCGTGCGAACAACTCAAGAGAAGAAATATGAATATATTTTGGGAGAGAATAGGAATGCTGGAAAAGTGTTACTAGAAGAGCGGAGAAGAAGCGGGGGCAAGATCGGCCACTAGTGTGTGAGAGTGCCAGGAGAAGGCGAGACGACCTATGGGAATGCCTAGGCACTCGAGAGAAACTTAGCTCGGAGCGAGGGCAAGACAGTGCAATCCAAGCTCGGTGGCGTTGTTTTTTTATTCACTAAAAGAGGAACACGGGTTGAATCGTGTTTGCGATTCTACGGTAATTCAAAACCCCATTCCGAACTCCAATTAATGAAATGTTCGAACCAAATGAAATGAAAATGCGGTTTGAGGAAAGTTGATTTTAAAAGCTCAAACAAACGCACACTTAATAAATCCCATACAAATGATTTGACTTCGCTTTATTTTTATTCAAGAAGAATGTCCTGAAATCATGTATTCATATAATTTTCTTTCTTCAAATAAAATTTACATTTTATCCATTACTTATGCAAGAAAATCACGAATCCATATTAGAATTGGATTGTAACAATACTATGTCGTAATTTTAATGGTAACTAATGAACTGCAAGCACTTCTTGATTTTGGTAACGTGCCTTGCCATGCTGTAACATCTGGTGATTTTCAGATTCTAATATTGTTAATCTTTATTATTATTGTTTGTTTTTTAATGATCATAGAGACCGTTGGAACAGTTAAGCATATCAAGTGATTTATATTTGCACCATTTATGATTTTGAGCAACTGTGTTTGCTTTTAGATTTTGCTTACTCAACAAAGTTGTGGGCTAATATAAAACCTTCAGTTTTTTAGTACATGTAATTTGATGCATTTTTATTACGGTAGCGTGACAGAAGGAACTGATTGAATAGCCATTAATTTTGATTGTATAAGCTGTTGGAAGATTTACATATATAATAATCAGATCCTATGTATGTTTCTAAACCTAAACCTAAATTTTTACATACTTAACATCTTATCTATGCATGAAAAGATGTATTTCATTTTCTAGAAGTTAAAATGGTGGTATTTTTAATGATATATAGAAGGTATAAATGTAAAAAAATGTAAAATTTAAGTATTTGTAATGTATATTCATGAGAATTGAGTGGTATGTATGTAAATGCCCCTTAATGTTTTTATGAACTTATGCAAATGTTTAAGGGTGTGATTTGAAATATGCAGATACATGCATGGTTGAACTCTAAGGATGTCATCTTGAACTTATGCAAATGTTTTCATATGTGATTTGAAATATGCAGATACATGCATGGTTGAACTCTCTAAGGATGTCAATCAAGATGCAGACAATATAAGTAAACATATTAAGGATGCTTTCGGAGAATTGTATGGAAGGAAGTACTTTGTGATGGAAATCTTTTTAGAAGGAACTATTGAACCTGAAGTCCAGCAGTGCTTATTATCAGCGTCTCTGCTCTAAGCTCATTGGAACTTCTCAGGTGATAGAAGTCTATATGCCTTTATTGGAAGTTTTGCATTGTATGCATGTTTCCTTTATAAATTTTAAAAGTATATCAAAACATTTTGTTCTGAGTTTAAGGTAATGAAATATTTTACTATAGCATTAAGTGTCTTAATTTTCTTATAAAGTCGAAAAATAATTTTTGTAAAATATATTCAATATTTTAGTGGGGAATAAGTTACCATTTGATCTATCTATTCTGAAAATTTAAGTAATTTTATTGTATTAGATAGAATATTATGTATGCAATATGACAATATCCGAAGATTTATGATTTAGCTTTTTATCGTAAACAAGGTGGTTATGGTATATTTTAATTCCCATGTAAGGAATAGTGGACAAGGTTATGCACATACTTTCACTGCACTAGAATTAATTTCATCATCATATACTTTGTCTAAAGATTTATAAATCTTTTGATGGAGAATAATATTTTTAGCAATACTCCAATTCGAGCATGTATATCATTTTGATCTAACCTATTGCATAAAATTCAAAGTAGTGATGTCCAAGTGTCTTAGTAATGATATCAACCAATTATTGTTCACGAGAACATAAATAGTGATGATCTTCTTCATTACAGAAAGATGCCCGACAAAGTGACAACCAATTTTTAATATCTTTAATCCTTTCATGGAAGATTGAATTTGTAGTAACAGCTTGATTGTCATAGTTAAAACTCATATGCGATGTAATAGGAAATTAAAACCCCCAATAACAGTTTTCTTATGTATTATCTCATCAATTGAGTGAGCGATAACCCTATATTTTCTTAGCATTAGTCATAAGTGTTGCTTCTTCCTTTAGGTCATTAGATTTCAGACAACTAAGATATAATATTAAGATGTTGACTTTTCAATTGATGGAGCTTAATCAACATCTTGGAAGGCTTCACCTATTAGATACTTGTTTTTATGTTAGAGTAATACATTTTTCTGTTGATTTCTTGACATATCTCAAAATTTATAGGAGCCTTCTGATGTTTGTTATGTGAATTTTGCATGTGCTTTCTATAATTGTATGCTAGGTATTGTGATAGCAAGAATCATCTTTAAAGATTTTTTCATGAAATGTTCGTAGAGTATCCATGTTAGAATTGATAGTATTGCTTCCAATAAGGCTCATTTCCTAAATCTTTGATAACAAACATTTTTGAAGATATTGCTTTATTTTAGTAATTTAAGCATTATATTCCTGGAGAAGAATTTCATCAATATACACAGCACGAACTATTATGTTAGACGAAGAGTGTTGAATAAAGATAGAATGATTAATACCAATACTACATAATCCATCGTAATGAGAATCTTATAGTTTGTTAAATCAATGATAAAGGCTTTGTTACAACCTAACGGTAGCTCTAAACTTTGGCAACATATTTAATCCATTCAAAGAACTTTCAAGATAACAAGAACATTATTGAAATACAATTTGAACATATTTCATCTTTATTTAAGGGTGGAAATGATAAGAAGAACAAATGAAGTAAAGCAACTCAGAGATAAATCCATTTGAGTGATCGATATCACAATTTTGGGTATATTATTTTGCTACTAATAAGGCCTTGTTTTGTTCAATAGAGTCATCAATATGGGACTTTAATAGTGAAGTACTAGGTAACATGTAACGGGTTCCTAGAAAATTATGTTGATTGACCATCAACAAGTGCTCTGCTCGTGTCTAATATTTACTTTCACTACAATTAAATAGAACCTCTTGATACTTTCTGAGAATATTAACAAAATGTATAAATCACATCGACAAAGGAGTGTGATAAATGATAAAAAGAAAGAGTGAACTGAGTAGTCAAAGGTTTGGGTTCAAGTGGATTTTCAGCTGTACTCTTACAATGTGAAGGGAGGTGTCTTGGTAGGAGAAGCTTGGTTTACGAGCATGAACCTGTAAAAGAGGAGTATACATTGTGTTTTAGATGATAAGACAATTGATAGAAGTGTGGTATTAGGTGATGATGTGTGATAAGGAATGAAGAAACTCCTTTATGAAACAAGGAAATTAATACATTATTTTCTAATACACCTAATTAATATAAACAACTCACCAAATATAGATTAAGTTTCAAACAATAAATTTTCTTATGCTAACACCCTATTTACATTTAAATGCAAAGAATCGCTAAAGATGATTTGGCTGTATATAAAAGAATTTTATGAGTCTTCAAGCATGAAAATATCCAATTTAATATGTGATATGCCTGATTTGTTGAAAAGGAATATAGGTGCTAGGTTAAAGTGTAAGTCGATATTATATGAGTCAATGATCAAGGATTTTGGAAGAGCAAGACAATATGAAGAGAAATAAGATGCTTCGAGGTATTTCTTTGGGAGGGCTTAATAACATGAAGAGACTTCTTAACGCCGATGCCATGATACACCAAAAATATATTTGATTTTTCATATATATTTTATGCTTAATTTTAACGATATCGCACTTCGTCGCAGTATTTTTTCATTGCCACATAGACATTACGATCTTGCATACCAAGAAAGAAGCGAAACGAACGTACCCGGAGTAAAACGCAAAAACCAAGAATTTTAAGCCTCGCGCCGAGGAGTCCAATCGGGCGCCGACGTCGTTTTTCCGCAGAAATAAAATTAAATCATGCGATAGAGCGTCGATACACGACTGCTGGATGCTGGAGGCCAACTAATATATTTGCACGACTTTTGGACGGATTTTGAAGCAACTCTCAAAAATTGCCCCGACTATTTTAACTTACCTGCGCTTGACCAAGGGGTTTCGTGTCGATGTAAGTGAAGAATCTAAAGTGAGTGGAAAAATACGAGAACAAGCGAGATTCAGACAAAAGCAACGCATTTCACATTTAAAGATTTATAATGTTTTGTTATAACTGTAGTTTAAACGTTTCAAAAGATTTGCATTGATCAAATATGACACTTCATGCGAGTAGATTTTTACCTTTATTTTAAAAGGAAAAGTTTGCGCATTTGTTCTTCATTATCTTACGATTTTATAAATACTTATCTAATGCGATTTATTTTATCAGAACGAAGTTTTCTTGTCATATTGTTTCATGGCGATGACATATTTTTCTTACTCTTTCTTTCTTTGTTTCAGATAAGTATTTGTACATTACGTCATCGTTTTCATTTTACTTTCTTCGTGAAATCTAGTAAGATTCATGTTTGTGATATCGGAATGATGTTAAAGTGTTAAGTTTTAATTACAAACGTTAATATGATTGTGACTTATTTATCGATATATTCGGACGAGCATTTAAGAGTCTTCATAGAAATTCCTGCATCTAATAGCTTGAGAATTACTTTATGAAAATCTACATCAATATACAACCCATTTTGAAGATGTGTCACAAGATGGGGATACTTATTCTACGTTACGCGTCGTAACGATAACTCCTATACGATTGACTTATCGAGAGATTATGGCATTTTCGCCATCTTCAACGTGCTCGACTCGAAGCCATTACGAGGGAACGGGAGTTTGCCGCATGAGGTCGAAGCTCGCCAACCTCTAGAGAATAACGCGGCATCCCTCCTCACCGACGAGGGAGGCCGACAATCGAGGCGGGGTTGCGTCCTCGCGTACCAATTTCCTCGACCCGAATGCAAGAGGCGTACCGCACGAATGGCCCCCGAATCGAACCGAGCGGCTTCCTTCTCGATTTCTTTCCATTTTTCTTTTAATCTTTCATTCTTTTCAATCATTTCCTATATATGTATTGTATTAGGGTTTGGAAGGGAGTTTTTTCTTGTTTTAGTTTCTCCCTTCTAGGGTTCTATCTAAGAGCGTTGTTGTTCGGCCATACCTCGTTTCGTGGTGATTCTCCTCTAAGGGTTAAGTAATGCTCCGACTGTATCTCGCCTTCGAGGTTGTATATTTCCTCTTCTACTCTACCCGAGCCTTCCTACTGTGATTCCCTTTATTCAGTTCACCGTCCCCTTGCTGTTGTCTCTAGAAAACACTCCAACCACTGTTTTTACCACTGACTCCTGCCATCCAGACCCAGTCCAGCCATCCTCTCCTCCCTACATGCTATTTTCTCACAACTCTAGCCACCAAGACCGCTCCTCTGCAACCTTAAAGCTGTCCTTGCCTTTCCCAGCCTCCCTAGCCACCGTTCCTTACCTTCTCATGCTCCACCACCTCCAGAACTTGCATCCTACCTCCTCACTTGCTGCCATCATCTAGAACAGGTCATTATTCATTGCTTTCTTGTTGTCCAACCTAGAAAACCGCTACCTTGCTGTTTTCTGTTAGCCAACCAACTCGTCCACCTTCTCACCACCTTCTAACCCCGTGCCGAATACCACAACCACCTCGAGATCCACCCCAGTTGGGTTTGTGTTATCATTTGTTGTTATTTTGTATTTGAGCGTAACGTTGTGTCGTGTTTGTTATACTCCTCTTCGAAGTGTGCCCGGGCTGGAATATTTATTTTTCCTGTTGTGGCTTTAGTTAACTCCGGTATCACTTATTGTACATATTGGGTGTTCAAAATTTGTTTGTCCCTGCAAGGAGAAAAGTTTTGGTCAGCTTAGATAAACTAACTTGTTATGCTCTTTTTTATTGTTTCACTCAGCATTACTAGTAAAGTGTTAAAATAGTCCCTTGATTATTTAATTTGGGTCATTTTAGTCGTAGAGTCTATAAAAATGTCAAATTAGTCTTTAGACTCTTTTTAAAATATAGGCTAAAACAGGTCTCGTAGAGGACTATTTTTAGCTCCCATTACTTTCCTAGTCTTTGAGACTGAAATGGCTCTCTAGAGTCAACAATCCATTTTAACACTGTTCTCATTACTAGTATAATACTAACACTAATGCTAAAAAATTTTAAAATACAATGCAAAAATACTAAATTAGCTCACAAAGAATAATATGTAGATTGAATTGATAGTAGCATGCTTGTAGTATAGAAAGCATAGATATTAGTAGTATTAGATTATGAATTCAACCATGAACATACTAATATTCCTCTTACGCTTGCCTGTAGTTCTAGCAATTCGATTAACATATACTGCTAACTTTCCATTTATTGTTATGTTTATTAACTCGTTTTTGATGATTTTATATAGAGGCTTGAAAGTATATACCAAAACTGCCGTCCCGCGAAGCTTTTTGCAAAGCACATGAAAGTGGAAGAGCAGGTTTGCCCGTTACTCTATAGATTTCAATTTTATACGATTTTTATGGGCTAGAAATAATCAATGAAATAATTGATGAACTGGTCAGGAAAAATTGAAATATCCGGGAGCAAACTAAAATCATAATTCTCAGCTTGACTTATTCAGTATGTTGATCAGGTTTTAGAGTACATATACAACAACAACAACAACAAAGCCTTAATCCCACTAAGTGGGGTCGGCTACATGAATCCTTTTTCTCCAGGTTTTAGAGTACATATAGATTAACAATATTTGATTACTTTGTTTAACGAAATTTCGTTTAATATAATCTTATCTAGATTATTTTGATATCATGATATATAATATATACATATTCTTTTGTGTGGTCTAGGTTTGAATGGCCTTTATATTTTTGTCAAGCTTGAGTTTTGCATAATATATTAGAGATCCTGATATATAATAGAATATACTGGCAAACTTGTTAATTTTAGGTCTCTAAGTCAACTCATCCAAATCATTTTGTTTTGAGATTTTTAACTATGATTAGTTGAAAGTAATTTAAATGATTTGATTGGTAACAGAGCATTCTGGGAACTAAGGAAGCATTAATACTATTGGGAGATTGAATGGATGCTAAAAAACTATGGAACAATATTGCTAATATTATACCTTTAAAAATTTGATCAGTTCTTTTTCCTGTGTAGTTTGTTAGTTAGGATTTTTTAACTTTTGTCTCTCATATACTCCTTATGTGGAATGCGCAATATTATGTATTTTCACATGAACCCTAAAGTTTCTTCAAGGCAAAGTATTAAAGCATGTTTTAGGGCAAGAATGACTTGAAAGAAATTCTTTGAAACTGCACTGTAGCAGTTACAAAACTAGCCCCGTCTTCATTCATTTTTTAAATTCTCACCACAATATCAAAATTCACAGTGAAACCCCTGACATGGGACTTACTGCAGCACCGCGGATGCGTTATCGTAGTTGATACAGTCACTGCAGTCCTCTTTCCTATTTAATTCATTTTTCTTTCCTTTCCATTCTTGATGCGTTTCCATTATAATTGTTTTCCTTCTCTACTTCTTTCCTATTCCTTTTCTTGCCTTTTATATTGCATTCCTATGTTACTCTTTACCTATTTTATCTACTAATCCCCTCTTTATATAGGTTTTGTTTCCTATGTTACTCTTTACCTATTTTATCTACTAATCCCCTCTTTATATAGGTGTTGTTTTTTGAGGTTAGAGGAGGAGGTTTTTGAACGATTGTTGATTTCGCTAGTGACTTTGAGGTGTTCTTTCCTTTCAAGGGTTGTATCCGACGACGAGAAGGTGCTCCGGCTAGAATTGTCGTAGGATATGACCATATCCAAGGGTCCAGGTGGTGCTCCATTGTAGTTTGACCTCGAAGAGACATTTATCTTTCTCTACAAACCCCTCTTCATGCAGTCCAGCGGTCGCAACTTGCTGCCCTCCCTCCAGCTCACCTTCAGCAGGCTGCCAGCCCTTTTCCACATCTTCCCACAGGCTGCCAGCTTTTTGTTCCCCTCCTCGACTCACCTCCGAAGATCTCGCCGCCGACTCCTACGCCTTCCCGTAGTCGTCTACTTGCCGTCTCCCCTTCCCTACAGTCCAACCTGCTGTCCCTTGCTCTATTTCCTTACCACTAGCGCTAGTCCTCTCACTGCTATCGCCAACATCCCCACGTGCTACCGTCACCTTTATTGGAGTCTATGTGTGTGTCTTTATGCTTGTATTGTTATTCGTTGTCATTATTTCATGTCGCAAAGTTTTATTTGTACCCTTTTGAATTCAAGAATGATAATTGTGTGTTTTCGTGATGGTTGGGTCTTTTTCCTCCAGTATCACCATGTTTTTCATGTTTATCAAATTTTCAATAGTTTGATCATGGCACACATAAAGGCATCCGTTAGCTAGTTTAAAAAAATTACCTAGGTTCTAGTTTTGTAAATGACAATGTTTCAAGTTCTATGTATGTAATTATTCCTTTCTATTATGATTTGTATCCTTGCATTCGTAATTGTTATCTAGGTTCTTTTATTCTAGTAAATTTCACAATATGGTTCTTTTATTCTAGTAAATTTCACAATATTTTTTTCAATTTTGTTTCATTGTAGGTTGAATTGCTAAGGAGCCGAGTGAACATTGCAAGCGGAACTCCAAGCAGGTATGACATGTCTCTCTCTCTCTCTCTCTCTCTCTCTTTCTCTCTATTTATTAGTTTATTTTTATAATTTTATGCTTAGCTTCATTGAGTTTTTTTTCTTAATATTCACTAGAGCAATCTTGGATTATAATGCAGATTGTATCCGTGCGAATAACCGTCTACTTTCGTGTTTCGTACTTCCCCCACTACAAGCTTTAAACTATTCTTAAATATTTGTGTTGTAAGCTAATATTTTAAACCTAAATTATTAAAGTGTGAACGGTGTAAAAAAAAATTTATCAAATTTTTGAAAAATATATGTTTATAATTCTTACTGCAGCTTTCAAAGTTATTTTCTCCTTCGATGCTTTACAACCACATTTTTAAAAGTTGCCGCCACCTGCATAAGCTCTGTTCCACGCTGCATAAAGTAGGAAGAAATTGTAAACTTGGTTTATCTTGTTCACTACTTTTTAGGTGGTTCTGCGATTTTCTATACTTATTTTCTCAGATGTTATGAGATTTGTAAAAACCACTTTTGCGTTGAAAAGTTCACGGAAAATCTTTATGGCCAATTTTGTCGCAGTTTACTTTTAAAGAATTTGGTTGGCTATACCTGTGGAGCAGCTGAACTACCTTTTTAGGTGTATGCTGCCCTCTGCGATTTGAATTGTTAAATAAATGTTGTTCTACTCAACGCATCAATAAAGAAAATGATTTAAGCTGCAATTATGAAGCATGAAATAACTTATTAAGCAGAATGGCTTACGAAACTTCGATCACTCGAGCACACTGGCAAGTCAAAAGTTAGACCCATATCCAAGTCATATAAAAGTCAGGTCTATGATGTCGATCAAAGTCGACTCAAGCTTTTAAAACCAAAATTCAAATTCTGTGCATGTTGATCTCACTTTTGCCGAGAGTCTACTTTTGGTGAGCCTGGCATCTACCATAAAGACTTTCCCTACGATTATCTTAAGACTAGTGATAGAACCCTTCCCCCGTAAATTCAAAATGCTTATTTGCTTTACTGACTTTCATATGCTTCTGTAAAACCTCTAGCACTTGGTGAGGATAGCGCTAATCATACAGCTCATGAGTCCTCTATGTGACGGTCGCCCTGTGGTAAATCCTAAAGCCTGTCTTGGTTAAGCTACCACACCTACACTACACTTACACTTACTACCCCAAGACTTAAACCAAACATGCCCAACCTTGGTTCCCTACTTTTTAAACATACGTGTGTGGTTCTGACCTCTAGCCCTAAAGGTGGTTTGCCAGACAAACACATGAAGGATTCAAAATGGGACTTTTCCGGTCCATGGCTTAAATGAGTTAATATCATGATCGACATACCCAATTTCATCGAACTCCTAACTTCGACCCTCTTATCCCCAAAACCTTACCAAATTTACCCTAAGTGCCCCTAAACCCCACTGGACTAAAATTCTAAAATGTCCAAAATTCCCAAATTTTCCAAAATCATCCAAAATGTTCCTCACCACTCAAATTGACTAAGACACCCAAAATTTATCAAAATTCCCCAAAAAAATCCAAAATTAGCCTAAATGACCAAAAATACCCCTCATAACCTAAGTCCAAATAATTCCCAAAATCTCCAAAAATCATCCCAAATGTCCCCAAAATCAATTTAAAACCACTTTATCGAGCCCACTCAATTAAATCGACTCAATTCACCAAAATCCTCAAATTACCCCGAGCGCCAAAATACCCAAATCACCCCCAATGTCCACCTAATCGCCCCCACCCCCTCAATTCAATTCTAAATTTAAATTCATCATATTCAATCTCGATCTAAACCAATCCAGTCCAATAAACAAATTTTCAAACCCAATTTCAAGCCTAAATCAAATTTCCCAAATCGAACCTCATAAATAAAGCTCAATTTTCCCAATTCTCAATTCCAAACTCTTCATAAAATTCCCATAAAAATCCCAAATTGATCTACCAATCGACTCCACATTCAACTCAACTCTCACCCAAATCCAACCTAAGCCAAAGTCCCAAATTTTTATTCTAAATTAGCCACATACCCAAATGTCACCAAATTGAATGCTCTAACTCCAAATTTCCACTTAATTTATTTCCAAACTCTTCATAACAACCCCTCGTACTCAATCGCACCATCAATCAACCATACCAAACCCTAAATTTAACTAAACCCGTCTAACCCACATCCCCCAAAATGAACCCCAAAAACCAAAAATCAATTCACAACAAGAAATACAAGACAACTCAAAATTTAACTACAAAACAAAATAAAACAACAATTACAACTAAATTAAAACGTCTCTTCTATGATCGAGAATTTCTACATGTAACTCAATAACAAGTAATCTACATTTTACTGCCTGTAACGAAAAGATTAATTCATTTATTCACCTTTAGAATTATCCTCAATCCAATCAATCCAAGAAAGCTGAAATTACTACTTTTAACTATGAACGCATCCTAACTGTCGCCATAATCAACTTAAATTTTCCCCTCTAATAAGACATTCGACATTAAACTTACACATTAAAAAGCAACCTAAACCGATATTTCTCTCATCTCTTCAATTCCGACACTTCTAAATTTAAAACTCACTGCAACTATGAGCTTGAGCAAACACTCGTAAAATGTTACGATGAGGTATGCGAAGAACATCTTCGAGAAGGAAAGGAGTCTACAACAAAGAATCTTCCCTAGAAATAAATGAACGATGTGATTACGTCGAGCCATTTACCGCGACATAAATCTCCATATTCCTGCGCTCGCGACTCGTGTAATATGCTCTAACTCGCCCTGCACCCGGCATTGCTGTCGCAGATGATTTCTATGTCCTCTTATCTTTTCGCGCTATTTCGCATACTCAACGCGATGCAAAACGTAGCTCTCATCAATAAAATCGGCAAAGAGCGAAATATACGGAGCAATATCTCCTCTAAATCGAGCCAAATCTGTTAGGGGTGTAAGCGAACCGAACACGAACGAACGTAACTAGTGTTCGTGTTCGGTTCGTTTGAAAAATAAGTTGTTCGTGTTCGGTTCGTGTTCGAAATTGTTCGTGAATGTTATGTTCGTGTTCGGTTTGATTTGTTCGAATTTAGTTCGAATTGTTCGTATTGTTCGATTTGTTCGAAATTTTTGAATCGTTCGAAATGTTCGAAATGTTCGAACTGTTCGAAATGTTCGAACTGTTCGAATTTGTTTGAAATTGTTCGAATTTGTTCGAAATTGTTTGAAATTGTTCGAAATTGTTCGAATTTGTTCGAATTTGTTCGAATTTGTTTATACTATTTTTGAAATTTATTTGTTGTGCTTATATTTTAATGAGCTAAAAATATATTACTTTTGAAACAAAATAGTAGAATAATCGTAAATCAACCCACTGAAAAGAAATAATGAAATGCATTACATAACATCTTTGCTTAAATTTCGGTTCCGAAAGTCTCACAAACTCGACACTCTTAAAACTCGACAAAAACTACGAAAGCTATAAATCAACCCACTCAAAAGAGACTCGCACAACCGATGGTCATGCAACGTAACCATAATGAAGTTCGATGAGGATCAATCCGTGAAGATAATGTGACCACTGCTCGTAAGTTTTTGTTTTGATTAATGAAAATGCAGTAATAAACCGAATCAATGTCGAGGTAGAATTGGAGCTTACATTTTCAAAATGTGTAGTAAACAGAGCATTTGAGAAACCTTCTAAGTTCTCATGGATATCCTCCAATGCCGGCATTCGGGACGGCCTCGATGCACTTATTTACTGGTCCGACAACAAGCGATTCAAGAGAGAAATTGTTGGACGAATCTCTAAGCTTTTTAATCCATGCTAAGCAAATAATGTAACGAATGCTTACAAACAAATCAATAATAAAACATTCATTGCAAATGAAAAAATACGAGAATAAAAATCTTATGAACAAAAAATTATGCTTACCAATATATTAAAATTCACAAATTTTTAGAATGAAATGCATTTATATCTCAAATTATAGTAATAAAGCAAGTTTAAGCGGAGACGTCGCACATATCCGTAATAAAACGGCAATGCAACTTCTTCAAAGATATTTAGATCTTCATGTAATATACTTCTAACATCCGTGTAAGAGAATGCACGAAAAGGCCTCCATCCGACATTACCCAAATATAAAGTCACTGCTATAACTTATAAGAAATACACATCATTATAAATGTTTAGATTAAATAAAGAATTACATGCATAACGGTGTAAAACTCAATTCTTTCGTGTTTACATATCTATCACCTAAACTTCAATTTTACATGCATGCCACCTTCCCTATGCATGAGAAGGTGTATTTCACTTTTTAGAATTTAAAATGATGGTTTTCTTTTCTACGATATGAATTATTTGGGTCGTATAAATGTAATAAGTAATGTAGGTGCTAGATATGAAAATACATAAGGTGGTTTGTATGTAAATTACCCCAAATTAAATTAAAGGCTTAAAGCTATCAGACCAAAGGTAATATCTAAAGCGGATACCATTGATGCTCTGCAAATGCTCAAGACAACATTATCTGTAGCATATAAGTAGTACTAAAATTTTAAATCCAGATGTATTGCACCGAATAAGGGCCAACCAGCATGCCGTAACACCGTTTTCATATTTCCTGTAGCATATATACGAAAGGCATGGTGTTCTGGGACTAGAAGACAAAGAGTATGGCATTCATTCTTCACATTCAGCTTGTTTGATTAGGACTAGCAAAGGATGAATCTCAAACAAGCATGCCATAATACTGTTGGCGAACATTAGGATAGTGATGTCAACCGGAAAGGAAAATAGTAAAAAAGGAACGTAATAAGTAGATAAGCACGGCTTATATATATAACAACTACTCTCCGAAATATAATTTCTTATATGCTGGAGAAGGAATTAGTGATGCTCACCTCGTGTTGGGAGTCCATCCACGGAGGTCACTCCAAATATTTGTTGGAGAATCTCTGCGTTCACCAAGTTTCCAATATAAAATAGGCATAAGGGCCAACCAAGCACCTTCATAGATATGCATATACCCAAACACAAGCTAAAAATTTAGAAGATGGGTGATGTCCAAGCACCTTAAGAGATATTTTTGGTGGCACTTATGTTTCGATTTACCCTTCAAAACAGTCTAGAAATAGCAAACTTAGAATTTACCATTTTTCATTTCTACTACTTATGATGAAATGTCAAGAAAAGTATTAAAAAAGGAAGTGTGCAAAAGGTGAGAAGAAACGCACAAAAAAATCATGTCGTCCAATGAAAATGTTTGAGATAAGTTGCTATGCTACGGATAAAACACAACCTCGCTTGTAAACGAGATAAAGCAAACTTAGAATTCAAGGATTGAAAGGCATAAGGCCCCGAAGGTGTAGGTCTTCTTTTTCTTCGAATTTTGCGGTGGAATGAATTGGTTTGTGTCAGTTCATTCAAATAGAAAAGAGGAATTACTAGGCCATTAAAGCAAGAAAGCAAGAATTCAATTTCCAAGATTCGAAGCATGCTTCTACTTCGCCGAACATAATAAATCCTTCAAAAGTAACAAATTCTTCAAAGAATCCGATACATCTTACTCTCCTACCAACCATTTTGGATAAGCGAGTATCCATTAAACTTCAATATGCATAAGCCAAACTTCAAATCCGCACCAAACTTCAATATGCAAAAGCCAAACTTCAATATGTAAAGCCAAACTTAAACATGCATAAGCTAATTTAGACCCAATTAATGTTCCCTCTCACCGATTATAGAGTTGCTCCTTCTCTCCAACTCCCAAGCATCAAGTGTCAATATATACATAATAAAAAGTTAGAAAGGGCTGATACAACCATTTTAGTTAAGCAGTATCAATTAAACTTCAATATACATAAGCCAAACTTCAAATCTGCACCAAATTTCAATATGCAAAAGCCAAACTTCAATATGCTAAAGCCAAAATTCAACATGCACAAGCTAATTTAGACCCAATTAACAACCCTCTCACTAATAATGGGAGTTGTTGCTTCTCTCCCAACTCCAAGCATTGAAGTGTTAATATATACATAATAAAAAGTGAGAAAGGAGCTGATACAACATATATGAGCTGCTAAAAAAACGAGCCCTAAGAAGGATAACCAAAGCAAGAGCAGTCTAAAATAACAAGTGTCCATGCACTAAAAGTACTAATAATAACATAAATTCTTAGAATATTAAGTTGCGCTTCATAAGTGTGGTAGTTGAATATTAAGCTTTCCACGTCAAGAATCTCTTCATTGAAAAGAAACGATGAAACGAAATATCGATATCTCGCATCGAGAATAAATGAAATATACTAAAATGAAAAGATTACCATAAGTGTCTTTGCATTTGTTTGAGTAGATCGAGCCAACTAGATGCACATATCAATGCATTAATGCTTTAGTAGATAAACTACTTCTATAATCATCTAAAACCTCTACACGCCGCACTAAAAGCAGATCTACAAGAACTGCGTTATAAGTATTGATGTAATCATCTCGAGCCATAATCGAAAGCCGAGGTACTTCAACGTATTCATTTTCCACCAATCAAGCACATCAAAATTTTCACTCGAAGCACACAAATAATCTCTCCTCAAGGTATACTTGCAGAATCAGGTTTGAAGGTTCCACGGATCCGAAGCCTACAACAAAATCTTGAAACCCAAACATCGCATCAAATCGACTCGAGGAACTCATCGACTCACATGTAGATGAAGAACCCTCATTCGAAATATTGCAATCAAGAACATAATTAAGCATATATTTCCCACAATGCATCTTGAACAATTTTAATATTTTGTTCAATCTCATCATGTAGTATATCTTTGGGAATGTGTAGTTAATAAATTTAAGTTTCAATCTAGTGATCCAAAATCTGTCGCAATAGACATTAGAAGATTACATTCCCCCAATATTTGTTGAATTTGAGTCGCATACTCATAGCCATATGTCTCATGTAATCATCTTCTCGACGACGACTCCTCAATCAAAACCTTTTTAACATGCATAATCTGCAGTAAAAATATATTAGAAGTAGTATACGAAGCGTGCGAGATCATTTTTGTAACATTATCGAAAACCGAAAGAAACTTTCCGATTTTCTCATATTTAACCCATTCCGAATCATGACAATAACTATTAGTAGTTTGTATCCCTAATTGCATAGATGATGAAAAACATTCCGATAAATAAATCGCAGTCTAACATATCGAAGCGTCGAGTTCCATCTGAGTGGAAACATCAATGTACAGATGACCTCAGAATTGCAATTCCTAATCGTTGTAACCACTTCTACAAATTTATGCAATCCTGCAGGGATTTTTTCGCATACTTGATCGACTCTCTAATGTTTTGGATGATTTCACGAATCTCCTTGAACCATCTTCGCACCATTATATTGATGATACGTGCACAACATCTTACATGAAAAAAGACACATCAAGTGCGAGCTTTTCAGCGTGATCGAAAATTCGCTTTAAAGAAGAATGTTCGCCACATCATTATTACTCGCATTATCTAAAGTTATTAGTAGCGATTTTATCCCGAATCGCCACTCCAACAAACACTCACAAATAGCATCACGAAATGTAAGTGCTCGTATGTGAAGACTCTAACTCAATAAAGTTGATAATTACCTTCTTTAACTTTCATGTTTCATCAATGTAATTGGCGATCGAAGCACATATATCCAGATAGTCCGATTGGAGGTCCAATAATCACGATTAATGAAATCATGCGAACATCTTTGAAACGAGATTTAAGCTTTTCTTTCTCGAACTCATATACTTTCATGCAATCATTTTTAATAGTGTTTCTTGAAACACTTTGAAAGTTGTGATTCAACATTTTCAACAATATATCGAACCAAAGTATATTCAACCATCAGTGAATGGATATTCAGCGAACAATTATCATTTTCGCAATCACCTCTCTTCATGCTCGTTGATCATAATTTTTAGGATCGTAAAAAATAGGAATATCCGAATCACCCCGAACTTCCAAAGGCAAGAAGTTTAGTAACTTTTGTCTCTTATCCGAAGAAGTCGATTTGTTGAGTTTTGCTTTTATCTTAAGACATTCCTTAACGTGCCTAAGAAGTTGTGAAGTTGTACTGACTTTGGTCCGAGGATTTTCACCCCACAACAAATGCATCGAACAAACGATACTTCAACCCCCTCGAAATTGATTTAATATCTACGAAATACTCCCACACTCGACGATTTTCTCTTCCTCGCCTTCTTATCTTGCATTTCAAGATCGTAGCGTCTTACAATCCGATCAATCTGGTTGAGAACTATCATTTCCTCTTGGGTTGCTAAGTAGCAATTGTTCTTCATTTGAAACAGATTGAGAATGTTCAACATTCGACATTGTAAATATCTATACAAAAAATATAATATAACATGAGATGAAATTATTTAAGATTCAATAAGAGTCAATGCCGTTTAAATGAACAAACAAGAAAGAACAAGACTTTATTCCTTTAAATGAAAAAGAAACTTATCAAGTTTATCATAAAAAAATCTTTATAAAGTTATCTAGCCACATGTCTTTCATCTTTGAAAATAGTAAAAAGAAACATGTACATACCACTCAATTCTTATATATTTACCTATCTAGCCTCCAAAAATCGAAACACTTGAACCTATCACTTCTGCTATATCAAATTCTCGATAGATCAACTTTATAACACAAACAAAATCACTTGATTGCTGATTCATGTAGATCTCAACATATTCACAATGCCCAATTTGTAGACTTGATTCAAAAATAGATTCCAACAAAACTTTAATAATAAAAACAAATGAGCAAACCCTTTTAAAGCATTTCAAAGTGTCCATCCACTTCCTTCATACTTTCTATATTCTCTAGCAATTATAAGCCATTAAACATTGATTCCAATGATTCAAACAATGAGTGAGCAAAGGTAAATGTCTTGTACATAAGTGTATGGTGAATGTAAAAGCATTTCCGTAATTTTAAGATAATCCTTCTCAAAGCATTTCAAAGTGTAGTCTAACATAAGCATTTCAAGAACCACTTCAAAAACTTAACAAGATGAAAAGTAAAGAAGGGCTTCAAAAGAGCAAATGGAGTTCCCATACAACTCCCAATCAACAAAAGATAATTTGTACAATCTTAGCAAATATCGAATTTACTATGCATTTTCATTTTAGAAGCATATAAGCATGGCACATGGCATTATCCTTCAACCGTCATCTCGACGAGGAAAGAATCTCACGAGAATAATGCACTTAAGGCTTGGAATAAAATTTCCAACCAACCCCAATACCTTAAAGCACTAAGGCTTGGAAAGCCAAACTCCATGGTTGCATATAATACGCTTTTAAAGTTGAACAATCCAACCCAATTTTACATATCTATATGTCATTAAACTTTTTCTTTTTTTTGGTGCCAACCTCGGCATCCGAATCCGAGGATGGGAGAGAGGGAAAGAGCCATCTCACTCAATTTTGGGAGTTGCCGCACCTCTCCCAAGCCCTTAAAATGACTTCCGTGGATCTAGTAATAAGCAAGTAAAACAACGAACAAGTCTTTCAAATTTCAAAACCGTATTTTGAACCGTTTACGATAAAATAACCATATCCAAATACTACAATGTGTCTTAAACATAAGAATTTGCATATCCAAAATGTATCCGAGAGGTCCTATAAGGCTTAACATTCATACTTGCATCCGTATTTACATATTTACATACATATTCAACACTACAATGTGTCTTAAACATAGGAATTAGAATAAGATTTCATGCAACGGTCGATCTTATGGATCAAGAAAGTTGAATAACTTTATCATAACTCATAAGAAGCAGCTTACAAAAATAAGCCATAATGAGCTTTATCATAAACCTTGTAGCCGTACATTACTATGATGTCGAATTTTTGCAATGTAAAGTAGTAATCTACAATTTTTTAAAGACTGTAATCTACAATCGATCGAGTAGTAATCTACAATTTTTTCACCGTAAAACAAATTTTGTCTCGGAATCTACAATTTGCTTTATACACTGTAAAGCAAATTTTGTCACTTCATGTAACTTTGTTGCGTACGTAACTTGTCATTGCTTAGAGCACACAAATAATCGTGTGAAGATATATAGTATCAAAGAGCTCGCACATCAGTAAGGACCAACATGATGAAGCATAAAAAAAAAAACTTCTTCAACTTAATGATGCTATCAACGAAAAAATGAAAAAAACCCTAGGTTTCACCCAAAAAAACCAGGATCTAGAGCGATAGATGACATTTTTTATGCGAGATTTCATTCTCAAAAACTAAAATGCTAGATTTCAATAAAAAAAAAACTAAATAGATAAAAAAAAATTAAGAAGAATTAAGCTAAAAGGCGAACCTGAAAATAAATATGAAAGATTAGAGGAAAAATACTCTAAAATGACACTCTCAGTAAACTTTACAATGCCACAAAGCAAGAATATGAAGCAACCGAGAAAGAATACCGAGATGTCGATCCAAAGTCGAATATCCGAGTACAGATTACCGAATGAACAAAAACTACAAGCCCTGAGCTCTCGCCACCGATGGTATTTCGCGATTTTGAGACGAAGAAGAAGACTAAGAAGGAGAGGTGTCCGAACGAGAGAAGAAAGGGAGCCGAGCCGGCTCGAGTGCCGAACACGATAGAAGTGGCGAGTAGGAGTTAGGGTTTTTTTTTAGCTTAGGAGGTATCCCGTATATTAGTATATTACTATTTACTATATATTATATTCTTTATATAAATTATATTATATAAATATATAATATTTATATTACTAATATTATTATATTATTATTAATAATTTATAATATATATATAAATTATAGAATTTAATTTTTAAAAAAATATAAATTTTTTTTATATAATTATTTTTAAAAAATTATAAATTTTTTATATATAATTATTTTAAATTATTTTATATTTCGAACGATAACGAATCGAACACGAACGAACAAAGCATCTGTTCGTGTTTGGTTCGTTTAACAAACCGAACGAAAATATTGTTCGTGTTCGTCTCGTTTCGCTTATCGAACGAATCGAACACGAACTTCTATAGCGAACCGAACACGAGCTGTTCGCGAACGACGAGCTTTTTTGACAGCCCTACCGAGGTTTGCCTTAGGATCTGTGACGTCCCCTACTTTTCTTCCTTTGGATTCTGAAAATAAAATGTTCTAATTTGCACTTTTCCCGATTGGTATTCCCCTACACATTACTTTCGAGAATCATACCTTTTCAGTCATGAAAACAATATTTCCTTATCTAAATCGAGAGTTTTATTACAGTGAGTTTGATCATTTAAGATGTATTTAACTATAGGATTTGCTCTTATAAGAAATTTTAAGAACTCAGTTTAATATAAACTTTATCTAGTTGCTTCATATTAGATAGGAAAATTTGTCGGTCAACATAAATTGTTCGCGGGTACTAAACGGATTTCATAGATTCCTTAGCTTATTTGATCAAACCTCACCACTAAGTAATTTATCCGTTCTTCGAATAAATACTTGGCAACTGTAGTGCAGCTGTCGATTATTTAAACTATCGTATGTATGGGATTTGATTGATTTCGTATTTTTTAAAATAAAATGTTACTTTTCAAAATTACATATATATATGCATATTTTACATTCAAATCTATTTTAAAACGGCCGACAGTGCATGATGAGCCAAATCAAAAAGGATAAATATTATTCTCCTAAAATTGAATTATCCAAATAAAAGGGCAGTTATCAAGCTAAAGATGCTTAATTATTTGATAGCTTATCTCATATAAATAGATTTGGGGTTCTACGTCCCTTTTTTTTCTAAACCCATGATTTATTCTGTTATGCATTCATATAATGGAGAGTTGAATCCAGAAAGACATCTAATTCATCCTCTCTCCTGCTCTTCTTTTAGTTGGCAAAGGGGACTCTCTTCTTCTAAAGATTTCAACTAAAACCCCTCTCTTAAACTGATTACACCCCCTCTCTTTTCATCATCACTTTTTTTAACCTTTCCTTCTAATAAGATAAAACATAATTCATTAAAAATGTACAACTCAATGTAATAGCAAAAGCATTAGTAGATAAAAAAAAATTAAAAAATATATATTGATAAGATCGAAAGAAAGCGATTAGGTGGTTTTAATAATTAAGAGTCTGGTATATTTTAGAGAGTGATAACATTCAACATAGTTTCTTTCTATTTTTTTCCTCTTAGAGCATATAGAATTCACAACTTTTCGGCCTGCTTCTTTGTGCTTGAAATGCTATCATTGAAGGAGAGCATAAGAAGTAATAATCCCATAGGGGGTTGGATAAATAATCATGTGATTAGGCACTGGGATTTGGCTAGCAACTTGGGAAGATAAATTCTTTGACAAGACCCAAAGTTGATTCTAAATTTTGAGAATAATACTAGAAGAGATGGGATAGTCACCCTAGTATTAGAAGATATGATTTATTGGATAATTGTTCATCATCCGTCATAGCTCTTGATTCTAAACCAGGAATCCAAGCGGCTGTAACTTCATACGAATGGAAGAGGAAGAGGGCACTCCACTCACCTTGCTGCCTCGTACCCCAAAACCAAGAGGGAGATCTTGCCTTGCTGCTGTAGCCGAATTAGAGAGAGAGAGGGCAGCTGCCTCTTTTGACTGTATAGATAGGGAGAGCAAAATTGATGGACTTAGGGCAAGAAATAGAGGGGTTTAGTGCTTTTAACCTCAAAAATCAAGAGTTAGGATCTGAAAAGGGGAATAGCTTGGTGATGGCTTGGGTTTTGGTTCAAGTTCAGTTATACTTTAGTTTAAATTTAAATCTTATTTTAATTTGAGTTTTAATTTGGATTTTAATTTTGAGTTTTAGATTTAGCTTAAATTTATGTTTTATTTGGGAAGAAATATTACATCAGGACGCTGCACGTAGAGCTACGTGCGGCGTCCGATCCCAACCACACATCCCGCGAATCATATACGGTAGTCCGTCCCACTTCAATTTATATATATATATATCTTTCAGCTGCCGCGATGTACAACTGGATCGGGACGCCGCACGTAGCTGATGTAATATTTCCTCTTTATTTGGAGTTTAACTTCAATTTTTTTTAATTTGCATTTTAGTGTAGGTTTTGATTAAGTTTATTTTAAGATTAGTTCATGTTTTGAATTTAGATTTAGCTTTTGTTTGGTTTATTTTAAATTTAGGTTTTGTGAAATTGATTAGATTAAAGTTTTCATTTAGACTTTTAAGTTTAAATTTATTTTAATTTAATTAGAATTAGTTTATGTTTGATTGAACTTCAATTTGTATTGAATTCAAGTTGAATTGATTATGTTTTAGATTAAAGTTTAGTTGTTAGATATATAAATACATAAGATTTGTCCGGTATGTATGTAAATTTCTTAATTTTTTTCTGGCAGGATAAAGAAGTTGATTGACATGGATGCCTTAATGCTTTCACGCTTAGCCGTAATTGTTCTAGACATCCGAAGGGATGTTAAGGGCTATTCTCTTCTCACACTTCCCCAAGTGAGGTAAGGCCTCGACTTTTTAGCTTAAAATCGCATGGCTTCATATGATGCGGTTTATATTTTCATGTCATTTTGCAATTAAATTTTCTTTTTTTCATCATATTTTCTATTATCTTTTTGCAAAGAACAGTTTTTTAAATATAAATATTGAAAAATAAAAATAATTCTAGCAGACAATATTTCTTCTGCCACTAAAGCAGTTTTTAGAAGTTGCCCCAAATGAAGCTGTTGCTTTCTTTTATATCAGCAGTTGCCGTTAAGAGTGTCAAACACCTAACTTGAAAATTTTGGGTTTGGGTTGGCCTGTTTAATTTCCTGGTCAGATTCGAGCTGACCCATCAACCTGAGATTGACCCTCAAACCCTATATTGATCCAAATTTGACCTGCCAACTCGGAAGGGACTTGAATTTGAGCTTAACTTGACAACTGTTATGCGTATATTAAATGGATTATGTAGGCTAGTGGTTGCAATTTCTGACATGTTTAATATTAAGATCGGAGTTCCAGTCAATTAGTTTCCCGTTGAGTCCAACCCGAACCCCAATCTGCAAACCCAATTTGATACACCTAGCCGTTACATAAGCAAAACCAATGTTTAGAAAACCGAATTAGACCGACTGGTCCAACAGCAAACCAATGGCCAATTTGGTCCGAATTATATAAAAAACTCTTTCTGGTTTTGAACCGCCTAGAATCAGTCAAACCGGCACTTCTATCTGTAGACCGGCGAATTGATTGAACCATGGATCAGCCTGATTATGTTCGATCCCGAGATACGTAAGGGCTTCGATACAAATTGTGGGGTAGAAGTACTGCTCCCCTGTAGGCTCGTGCTGTAGACCTTTAAGGTCTTCAAATCCTGGCCGACTTGATTCTTAACTGTTATTAGATTGTTCTTTTTTTATATTTTTCAATCTTATATCATTATTTTATCATTTAGATCATATTCAATTAATATTTAAATTTATAACATCATCCTGTTCAACTCTTAGTTCAAATCCAGTTGAGCTCATAAACATTAAACATTTCCTTCATCCAATTTAATGTCTGGTCCGGTTTCAAAACCTCGAGCTAAACTGCTAATTTTAATCTTTTTTTTTTTTCCTCAAATTTTCACCACAGTGCTGAATTCTGGAACTTATATAACGCTCACTTAAATGAGAGAATTATAGAAGGTAGTACGAGGATCTGCTTCTACGGTCCAGCTGAACTTTCAAATTCCAAACAGAAGTGAAAAGATGGCTAAAGAGATAATATGTTTGGAAGAAGAATCAATTCAGATTGAAGTACAAGGATGTCGGGCCCTCTTTGCAGTTGATATAGAATACGTTAATCGGCGTAAGGAACAGGATATTGTAGCCACAATTGAGGAATCGGTTGATTGGAGAACTGCTCCATAATATTCAATGCAGAAGATATTTATTTTTCTATAATTTATTTTTATTATTGAATTTGTCTTAAATTCTTGCTTATTTTATTGTAGTGATTTACTTAAATGTTACTTACAAAATATTTTCCAAGCTGTATATCTGTAGTTTGGGGAATTTTGGTAGATATGATAGTTGAATTATGTTCTATATTGTGATATTAGTTGATTAAATTTTGTTAGATAATTGGGGAGGTCATGGGGATTTATTTCACATTGTATTTGTGTATTTCTTTTTTCATTTTTTTTTTTATGAAATAAATGTGTGTTTTCTTGGAAAATTATTGCATACGGAGCACGTACCCATCGCTGGGTGCAGAATAACCTCCAATACCTTCATTTTGAGGGTATTGGGAGGGTATGGAGGGGGTATTGATCATTAAGGTATTTACAGAGTATTAATTATTGGGTATTGATAGTTTATTACGAGAATATTGAATGGGTATTGGAGGTGTTGCGTGCGGACTACGTACGTGCTCCGTATGCAATAATTTCCTGTTTCTTGAGATGGGATAATTTTTTATGAAATTGTAGATTGAAGTTTGGTTGAGATTAGATTGGTTTTTTTTTTTTTTTCAGATAATTACATGTTGGCCACCTAAAACATTTTTAAAATTCTTGTTTTTTTACGTACAAAGGTTAAAGGTCGTTTGCATTAAGAGTCTTGATGCAATAATTTTTCATGCTAATGTACACTTACATATCTAACACCAAAACTTTATATTTATACCACCTAAGTTCTTCATTTCATATATATATATATATATCAGTGATATATATATATATATATATATATATATATATATATCAGTGTTCTAACTTTTAAAAAGTGGAATGCATCTTTTTGTGCATATATACCTAAAAATTGAAGTTTTAAGTGATAGAAATGTAAATACATAAGAATTAATTCAAACAGCCAAACTATTTTAACATTTCAATAAATTCTGACAGATAAACTGAGACTATTTTGACATTTTACTCAAAAATGAATAATTTATTTTTAAAGACTTGAATGATATGTATAGGTAAATATGTAAATATTTATGTTCATGTAAAACATAAGAATTGTGTGGTATATACTTTACTGTATTTTACATGAAAAATGATTATTTTACATTTTAGGCCATGATGGTTATATGTTTGATGCAATGTTAAAGAATTTAAATGTACATATGTAAATATAAATGTTTAGGTGTTAGATATGTAAATACATCAGAATTGTGGTATTATGTAAATACCCAGAATTAAGTTACATGTTTGTAAATCTTCCAAAAAATCAAAAGCCAGAACATAATAATCAACAGATTGCCAACATGGAATGATACATGGCAGTACAATAATGTAAAATTTTAAGGTATATAATTAAATTTACATTTACAAGGGTATTAAATTGTAATTAAATTTGTGTACAATATGAGAGATAAGACATCTGTATTGAAAGCTGGAATGATGATCAAACATCTGTAGCAATCCTATCTCTTGACTGACTCTTCCCATAAGTCCACAGATCGCTCAGTTCTCCTCTCATCCAACCCAATATAACAATAAGTCCTGATCATAGAAATATTTACAATATCAGTCAAATAAATAAAAGGAAAATTTACATTCATACCCACCAAATTCCTATGTATTTACATGCCAAGAAAAGATGCATTTCACTTTTTATTTTTAGTATGATAAAAGAAGATTTGGGAGGCATATAAATGCTAAAAAAAATGGGGGAAATTACATAGAGGACCGCCCGAAACTTGCTATTTACAAATCAAGCACCTTCTTTCATCCATTTTCAAATTCTGACTCAAATATCAAAATTCATGGTAAAACCCCAACTCATAGTTTTCATTTTTATCAAATTCTCAATAGTTTGATTGTGGCAGGCGGAAATACATCAGTTCGGTAGTTCAAAAAAATCACCAAGGTGGTTAATTTGTAAATATCAATGTTTTGGGTGGTCTGTATGTAATCATCCCAAAAAAAAGAGAAATTTACATACATGCTACACAATTCTTATGTATATACATATCTAACACCTAAACTTCAATTTTTACATACATTCCACTTCACCTATGTAGAAGATTTGGGTGGTATAACTGTAAAACATAAATTTTAGGTATTAGATATATAAATACATAGGAATTGGGTGCTATGCAAATGTCCCAATAGAAAAGAGAAATTTACATACATGCTACACTATTCTTATGTATTTACATATCTAACACCTACAGTTTGATATTTACACTCATACCGCTCTGGTGTGTCGTAAACTTATGCATGAAAAAGTGTATTTCACTTTTTGAAAGTTAAAAAATGGTGATATTTTTGTAGTAATGTTAAAGTTTTGAGTGTTATAAATGTAAATATGAAAAGTTTAGGTATCCGATACACGAATACATCAAAATTGTGTGGTATTTATGTAATGCCCCATAAAAAAATAATAATATAAAACAGTACATTTACATAAATATCACACAATTCTTATGTATTAAAATATCAGACACCTAAACACTCGGATTGACATGCATACCACTCAAAGCTTTAACATCACATCAAAAATATCACCATTGCTACAATATGTTATAAGTGTAAATATCAAATTTCGGGTGTTAGATATGTAAATACATTTGAATTGTGTGGTGAGTAAATTTCTAAATAAATAAATATCAATTAAATGAATGTCACATAATGTAAAAACATAAAGTTATTTAGTGATACTGGAAAAGAGAATGGTGTGATGTTACCTAATGTGCAAGGAACAAGATAGAGCAGAGCAGGTTGGCCATGGCCGTCCATAAGATACAAAGCAATGTAAGTTAGCAATAGACCTGCATTAAAAATATATATGAATTATTAACCATCAGGTCCTGACTGCAAAATTGCAAAACTGAAGAAAAATGAATTTGCAAATTAATGATATTGATGCAAAGATTTCTGTTGTTGGCTGCAGCTGTTTTCATGAGCAAAAGAAAAAAATTTTAGGAGCATTTACACATATACCATGCAATTCTTCTGTAGTTACATATCTACCGCCTAAACTTCGCTTTTTTAGATTTACATCACCAAAATCTTTCCTATCACGTAAAAAATATCACTATTTTAACTTTTAAAAAGTGAAATATACCTTTTTATACATAGGTAGGGTGGCCAATATGCAAAAACTGGAGTATGAGTGTGTTATATATGTAAATACATAAAAATCAGGTGGCATGTATGCAAAACTTCCAAAATTTTAATGCATTTGATGTATTAAAGTTAAACTACTTATTCATTTTATTAACAATAGACAAAATATAAGTTATTACATTATAACCATATGAAATGCATAATATATTCATTTCAGTCAATCAATCAACTCATATAATATTTTAGACAATAATTTTAACATAATTTTATCTAATACACATATGTTCGACTCAACAACATACAACATATAACATACAACATACAACATACAACATACAACAACAACAACAACAACAACAACAACAAACCTTTATCCCACTAAGTGGGGATAAAGAGATTAGGAGATTATCTGCAACAAAAAGCCTTATTTGCATGTTTAGCAGAGACTTGACTCTGCTAACTCATTTTCACTAAACAAAATTGAAGGTAGAAATGTAAAAAAAAAGGATCTTTTATATGTAATATCAGAGAAATAAGTGGACTCAAAAGTGACTCACCAAATGCGTATCCAACTGTTAGCCAAATAAAATAACCATTGAGGATTCCCTTCCTGCTGGATCTGTCATATCTGTACAAATTCAATAGAGACAATATGTGAAATTGTGAATGATCAAAACACCATTTGGTTATTATATGCAATATAAATATATAAGGTAAAATTACATAAACCCCACACAATTCTTATGTATTTACCTATCCAACATCTAAAGTTTGATATTCACATTTATAATGTTTTAGTATTAAAAACCTATGCGTGAAAATGTGTATTTCACTCTTAAAATTGCGACTCGGTCTTTAGATATGTAGATGAAAATCTAACGATGAAGATGGTGGTGCTGTTGATGAGGATGATGATAGCATCATGAACTTCTAAGTTAAACTAAAGTATAGCTTTAAGTTAGAATTAAGAGAAATTTACATATATAGCACAAAGTTCTTAAGTATTTATATATTTCAAAACTTTCATATTTACATACATGGCCCTTGGGCGCTTTAAACCCATGCATGAAAAGGAGTACTTAATATTTAAAAAGTGGTAATGGTGCTAATTTTAATGTAGATTTGAGTGCCATGTCTGTAAATATGAAAACAAGGTGTGAGATATGTAAATATATAAGAACTGTATGCTATGTATGAAAATGTCACCAAATATATTGCAAGTATATTCAAAAAGTTACCTGTAACTGAATGCAACAAGCAGACCAGGAAAAAGTATGTCCCCAAAGCCAATCATATCATAGCCGCCCCAGGGATCGAAAAAGCGAGGAATTCTCAAAAGCATCGGAATCGTCTCTCCACTATTGTCACCACGAGCGACCTAAATAGGAAAGATAGATGATCAGTCCATTCATGTCATCCAATATTCAAAATGTTTCGGAACATGATAGAATTATACGTACCCATCGCTTAGAATATAAAACTGAAAATATAATACTTTAGGGGCATTTACATACATAACACCCAATTTTTATGTATTTACATATCCGAAACATAAAGTTTGTTTGTTTTTTCATTTATACCAAACAAACCTATCATGAAAATAAAAAATATCACTATTTTAAATTTTATAAAGTAAAATACATGCATAGGTAAGGTGATATGCATGTAAACATTGAAGTTTAGGTGTATATGTAAATAATATGGAATTGAGTGGCATGCATGTAAATTTTCCTTTCTAATCGTGAAGATCTTGCAAATAAGTGCATAAACTCGTTAGTAATTCCTGACTCTAAAGATTACATCTAGTCAAAACTTTCATACAAGAGTAGCATAGGGCTGTCAAAACGGCTTGTTAAGAAGCTTGTATTCGATTCGTTCACTAAGTTAACAAGCAAGAACACAAACAATTCTTTTTGCACTCGATATATAAACAAGTCGAACACGAACTAAGATTTGTCTCGTTCGTGTTCGACTATTTTGACTCGAAATAATTAAATTATATATATATATATATATATATATATATATATATATATATATATATATATATATATATATATATATATATATATATATTGATGAGTAGTATTTTAAAAAAATTTAATTGACTACAAGGATACAAAGATTTATAATCAATTAAAACTGTTCACTTAAAAAATAGAATAAAAATATATTAAGTTATATTTAAATGATATTTTAATATAAATAATAAAATTTAAATCTCGCCCCAACCCTTAAAATCCTACGGTTGCATGATTAGGATTGTCAAAATAACTCTGTTCGTAAATAACTCGTGTTCGGCTTGCTAAGCAAACGAGCGGAACATGAAAAATTTTTTTATTTGACATATAAACAAGTTGAACACGAACAGTAGTATTTTTTAACGAAATTAAAGCACGAGTCGAGCCGAGCTCGCTCGTAATCGGCTCGCTTACACTCCTAGGTAGTAATATTTACTATGCAATTCAAGAGATTGACATTTCAATATTAGAAATTAGACCACCTAATCAACAAGAAAATATGTTCGCAAGTAGATAGTCAGCCTAAATCACTTTCCCTTGTCTGACATGTAATCTATATTAGCGCAGTGATGATGATGATAATAATAATAGGACTCTGATTAATAGTATTTAGATGAAGGTTTACATTTTAAATTAGGAGCATTTACATAAAAATCTCTCAATTCTTATATATTTACATATCTAACATCTAAAGTTTTATATTTACATCTATAACTCAAATATTTAACATTACATTAAAAAAAAACTACTATTATTAGCTTGTAAAAAGTGAAATACACGTTTTTCATGCATATGTTTATAAAATCAAAGCAATATAAATGTAAATATCAAACTTTGTGTTAGATATGTTAATATATAAAGATTGAGAAGTGCGTGTGTAAATTTCACTTCAAATTATTACAGTTTATCTCTCACATACATGTTTTAAGATTCCTGCGCCGAAACTAATAATCTTTCCTCAAACAAACTGAGATATAGTTTTAAGACTCCAAATGATTGTATTATGGTCCCATTATGCATACAATAATATAAGTAGTCTTCTGCAATGGCTTTAAGGCCACATAAATTCATGGAAGATTTAGATACATGCTACTTAATTCCAATGTATTTACATATCTAATTACCTAAACTTCAATATGCCAACTTACCTATGCATGAAAAGGTGCATTTCACCTTTTAAAAGTTAAAATAGTGATAACTTTGAACGTGATATGAAAGATTTTAATGGTATGAATGCAAAAAGTAAAATTTAGGTGTTAGATATTAAATACATAAGAATTTGAAGCTATGCATGTAAATGCCCCATAGAAATACAATTATAACAGCCCTCCATAGAAAAACTAAACATTTTAAATCCCATAAGAGATTGTTATAGAATCAATCAGAATAAAGCTTAAATATCAGAGGAGATATGCCGAAAACAATCATGGAAAAAAAAAAAGATAAAACAAAGAATAATTCTACATAAAAAAAGATGAAATAATGAATTATGAGGTACTTAACTGCAATCATAACACTTTCATGAAAGATAAGTGGAGATATGAACACCCAGAATACATCATACACAAAGGCACAGCTTAGGAGTACTGAAGCAACCTGTGCAAGAGAACCAGAACTAGATTAGAAGTAACATTGCAATAAACATATTTTTCAAGAAATTATACGATGTTAAACTAAGTAGAACCTTAATATTCGGTAAGCGGGCCATTTGTAATACGGTGATCATTAAGCAGATGCCCTGGCAATCCAAAAATTTAAATAAAATGATTGATGGCTCGTCAAAATCATTAATGGTAGAAAAAAAGGAAGATTTACATACATACCAGTTAGTTCCAAGGTATTTAGATATAAAACAGCTAAACTTCATTATTTACTTACATGCCACCTTACCTCAGTATAAAAAGGTGTATTTCACTTTTTTTTCAAAATTAAAAGCAAAGTTGAGGTATTATATATGTAAAGACATAAGAATTCGGCGGTATGTATGTAAATGCCTAAAAAATAAAAATAAAAAAATAACAAATAATGATTCAAAGAGCAGCATCTCAAAAAGGGTTCAAGAAGTTTATAAAATAGCATGATGTTTTGAAACAGCCATCAGCCATACAAGGGAGTGTTTAGGGCAGCGGTGTTCTGGCGGTGGCATGCTATTTCAAAAAATTACAGCTGAAAGCTGCACTTAATAACTTGACCTGACTAAGTGCGGTGGTTGCCAGAAAGCTAAGGTCTGACTTTTGAAAAATAAAAAATTTGCAAAAACCGCTGTAACCTTTTAAACAATTGCGTCTTCAAACAGTTACAGCTATACCCCAAATGGACCCTCAGTTTTCATGGGCTCCTATGAAATTGCAAATTTACCCATAACGCGGAGAATAGTCTGTTGTAGCATAAGCTTACTGATGATAAAAACTATCTCCTGTTAGAAATGAAATTTTCCATGGGCAAGCAT